>JAEMOT010002445.1:0-43053 GCA_019297695.1 Apostasia ramifera | reverse complement strand
TTCAATATATTAATGCAAGCACATGTTTGTTTCATAGTTTGCTATATTTTTTTTTTATTTGTGCTGCATTCTTCACATTGCATATAATATGCAATATTAATTTTTTATGCTTCTTTCATAAAAAAAAATTATATTTACAAAATATTTGATGATTTGCATAAATTATTTCTGAAATACCATTCATATTAGGTATGATTATTTTAAAATTAAATTATCATTTTGAACTTTTATCTTGATGTTTTGCATGCAAAAGTCCCTAACACTGAAGCTTTTGTTTCTAAATAATATTTAAAAAACATACATATTTAAAACATTTATTTACATTTGCATAAATTATTAATCCCTATGAAGGCAGGTGTAATATTTTACTGTTTTAATAGATTGAGTATATATATATATATATAAACTGAACATACTAATCTTTTTCCTTTTGAAATTCTCCTACTAGCAGAACAATATTAATAAGAAATGAGGATTAAAACAGTGGAGAGTTTTCCTTTCACAGCTCCATGAAGATCAAAAGCATTCTTAGTGATCACCAATTTTTTTGAAAATAGATTTCTGAAGGGAACTGAGACAGGGATGCATTAAAAAAGCAGTATAATCTACAAATATTGCTCTTTTTTGAACCCTAACAAAGAAAGATCTGCTCTATACAATGAAGAAAACCCATCAAATGCAATAAAAATCGCAGTTTACAAAGCACTGCTGAAACTGATAGGTAATGTTAAAGGCACAAGGCCAGATGACAAGTTACACTATGCAAAGCTACATCTTTGTCAATTTCCTTTTGAAGAAGAGACAACCGCCCCCAATTTTACCTGCAAAATTTGTTAGAATGAGAATGGAAATGGTAGAAGTTTGAGTTGTTAAGGAGCCGAGTGTTGAGCAGCATTATGTTCATGTTCAAGCTTCGCCCATAAAAAACCAAAATTTAACAACCAAGTACAAGCTCAATTCTTTGACAAGCTTGAGCTCGGTTAGTAAATGAGCAATTGAGCCTTTAAGCGAGTGTGATAGTGAACTTTCTGATGCAACCCAATTTCAACCCTCAACCAAACCTACTATCAAACTCGAAATCATAAACAATAAAGTTTCATATCAAATTGTCTAAATAAAATTTTATTAAGCTCAATCGTGAACAATTCATTTCCCTTTAGATTTAGCTATTAAAATGAAAGAAATCACCATTATAGTCAAGAGTCAAGACCTATATCATTAAAAGATATTATTAGTTTTGTCGTTATTGAGTCTCCAATCATTGAGCCGTAATCAAGTTCTTAATAAATTCGAATCAGCTCTATCTATCGACTAAAAAGTAAAATCACATAACAATCTTTAAGCAGTTGTGTTGAAGATGTTTATGTGTATTATCATAAGCATGAATGAGCCAAATATTACTATATTTAAGTTTGTTCATTTATGAGTCAAGCTTTTAAAATGTTCTCAGGCATGTTTGTTAAGGTTGGCAATAGAGAACAAAAAGCCCTTGCCAAGTTGAATATTGAGCAGAATGTCGAAAGATTAGTTCATCTATGCCCATAGTAAAAATGATATTTGACACAAATGCAATTGAAATTTACCTATGAGCTTATTAAAGGCTTTACAAACTCCTTTTAAATGTGAGATGATTTCACTTCATAAACAATGAAGCAGTTGAGACCACTTTCTTGCCATATGGACTGCTCTTTAATGAGGAGAAATGAGGCTTGATAGCCACCACTAGAGCAGCATGAAGTTCTCCCTGTAACATCAAACAAAATGCATTATGTTTAGCACTTCATGACAGCAAAAGGGATAAGAATTCACCTTGGATTCTCTTAGAGCTGATTGAATGACATAGTTTCCGAAAGGGTCATGCAGGGCCTGGGCAAGTCCAGGAGCATGAATCAGCTCCTGAATGATTTTGGCACGTTCTTCCTCTCCAGCAAGTTTGATGCATTTTTCAACCACATTGCTGCTGTACTTTTGCATTGATAGATGTTCGTAATTTCCTTTTAGCTGCTTCAATATAAGAGATGAAGCCCATGGGACCTTTTCATCAAGAACAAACTGCACTACGTAGTTCCTAAAACAAATTGCAAGCATTGGAGAGAATATTTCAGCATTTTGGGTTTTCAATGACTTTTGAAGGTTGTGAGCAAGATTCTAAAACTACCGAGTTTCATGTTGTTGTCGGTTAAAACTGATCCGAAAAGGTTACCGAGTTTTGGTTTCGGCCGAAACTCGGTAATTTCACCAGTTTCAGTAAAGTTTCCACCGAAATTACTTAAATTGAGTCGAAACCACTGAAACTCATTTTTCTATAATTATCATTAATAAATTTAATTTAAATTTATAAAATTTAAATAATTTATAGAAAAGACCGAAACTGTTGATACCGAACTACCGAAATTGTTGAAACGGTCAAAACTGATGCTTTTATCTTATGACCGAAACAAAGTTTTAAAACCTTGGTAAGACAATAATAATCAATGTATGTTCAAATACCCATATGGATCTTGAGAAAGCTCAAGTGAGTAGGTTGTAATCTCAGACATCAGCCTCCTTTTTCCATCACCCTCTGGATGCAACATACACTTTTGAAGAACACAACAGCCTTGCCTATCGGTTGCAAGTTCGAAGCAATGAGAGATCGCAGCATCAAAAAGAAACTGCAGGAGAAATGTTGGCAGTTAAGATTGATAATGTTCAGTATTGCATCTCAAGACTTGATGCATATAGGAGGAATATGATGATATTAGAAAGAAAGTAATTACATGAACAAGTATTCTTAAAGAGTTTCTGGTGTTAACATTCACAGAATTTCACCTGCTTCAAGGATCGAGTTTGAGGGACCAAAAGAAATGAAACATAAACCATTTGAAAAATGTGAAATGATGAAGAATAGGCTTCACATCTCCAGCTAGAAATAGATCCGATCAAATAATTGCAACTTATTAAAGCAGTGATTCAAACTATACAGCTTCTCGAATGTAAGCATGAGAAGATTCAAGTCACAAAGTGAACAAGAGAGGAAGACTAAAATGACTTGAGATGTGATCATTAGACATGATCATAGAGTGTTTTTTTGAATAAAGCTGAATGAAGAAGAGAAATCCATGAAAAAAAACTGACTAATTTGATATTAAGGACTTGTCATTACTGTTTTTGAAGCGGACAAGAATATATTTCAGAAAAGAATCAAAAGGAAAAGCAAATTCAAAATAAAGATCTAATCTAATAATGTAAGTAACACTTTAGTACACAAGCTATTCTGAATATTGAAGTTAGCCCTCCTTACAAGTAAGAAAACTCTAGACTTAAGGAAGAAAATCCGAGACTCAAGTATGGTGTCCTCAAGATCACGAAGAAGTAAGCATCAAGGCTCAAGATGAGCGATATCAAGCCCTCCATATTAGAATATCCATATTGATGAAAGTGCGTCAAATAAGATGACAAAACCAATGATGAAATTCAAGTCTATAGGAGTACAATTAACTTACAACTCCCCTCATGAGTTGCGAGGGGGAGCTTGTCAAGGTTATCCTTCATTATGACGAAGAAGACTCGAGATCCTTAAGATGTTAGATCCTCAATCTAAATGTCAAACCCTCCAGAAGCTGCCCCATGAGAAATTAGATTCTCAAGAAGGAAAATCCTTGAGATATCAAATACTTTAGAGTTAGATCCTCGACATATCAATTCTTCAAGACGCGGTTTCTTAAAAAGGTAGATCCTTGAGAAGGCAGATCTAAGAGATGTGTGCTCCTAGAGAAGTGTGCGTTCTTGATGTAAGATCTCAGATGTCATCAGGCAATATCTAAAAATATATCACATGTATAATGTATAATTGGAAAAGTGTATTCTTTGGCATTCACCTAAGGAGGTGTGATGGCACCTTAAGGTTTGCCTATTTACAAAATGTTAGGGCACAGACATCGATACCGACAATAACATTGGCAAAAATGTGGCACTGGCAAGTAGAGAGATTCAAAGGGCTGTGAGCTAAGGTGAGGTTCATCCTCCTAAAGCCTTTTTGTGATAGAAGATGTCGATCGTCCAATCCACATGAGAAGAAGCAAATTCACTATTTGAAGAGATTTTGTACTTACCTATGAATTATCTTGCAATCCATCATTTTGGAAAAAGAACCTTTGATTGTAATCCTTTAGTTGTTCAAGTGAAGCAAAACAGTTGTAACTCATTATTTTTATGGCGGAAGCTTGTTTGCCTAGTGCAAGCATACGTGGTTTACCTTAGTTTGGGATTCTCACTTATATCTCACGTTCTCTATTCTTATCAATTTCATTGCCTTGATATAGAATGTAGGAGAAAGTGTCCGCCTTTGTTTCTTCTATTCCTATTCTTTAGGCAGCAACAAACACTATCTTAGCTAATTCACCTTAAGCACGCAAAGCATCTCAAAGCACTGATTCTTCAACTTTAGATATAGAAGTTTCGTGACTTATATTATTGGACATAATTTAGAAACCGTTTAAAACATTCCCCAAAATTACCTCACAATATTCAGGAAGACGTTGCAAGCACCGTTGTGAGACATGATTACCATTGATATCCTTCATCAGTGTCACTATGCCATGTTTCAAAGATGAAATAATCATTTTTTTCTGTTCATCCGTCCGGATAGTTTCAATCACCTTTTGAACGGACCGAGTCCTACAGGCCATGAAAATTTTTACCAAATAAATGACAAAGATTTAAGCAAATATCAACATCTGTGCACTAACATGAAAGATATGCATATACCCATGTATGTCACATGAGATTATAATGAGCTCCCCTTCCTTTCTTGTAAGCAATTTGAGTATGGACATCATTTGTTCCTCATTGCATACATCAAGCAGCTTTTGGACAAGATAGTTTCCAAAAGGATCGGTCATAAGTTCAACGATGTGGCCAACAGTTTCTATGAAAATCTTGTCAATATCTTCCCTGGTACCTTCTCTCATCTTTTTCTGCAGAAAGCGGCAACCATGCTGATCCTTTGCAAGGAAATATATCCTACCTACAATTTCGTTCACTGAATTATAGTTTTTCTGCAATAACCTTGAAGCAAGCCTGGAATTGAAGTTATTGGCAGATGATCCTCTAAAACCCAAGTTATCCAAATGTAATGATCTCTCTCTCATAACACGAGACTGACAAAAGAGCAATGACTGATCATTAGCAAGAGTATTAGGCCTAATAATTCTGACTGGGTAACATGGTGCCCCAGCTTTATTGAAAACTTGGGGCCCTTGAAGATCTCTGCTAGAGCATTGCAATAAATGGCCACGCGAAGAACATAAGCTCTCAAGTCTTCCCGATGATTCACAAGGATAAGCATTAGCATTCAAATATGTATTTGTATTATGTTGGTCAAAATGGGGAGAGATAGGAAGATCAAAGCACGAGCGCACTGAATTCACACATTTTCCAGATTTATGGTTTTGAAAGTTCTGTCCATACATCTTTTTTTGATGTAATCTCAAATGCTTCTCTTCCTCCATATCATCCCACACCACACCTGGTGTGGTTAAATGACTGCAAGAGATGTAAGCTGGGGATTCTGCATCCATAAAATAGTCACGGTGAAAAGAATTTGACAAGGTATTTATTGGAACAACCTGCTGATGATCAGAAGGTTCATCCCATAAGCACTCCAATATAGGAACGGGTTCATGGCCGTCATTTTTCTCATTTTGTTTAATGAACCCATTTCTTCTCATATTAAGATATCTTGCTTCCATATCAATACTTGATAACCTGACCCCATTCAGAGGTTCATGTCTATCCACATTATCATATCCAGACTGAGATTTCTCTAGGAGTTTCGGATTCTGCCCATTCATCAAAAATATGGGAATGGAAGAAGGTTTTGCTGATACATTATCCTTGATTCTTACTTCTTTGAATGCCAGTGCTAGCTTGTCATCCAGCAGATTACAATTGTCACTTTCACTGTCAATCTCATGAACTGCATAACCACTGATTGGATTAGTTTGGATTATACCATCAAATTCTTGAGAAGAAACCCTGCGGTTATGATGCCCTGCAAGATGGTCAACAGAAGTTGCATCTGGAATTTCCCCAAGAAGCATTTCAAGTTCATCATAATCTTGGCCAGTCATGCCTCCTTCCATGATGCGAACTTGATGATCTTCGAAGCAGTTTAAAGATGCCTAGATGACAAGTTCTTCTCAGTGGTAAAGAATTCCTATTTCAACAAGAATGAACCAAAATTGAGGTATGATGATTAGCAAATTCTTCCAAATTATTTATCCAAATTACAGAGGAAATGAAATGACAATCTTCTAAAACAAAGGGACACAGGAACACGCACAGTGCAAAATTCAAAATTTTTTTTCATCCTAAACAGCAGAACAGTGGCTCAACAAAAGAAAAAAAACTAAAACCAAAAGAAACAAAACAATGTTAGCAAGCAACAAAGGGCATCAATAGAATCAACCACAAAATGTTCTAAATAACGTAATCAGCAGACAATTAGATCCAAAAGAAAAGCCAAAAATCCGTCATCAGTTACAGTAAATTCGTGTAGCAACAAATTTTATATATACAGTTCACCATAAACAAATAAATTAATCGATCTAGGAATATTCACTCACGAACTTCAATATAAAAAATTACTCCAAATCCACAGCATCATTCAGGAAAACAACCGAATTTCCGGGTTTTAATCCCTCCATGGCACCAAACCCATATCACTGTCAAAAAACCCAAATCGCAAAACCCCAAAACCTTAATCAGTCACAAATTAACCAGCGATTCATTCTAATAGAACAAGGAAAACAAAACCCAGACAGGCAACACGATAACGACAGAAGCTATGAAGAAAACGATCGGCGGCAGAGCTCATACGATCGGATTGAATCGAAAAACAACATGAGCTTCAAGGGGGTGAAGGAGACTCACCACGGGAAGAAGAAAGCGATCCATCTAAATGAACTGAACTTTTAAGAAGGAAAATTATGAGATTTTGGAAATCCGAAGGAAATGCAGAAAAAGATAACGCAAAGATTGAAGCGATCACCAGGAGAGGCGGCGTTAGTGTAGTGAGAGAGAGAAAGGGAGATTTTATTCACAACGGCTTCCCCCATCTCGGCATCCCTCTCTCTCTCTCTCCCTCTCCCCTTCGACTCTCTCTCTCTCTCTCTCCCCCCACCTCCTTCCTAGCTCCCCAACAACATTATTCCTATATGTGGCGTGAACTTTGGAGAAGAAAACCATAGCTTGCACATTTTAATGCATGCATGCATGGGTTTTCTTCCATGGTTTGACTAGTCTTGTAGGGTTTATGTTTTGAGTATGAATTTTTTTTTTTTTTTTTTTTGAAAAAAAAATAGTTTCTCTCTAAAATCATAAGAAACTAGGAGTACCCACAAATAATCTTAGTAATGTATTCTATTTTAAGTTAGAATAATCGAAATAAATTATTTTCAAGTTAAGGCCCTGTTTCGCGCAAAGACTAAAATCAAAACAAAAATGATACTAGTTTAAAAAATAATAATAAATAAATTTTTTTAATTGTTCTAAATAAATTCTAATATAAAAAATATTATTTTACTTCACATGTTCAATAATTTTTAATAAAAATATTAATTTTAATACTCGATTCAAATAGTTTGATTTAGAAATAAAGTAGATATTTTTATTGAAAACTATTGAGAATGTGAAGTAAAATAATTTTTTTATATTAAAATTTATTTTTTATTATTATCATTATTATTTTTAAAATTAGTATCATTTTAATCCTGATTTTAATCCTCAGGCTAAACGCTAAATTAAAATCTATTTTGAGTAGTTTTAAAAATTTTTTTAATGAGAAAAAAGTTGCTCTTAAGTCTCCAAATTATCTAAATTCTTATATTGGTTATTTCTGTATTAAATTTATATAAATTATAGATTTTGCTTTTTTAGACATAACCATATCACTTTCTTGACATTAAAAATTGCTTTAAAGTTCCCATTGGTTCAACCATGCAAAAAAAAAAATTTACACGAGATAATTCGTTCGATCACAAAATTTGAAATTCAGGATCGACATTGAATTCTGCCTTTATAAATCAATGTAAACTTAAGAACCTATAACCAATTTATCCTTAAAAATTGTATCTTTAAATAAAATTCAAGTTAACTATGAGTTTTTGAGTTTTAATTATTTTAAAATCTATTATGCTAATTATTGTTCTTCATGCTTATGAAAAAATCAACTCAAAAATTATTCTTGAAAAAAAAATGAGCTAAGGGTCATAGATGTTTCCTTTTTTTAGGGTTTTGAACTTGACTTCTTATATATATTATTTATTTATTAATTAATTTATTTATTTTTATTTATTTTTATTTATTTTTATTTATTTTTATTTTTTTATTTTTTTTTATTTTTTTTTGGGGTGTTGCTTAGTGCACAAGAAAGTTTAAGACTAATATGTCATTGTCATGATAAATTCACCACCATTTCTAAACAGGAAACTATTGGCCAAGCAATGCATTCATGAAGCCATTAGCTTCCTTGCACATTTTTAGTACAACTTTAACATGGCAAGGTCCCCCCCCCCATATTTCATAATTCATCACATGAGAATTTTCGATTAAAAGTGCAAATTATTCGAGTAGCCGAATTTCATTTAACACTACATTGATCTGTTTATTTAATGAGTCGGGTTCATTTAAGGTTCCAATATCTAATTGGTTTATAATCGAATCGATCTAAAATGTGCCAACAAGTAAACAGTTTACACGAAAATTAATTTTTAGTATTTTTCACATTTGCATCAGCAACATAATAAAAATATTATTAGTTTAGGTTTGCAGCGAAAATAAATTAAGAACGTCCCTGAAACCACCCCATCAGTGTCGAACAAAGCTAGCGCTGATGAAACTATCAGCGTTGGTGAGAAAAACGAATGTTGTAGTTATATCAATGTCGATTTAGCCTAATTTAAAAATGTTCTGTTAATTCATCTGGATTGACTTAATTGTTATTCGAGTGATAGGCATATTTTATTAACTCTTTCATTGAACACGTGAGCTTGAGGTCAAATTTTTCGAACGCGGATGGCAATTTGTATTGCGAGATGTCATGATGAACTAAATCCTTCTCTTCTTTGGAGTCAAAAAATTCTCTTCCTATTAGCATCATTATGATATATGTCATACGTTATCCATAGCTTAATAGGATTAATTGCATAAAAGTCCAATTAATTTTTATGAGTTATGATTTTTTTTAAGGGCATTCATGTGAGTCTCACATTAACATTAATTGAAACATAGAACTCCCCAAATATTCTAAAATACCTCAAATTAATTAGTGTATAGTTTTGAGAGCAGAGCCTAAAATTAAGAATAATTTCTATGAAATTTTATTTATTGTTAGGCCCTAAACTTAAACGCATATATTTAATAGATCCATTCTTAGCTACTAATCATTTAAAATATTTGTTTGTCAAAATTGTGTTTCCTGTGGACCAATTCTATTTATTTTTTATCAGCTACTACTGTTCTCTCTCTTCTCTATACAAATAAAATAAATATTGCAGAAATGAGAATGCTAAGGTGGATATGTGGATATACACGAAAGAATAAAATGAGAAAGGGATAATTACCTATATGCCACACAATTTAGTTTTATTTATGCCTTACTCATCCATTCTTAGTTAATTATGCTATGCACACTCAAAACATTACAAAATCTTACATACACACATTTGAGTTAAAATTTAATCAAAATCTATTTGAAAAAAAAATATTCTGTTAGTAAATCATTAAAATTATATTTTTACTCTTAATGGTACATATTTTTTCTCTTCCTCAATACCACACTAAAGTATTGATTTGTCCTAAAATCAATTCACGTCGCGGATGTCTCCTTTCTTTGCTGCCACCTAAATATTAAGATTTTAAGATTTTCACTCAAAATATATTTAAATATCTTTAAAATAATATGATGAACGGCCCAGATTTTTTGTAATCTAACTATAATTAGGTTATTGAAAAATTATGATTACTCATTATAATAGAAATAAGTTAAAATGTGTGTATGTAAGATTTTATAATGTTTTGAGTATGCATAACGTAATTAACTAAGAATGAATGGGTAAGGGATAAATAAAACTAAATTGTGTGGCATGTAGGTAATTATTCCAATGAGAAATGCGTATATCCAAAAGAAAATTGGTGTTGCACCAATTGAGGATAAATTTAGAGAAAGTTGGCTTAAATAGTTTGGACATATAAATCGTAGGCCGATTGAAGCTCCAATTAGAAAAATCGAGTTATTGAATGTTGCCTATGTACAAAGAGGAAAAAGAGAAACTAAAAATGACATGACAAGAAACTATAAGGAGTCATCTTAATTACTTAGACTTAAATAAAAATTTATTAATTGATGGAGCACAATAAAAATAAGGGGCATTTACCTGCATGCCATACAAACTTTTTAAAATTACACACACACATTTTCTTCACAAAATTTATACTATGGATTGTGAAGAAAGTGTGTGTGGTGTAATACATGAAAATTTATGTGACATGTGGGTAATTATCCCTTGAAATAAAGTATTCATATAGCCAACCCCACCTAGTGAGATTAAGGCTTCATTATTATTATTGTACTATTCGCTCTTTCTCACAAGTTGCTCAACAGATCTAAATACGGGCTCTCTTGAGGGACGATGATGATCGAGGGCATCTGTAAGCAAGTTTTTCAATAGAAAAGAAAAAAAAAAGAGCAAATATGATTAACTCAGCAATAAATAAATTTTAAAGATCTTGGTACTTAAAAATAGGTGATCTCCATTAGGCTCCTGATGTTATGGTTCCCTTGGACTGAGTTGATTTCAATTAACATCAATTTGGACTTGAATGAAATACTTTGAATTGATCATTGGTCTCTCAGAATTGTAAATTATTATATTTTGGTCTATGTTGTTTAAAATATAATATTTAGGTCCTTGAGCAATGAATTACTTGTTATGTCCTATCCTATGTTGCACAATTCATTCCAAAGAGAATTGAATAAATAGATTTCGTTTTATAAAAATGCTGCTGAGAAATAATTTGGTATTTTTATTTTTGTTACATATAAAAATATTTTCTTAAATTTAAAGATTTTTATAAGTTTCAATAGATTTATTTTTATTTTTTAAAAAAAGTGCCTTCTTAAAGAGAAAATTGTAACGGAGAAAAGAAAAACAAAATTATAATTATTCATATATATATATATATCACTTTATAATTTGTCATTAAAATTTACGTGTATCACTGTTAGAATCTTCTCTAACACCTATTGCCGAACAGCTGTTCAACAGCAGCCCCTTGTCGAACAGCGGCTCAAAGACATATAACAAAATCGTACCCTCCATACTACTATGTCAACTCAGCATTTAAGACAGTATGGGAGCCCACTCTTTAATCGTCCTTTGCAAGAGTAGGTGTTAGATGTGACAGACTAAACCTATTGTGTCCCCTCCTCTCCAAGCTATAAATAAGAGGGGATTGCTCTCTCTAAGGACCATTCCTTTCTCTCTCTCTCTCGGACTGAGCTGCCCCCTCTCTCTATCCCTCTTGTACTCATTCGGTCTCCATTTAGAGATCAAGTTTTTCCCCGGACACTCGGGTTTCCACGTAAAAATTATCGTCTCATTTTTCTCTATTGTGGTGCATTTTTTGCATCAAACAATCACAGATTCACCGACAAAAATTTATTATTGTTAATCAAAATTAGAATTAACAGTAATAATAATAATAACAACATATTTTCGATCAATAAAAAAACCTTTAAGGTATTTAGTATTTTATAATTCTTTATTTTAATTTCTTATAATTCACTTCTTAAGTAATTATCTTAGGTGTGCAGTTTGGTCCCTAAATTATTTTGATAATACCTAAAATTAAAATGATAATTAATTTAAAAAAATAATATTTTATTATATTTTACATAAATTTCTAATATAAAAATATTTTATTTTATTTATATTTTATATAATTTTTAATATAAATAATTAATTTAATTATATAAAATATAATAAATTATTATTATTATTATTAGTAGTGTTATACTTGCTAGGGGAATATTTTAGACGGCAAGTATAAGCCAAGTGGCCGTGTTGATGGTTCGAGGTTTTTTTTCGGAAAAAAAAATTATTTTTTAAATTTAATAGAAGAAAAAATTATTTTTATATTAAAAAGCGTATCAAATATGAAATACTTTAAATTCTAATATTTGTATTTATATTTGTATTGAATATGAAATAAAATTAATTTTTATAATTAAAATTTGTGTTGGGTAAAAAATTATCTCGAACTAAATGAGAAATCTAGTATGCTTGAAATAAAATTATTCGTCAGTGATAACACAAACATAAACTTTTAGATCATTTGGTAATCAGAAATTTAACATGATACTAAAATTAGAGGTCTCAAGTTTATATCTCGGTGACCCTGGATTATATATTTGGAATGCAAAATTTTTAAAAAAGTATTTATATTAAATTTTGTAAAAAAAAAAAAACTTGCATGCTAGAAATGAAATTATTCTGAGATTATAACCAACAAGCTTATGCTTTTTGGTCTATTGGTATTTAAGACACTGTGAACTTAAATTCCTGTTGTGCTGATTTTATCATTTTATGTGTGTTTTCAGCTCTGCTATTTTTTTTTTTTTTGCATGCTAATTTTAATGATCTCATGCGATTGTTTTCATTAAGAATTTGACCTCAGTAAAAAGCCTGTTAGCTACTAGTTTAAGGTGGTTTTTAACCGTTGTAAAAGAGTGATCCTGTTTTAGTGAGATGAAGCAAGTATTTGTGGGATATTTTCATGTTTTGGCAATCTTCAACCTGGATTTTTTATTTTTATTTTTTTGTTTTTGATTTTTTTTTCGTTGAGTCTTGTTACATTATGTTTACATCTAGATTCAGCATCGCATCTCGGTCATACACGTGGCATCTAAAGTCCTTTCAATTTCTATTATCTATCATCGTGTATGATATTTAGTTCATCGGTCACGATATTTTAGTAATCATGCTTTACTTTTACAGGTCTCGAACCTTGATCATGAGGGTTTAGCATCCTATAACCTCGGCCACGATGTCTACTCACCTTCAGATGTTGCTGTCTTAATCCAGTGAAAATCGCCACATCAGCAAAGTTTTCACTAAGTGAAGATTTTCATCAGTCACAGAAACCAAGGACTCGCGTGCCCTGGCTACTATTGATGGTTTTTTCGGAGCCGCAAATAGTGGGCCGGGTTGCCAATATGAATCCAATGAATATAATATACAATATTTCATCCCAAAAAATCCGCTGAGCTCCACTACAGTTTACCTACAAATGCCTTCGGGAGGACTCCAAAGAAAAGAGATCAACAAAGAGAAAAAAAGATCATAGAACAGATCAGAAGTCAAGTTAAAAAAAACACCTGAGACTAAAGAGAAGACTTGAGAATCAGATTCTTCGAGAGTCATCAGAAATGCATCTTGTATTCTTTGTTTTTCCTCTTGTATTGGTCCTCTGACCACAATCTTTTTGAGCTTTAGTGAAACCTTCTTCAAAGACTCTCCGGTGGACGTAGGAGAAACTATCCCTAAATCATCTTAAATCTCTGTGTGCTTATCTGGATGATTGTCATTTCTCTGATATTAAAGTTCTGGACTAGAAACGTTACGTGCCGCTAATTCTCAAGACTCCATCTCTCTCCGTCAACACATCAAGTTGGTTTTTGTTAGTATTATTGGAAAAATTATTCCTCTCCTTGGCTTTGTACCTGAGGAATCTGACAGCAGATCTTGTAATATTCTACAATGCAAGATAATTAAAGGAGTTGATTGGCCATTACATTGAGTTTATGAACTATCACTCTTTTTTTCCGTACACCCCACCATCTATATACATACATACATACATACATACATAAATATATATATATATATATTATGAGTTATTTTTTGGCCTTTCATGAGTCTTAATTGCTGGCTCGGGAATGATTCATGCTGCAATGCATGCATTTGAGTTCGTTCACGAAGACTTTTCTTTTTTTAGAAATTTGGCCTAAATGTCGCAGTAAAAAAACAGAAGGATTACAAGTGTGTCACAAAAATCATTGGAAAGGAAAATTCCTCTCTCTCAAATAAAAACAAAATGCACAAGATAGTTTACAACACTATTTGTGCTTCTAGTTACATTTAAATTTTGCACGAGTAAAGAAAGCAAGAAAACAAAAAGGCTATTATCTATCATGTAGTTTCTTTTTTTGTTGTCCACTCTTCTTATTCAGTTCTTCTTGAATACCTTAAGTGAATTTCTCTCTAACGAAATATATTGAAATTCCTTCATAATGGTTATAGCAGCTTGAACCCTAAATAGTATCCTTTTTTTTTTTACTGTTGCCACTAAATGTGTGAATACTCTTTTTTCGCTCCATGATGCTCGGATGATTGAGCCAGCTCCCACAACTCCATTATAAGAAAGTTATCGAAGAGGCCGTGATTGGATCATTGAATTTTAGTGGCTCGTATATTGGTATAGGTCTATAACGACTAAGCTGTTATAGCTTTCTATTAGAAGTTCATCCGTCAAGACCTTGACAAGAGGAAAAAGCTCTTCTTTTTGTTCGTATTAACTAATTATTTTTTTCTCATTAAAAAAAAAAACTAATTATTTTTATCCACTAAAACAGTTACTCAAAAAAAGAAATAAATTAGGTCAAGTGAAATCAAAATAAATTAAATAAATTAGATGATAAAAATTGCTGAAATTAACCAGTAGACGAAATAATTTTAAAAAATATTGATCAATTAAATTTCTCCTGTAAAGCCTGGAGATATTAATTGGTGAAATTTCAGCTATTTGTTGTCGTATTTCAATTTGATTATTTTTTTTTTCAAAAAAAAAAAAAAAAAAAATAATGATTCTGCTGTTTAGATTTGGAAGATGCAGTGCCGCGTGATGCCAAATTCTGTACCGGCCTGCATCTTGTTTGACCCTTCTACTGATTTTTTTGACTCCCTGAAAATGAAAATTTTGCACATTATATATATATATAATATTATATTATATGAAAAAAAAAATAATATAGACCCTGTTTGGTGCGAGGACTAAAATCAGTACCAAAATAATACTGGTTTAAATAATAATAATAATAATAAATATTTTTTTAATTATTCTACACAAATTTTAATATAAAAAATATAATATTTTACTTCACATACTCAAAAAAATTTAATAAAAATATTAACTTTATTTTACATCTTAGAAAAAATATTTGATTCTAATATTTTGGTCTAGGATGTGAAATAAAGTTGATATTTTTATTGAAAATTATTGAGTATGTGAAGTAAAATAATATTTTTTTACATTATAATTTGTGTAGAATAATTTAAAAAAATTATTTATTATTATTATTATTTTTTAAACTAGTACTATTTTAATTCTGATTTTAGTCCTTACGTCAACAGGGCCATAGTCTGATAAATTGATCAATGTTGATTTTGAGATTCAATCATTAGGCCCTGTTTGACACGAAGATCAAAATCAGAACTAAAATAATACTAATTTTAAAAACAATAATAGTAATAATAAATAAATTTTTTTAGGGATAATTACCTACATACCACACAATTTAGTTTTATTTATGCTTTACCCATTCATTCTTAGTTAATTACGCTATGTACACTCAAAACATTATAAAATCTTACATACACACATTTTAACTTATTTTTATTATAATGAGTAATTATAATTTTTCAATAACTTAACTATAGTTAGATTACAAAAAATCTGAGCCGTTCATCATATTATTTTAAGGATATTTAAATATATTTTTAGTGAAAATTCTAAAATCTTAATATTTAGGTGACGACAAAGGAAGGAGACATCCACGACATGAATTAATTTTAGGATAAATCAGCACTTTAGTGTAGTATTAAGGAAGAGAAAAAATATGTACCATTAAGAGTAAAAATATAATTTTAATAATTTACTAACAAAATATTTTTTTTAAAATAGATTTTGATTAAGTTTTAACTCAAATGTGTGTGTAATATTTTGAATGTGCATAGCGTAATTAACTAAGAATGGATGGGTAAGGCATAAATAAAACTAAATTGTGTGACATGTAGGTAATTATCTTATTTTTTTAATCATTTTACACAAATTCTAATATGAAAAAAAATTATTTTATTTTATGTACTCAATAATTTTCAATAAAAATATTAATTTTATTTCATATTTCAGATCAAAATATTATTATTAAATATGTGAAGTAAAATAATATTTTTTATATTAAAAATTATAAAAAATAATTAAAAAAATTATTATTTATTATTATTATTTTTAAATTAGTACCATTTAGATTATTAATTAGTTCAAATCTATAATCACTAGGTACCAATGATTAGACAACTCTTGTAATAAAATCTATATATATATATTATGATGAATATTAATTTACATTTGCAAAATTAGTAACTTGATATTTTGTTCTTTGAAAATGAGAAAATGAAAATTTTGTATATCCTCACAAACTAATAGATTCATGAGATTAATGATTTATAGCTATTTGATTTTTTGGTCCAAATTAAATGTAATATTTGATAAATTGTCAACCTCAAAGATTTAGTTGTTAAGTGTAAAAATTCTAAGGTCTGATGCTCATTTAGTAGACTAATTATTATAAATTTTGTTTTCAGAGTAATATGAAAAGAGAATAGGACTGTAGGACCTATATGCAATTGTGTTTTTTATAAGGCATATATGCAATTCAACCTAAAAAAAAAATCTGTGGTGCATGCGCAGCCGTGGGGGTATTTGAATCACCGCTTCCTGTGCCCAAAACCCTCTCCACTTCCCGTGGCGGCGCTTCCTCCACTCTTTTCTCTCTCCTAGGGTTTTTCTGTTCTCCCTTTCTACTCTTCCATCACCCTCTCCCTTGCCCTCGTCAACTAGGGCTAACTTTTGAGCCATCGTCGTCCAGCTTCTCAGATCCAGTTGTGCTTTTTTGCCGAGCTTCTGTACGCAAGATTCGAACCATGGCGCCAGTTCCGGCTCCTGCAGAAAGTATTCTTGTCATTAAGCTTTTTTCGTTTATGATAGATTATACTGTTATTGGATCTGAATCAGTCTTGAGCTGCTAAGCAATGTTTTTTTTCTGCGCTTTGAATCCGGGGCTTCCTTGGAGTAAATAGCAGATCGAAGATCCAAGTTTGGGAGTCTCTGCTCTTTATTAAGTGTTCTAAGTTATGCGTATCTCTTGTGGGTACTTGGTTTTTTCGATTTGCCTTCTGGAGGTTTTCCTCGCAGTATGTGTTTGGGGTCTGGGGAAAAAGCGTTATCTTTGCTAACTTAGATGCTTTTTTCTTCCCAGTTAGACAATTTTTCATTAGTCCCTGTGATCGGAAATTGTTTCCATGTTATATCATGTATTTCTTCGTAGTTACTTTGATCATGTCAACACCCAGTGGTTGATTTTTCTCGTTAATGATTCTTTGGCAGAAGCAACAGATTTGTTACAGAAGTTGTCATTGGAATCCAAGAACAAAACATTTGATTCGCCTGAGGTTGTCAAGAAGGTATGCCAGCTTCTGAACTTTGTTTGTTTGAGATCACCAGTTTAGATGCTCTCTCGATTCAAAATGATAGATTTTTGGATGAGTGTCTTATGGTTTTTAAACCACGCAGCCGTCTGGAATTCAGTATGGACCAGCAAACGGTGTAGAAGCACCAAAGTTTCAGATCAGTTCATCTGAGCGTTCTATAACTCCGGTCCATCTGGATTACAATATGCCCTCCCTGCCAAACGCATATCCTTCAACTGCTTATTACTATGGAGGTTACGATGGTTCACTGGGTGAGTGGGATGAGTATTATAGATATACAAACCCTGAAGGAGTGGAGGTGCCACATGTAAGATTCCGTTATGATCTGTGCTGCAAGAAAAATTTCCATACCTGCAGAAAAGCTATTGATTCTCTATTAGATTATTCAATAAAGAATTTGTTGCTAACAGTTCATCTAATGCTATGTAATGTTGCTTGGGTTTTCTCTAATTATTACCCGTCATTCTCATTCCTAATCCTTCGTGTGGTTGCTGATTAAGTAAATAAATTGCAGGGAGTTTATAGTGATGTGTATCACCAGGGATATGGATATCCACCATATGGTGCATATCCTTCTTCTGGATTACCAGTTACTACACTTGCCCATGATTGCCAAATGTATGGTGCTCAGCATTACCAGTATCCCTCTTCATATTTTCAGCCACAAGCAGCCTACTCTTCAAATAGTGTTCCTATTCCCCAGGGAGGAGCTAGTCCACCTGTTGTTACTGATCAGTCTTCTGTTACTGTAGATTCTGCTAAATTGAATTCAAATGGTGTTGCTAATGTTAGTGAAAATGGAAAAAAAGGGTCAGTGCCCTCAAAGCAAGGGCAGGAAAGTTCACCGTTTATCTCCGGCGGTGCATATGGTGGGGGTGTTTTATTAGGTGGACACCCCTCTTCCGGTCACCAGGACACAAGGTTCAGTTATGATGGAATTCGATCACCTGTTCCATGGTATGATGGACCTGCTTACTCTCCTAGCTATCTTAGATCAGCAACAACAAATCATGTATCTTCAACATTTTCACACAAAGCTAGTTTGGCATCATCAAGAAATCAGAATGTATGCTTCTATCTCCTTTCCCAAGCTCTCATAGTTTCATTTATGATTTTTTTTCCTTTTGAAAGATGTAACATTATCTGTATCAATTTTTCTGTTGTGATGTTCGTTGATTATGATTATTTATTTCCTTAAATCATTACTTTGCTGCTTTATGTTCACAGATTCTCCCTTTTCTGTGATATACTTACTAATAGCGTTGTATGATATGCTGTTGGCATGTTGTAGGGATTGAATGCCCCGCGACAGACTCAGGCAATGGGTCCTACAGCAACTAGTGTGATGAATAGGATTTATCCTAATATGGGGGTGTATGGGCATTGTGGTAGCACTCACAGATCTAGCATTGCTTATGGGTCAAATATATATGACTCGAGAACAAGTGGTCGCTGGGGGTTGTTTGCAGATAGCAATTATAAGCCTAGGGTCCGAAGCAATGGCTTTTACAGTTACAGCAATGAGAACTCAGATGGATTGAGTGAGCTAAACAGAGGGCCAAGGGCTAATCGCCTTAAAATTCAGAAGGGGCCAACAATTACATTAGCAGTACGAGGACAGTCACTTTCTTCAAATGAAAACATTGAGGATCCTGGTGTTAGCCCAGACCAAGAGAAGTACAATAGAGCTGATTTCCCGGATAAATACTCAAATGCCAAGTTTTTTGTTATCAAATCATATAGTGAAGATGACATTCACCAGAGTATTAAATACAGTGTTTGGGCCAGCACTCCAAATGGAAACAAGAAGCTTGATGATGCTTATAAGGAGGCTCAAGATCAAGCAGATAGATGCCCTGTGTTTTTGTTCTTTTCTGTGAGCACAATAGCCTTTTTAAAGTAGTTTTCAATTGTCTCCATTCTACTTAATTTTTTCTGAATATTTCCATTTGCCTATTAACAGGTAAATACGAGTGGGCAGTTTGTAGGTATTGCGGAGATGGTTGGTCCTGTTGATTTCAATAAGACAGTTGATTACTGGCAGCAAGACAAGTGGAATGGTTGCTTCATTGTTAAGTGGCATGTTGTCAAAGATGTGCCTAACAACGTCCTGAAACACATAACTGTAGAGAACAATGACAACAAGCCAGTCACGAACAGCAGGGATACGCAAGAGGTATGTTGACATTGATTTGTCTTTTTCTAGGTTAAAATTAAAATATGGTTCTTGACTATCGAAATCCTACTTTTGTTTTTGATAGGTAAAACTTGAACAAGGTCTTCAAATGCTCAAGATTTTTAAGGAATATAGCAACAAGACATCCATTCTGGATGATTTTAGTTTCTACGAGGGTCGGCAAAAGGCGATGCAAGAAAAGAGGGCCAAGCAGCAGCAGCTCAACAAGCAGGTATCTATTAACATGAGTATCTTGCACTTTTTCCCTTAGAGAAGCTTTTGTTTCTTCAACTTGAAATCCACTTTATTTGAACTTTTAAATTAGTTAACCTTTTCACCCTATTAATTGTAGAAAGATGATGGAGCAAGTGAAACAAATGAACCTATATACTTATGTAGTTAGTCTCGCTATGGTGCTAAATAAATCTAATTATGCAATGCTTCATGCAATTTAAAGTTTTAACTTTATGAATATGAAACTATGTCCCACTAATGTAAATTTTAGATTATTTAAAGTTCATCATAGAAGTTTTAGGTTTTAGAATCTTTATTCTAAGATTTATAACATGCCAAACTATGAAGTATCGATATTTCGTGAATCCTAATATATTTGTATTGTATTTGTATCAGATACTAGTATTTTTTAATACTATTCCAATATGTATCTAATATATCAAGCGTTGTATCAATTTTTATTTTTAGTTTTTAAAATTTTGATACTTGTTCGATACTTCTTGATACTTTTAATTAGAGAAAAATGTTGGAGTAGTGGGTTTGGCCTACATGATAAAAATTAAAAAAAATGTTTTATACATAAAAAACAACCCATGTATAAACTTAGATATTAAAACTGAGAGAACGATATAATGGGCTCACGTAATTGAGATCATAGAGAGCTTCATGCACGCCAGTATTTTGGCAGTACAAAAAATTTGATATTCGTAAACTATTGTGTCATTATTTTAGTTAACTTTTTCGCGGTCTTACAGATACCAATGACATTACTATTTTTTTTATCTCGACTGATACTTTGTCTTTGTATTGGATGTTGATCACATTTTTTCTTTATCTAAATTAAACTCATATTACAAAAGGATAATATTTTGATATTTTTTATTTTATCTATTTATTAAGTTAGAGACTCGAAGAGAGTAAAGCATGCATCTAGCTAATTTAAAAGTTGTATCTTATTTGCGGCATATCCTAACATATTCGTATTTATTAAGTCAGTATATTTGGATTTATGTCGCAATATCTGTATTTTTATCAGTTGTATCTTGTTTGCATCGAGCTAATTAATTTGGTTGAATTTAAATTGAAATTGAATATAATGTACTAATATATATTTAAACCCTCATTTCACTTAGATAACTTGGGATAGGTTAAGAAGCAATTAAATAGATTTTATAACCTTTTTTTAAATTAAAGGTTTTCTTGAAATTTAATGATTGTTGAAGGATATTTTTATTTTTTTAACTTGGATTATCCATAATATTGCTTTTAGTGATATCAAGATTATTTTAAAAAATGTAATTAATTTGAAGAAAGTTCGAAATATGTTTTTGAGATTCATATCAATAAGGTATATAAGTGTTTTTGATTTACCATGGAGTTATCCCTTAAATATGAGAATATGACGTATCATATACATATATATAATTACTGTATTTTGACATATTTGTATTTAATCATTTTTAAGTTTGTCATATTGCCGTATCTGTATTGTTATATCATACTCATGCTTCATAGATGCCAGATGATGCGAAATTGTGGAGATTTAAGTTAGGTTCTCTTTTAATTAGACTAATTTGCATTTTCACGTAAGATTTCATGTTTGTTAGAAATTAGCAACGTGCAATAGAATTCTTTGTGAACTCATGCAACCTAGATAATATTTATATCGAGATTTAAGGAAATTTATTTGTTTACAATGTTTTTTTGATAATTTTCTGCAAAGGAACTTGGTTCACTTTAAACATAGAAAACAATTTCATGGATCTGTGAATGTAAGGATGAATTGGAACCCCGAATCTCAGCAAAGGTTAACTCCAGTAACAGTAAGCAAACTCAAATTTATTGAAAGCAGTAAATAGTGCTCAATTACTGAAACAGTGGGCATGGCTAATAGCAATAATTAGTTCAGACTCAAATATATTCCAAACAGTAAGCAATTATCATCTGAAGGTTCACACTGGAAATAATGAATCAGTGATAATATTGCAAATCAACTGGGGAAGATCAAGATGAACACCATAGAAGCGAGAGCAAGCTCAAAACTAGATGAAGCCCTAATCAACTATAGGAACCTCAAATCTACAGTCCTCTGCTTTACCTCCCGGTTGCACTGCCTCCACCTATACTAGAACAATGAAACTCAGATGAGAACGCCTCTTCTCTCTGATTTTGACGAAAATCTCTACTCATTCGTCAACTCACAAACATGAAAATTATCATTAAATTCTTGTCAGTTTTATTTATGTGTTTACGAATAAGCTCATCATCATGCTTATTTATGATTCATGAATTTTTTTTGAAACAAGATATGTAATAAATCTTTAAATGAGCCATTAATTGAGCTCTAAAAGAACATTATATCGTGCTTTAGAATTGAGCATGTTCATATGCTTCAGATGAATAATTTATGAGCATTAACGAACTGAACACTAGTATGTTCAGACATATTCATTTACCAATGAAGCTTTTAAAATTATGTTTAAGATTGTTTATTAATATTGACAAATTAAATATGAACGAGCTTTTATTGAACCAAACATCAAGCTGTTTGTCAAACGCTCGGCTCATTTACAGCCCTTTTGAGTTTTAAGTTCTCTGTTGGTCATTGTTTTTTGGTAGATTGTTGATATAAAGCTGGTGGACCCTGTTGATGTGAAAGGCAAGGATGAATCTAAAGGTAAACACCAGATTGCAAAACCCTCTGGAATTCACATTTATGAAGGAAAAATTCCATTCCTGTATTTTCGGAGAAGGAAATATCTGCTTTATTTTTTAATCTTATTTTTCTCCTGCATTGGCAGTTGATCTGCCCAAGGATTCCAGACCAGCAACTGAGAAGAAAGCTGTTGCAAATGGTGTTGCGAGTGCTTGTTAATGCTGTCGTTCCCATACTATTGTGAGCCTTGTTTTCATTGCAAAACTTCGTCTCAGCATCTATCTGCTCACAAAGAGTCTGCAAGTATTTCATTCGCTATTGAAATCTGAACTATTTCTTCCAAGTCTGAGGTGAACGATAGTTCGTGTGGGAGCTCTTCGGCAAAGTTGAATGAATCAAATTTGTCAGCTGTTTGTGGTTTTTTGAGTCGCTTTCTGGTGAACTCATTCTTGCTCGAGTTGTTAGAATCTGATTGCCTGTTCTTGGATACTTTCATGTTTGCAATTTAGATAGGTGGTATATTTCCTTCTCAGCTTTTTCTTCTATTGCCTTTTTTCTGGGTATGAGATTGTTGCCTCTGTGATTCGTGCTTGTTTTTTGGTACTGGTATTGGAAAATGCCTTCTCCTCCTTGGCTTTGTAGTTTGTACCTGTAAGAATCTGACAGCAAATCTTGTTTGAATTCTGCAATGCAAGATATAGGAGTTTGATTGGCGATCGATCACTTGTGTTTGTGAGCTTATTATGATTCTTCGTTTGCTTATATATATTTGAGTTGTTCTGTGGGATAGATGTACTGAAATTCATCGTCTTCATTGATGGTTCAGGCTGCAATGTTTCGAGTTCATTCGTGAAAACTATGACCAGTTTACAACCCGAAGAAGAGTAACCCTAAACCCTAACATAGAACTGTGACTTTATGAAGGCCTCTGGAATTATTTCATCTATTTTTCTGATTTTAGTTCTATTTTATGCTTTTTTACTTCTGTTTTTATGCAGGTTTTCTCGTGTTGCTTGCTTGGTTGTCACTCAAATTAAAAGAAATATCTCATGTTAAAAACTCTTTAAAGGCATATTTATTTGTAAGTTTTAATTTTATTAAAATTAAAATTAAATTTAGATGAAAATATTTTTTTATTAAAATTTGTGAATGATGTGAAATAAAGAGAAATGTGATATAAATTAGTTATTATTTTAATAATGTGTAGAATGTGAAATAAAATTAATTTTTAATATTAAATTTTATATATATTGTGATATATTTATTTAAAATTAAATTAGATTAATTTTAATTTGTTAAATAAATAAGTTTTTTTTTATGTTTTGTTAATTACTGAAAGGATTGTATAGTTAATATTTAATTATATTTTAATTTAATAATTTTTAAATTTTTGTAATAGATTCGTATAATCTATCTAAATATTATAAACAGTGTCCTTTTGTAGTTATTATTAGAAGATTTTAATTTTTTCTTATTATTTATTTAAATTTTCAAAGTATATTTCTTAGTAGGTAATATTAATTTGAATTTTTCATATAATAATTATAATTTACAGTCTTATAGAAATTTTTATTATTATAAAATTTGAATTAATCATAAAAAATATTTTTTAAAATAGAACCTACGTAAGATCAAAATTAAAGAATAAATGTAACCAAAAAAAATAATCAAAGCTAGAATTTTTTATCTAGAATAAATCAATCTTAATCCTAAGATATTTTCAAATGGGATGAATAATATTGGTATGTTTTTAAACTAATTTATTTTATTTTTTGATAATTGAAAGAGAAACATTTATAGTGAAAAAATGGCTTGTGATATTGAGTTGCTTTATATACATAAAAGACTTAAGAAAAGAAAAGAGAGTAAATTACTTAAGAGTCTTTGAATTTGATAAGATGTTTTAAATTAATTAATAAATTTTAAAAATTTTTATGTAAATTTTTGCTTTTTTTTAAGTTGATAAAAAACTTCAAATTGGTCTTTAAAGTTTTAATCTTTTATGTAGGTTTTAAAGTTGATAAGATGTTTAAACTGATTCTTCAAATTTTTGCCTTCCTAAAGGAAAAGGTGAGAAAAAATTATTGGGTGCGTCGCGCACACTGTTCGGACGCCCAATCAGAGGCGTGTGCCCGGACCCAGCTGTATGGCACACGTGGCACCCTCTGATTGAGTTCCGGACGGTGCGCCGTCCGAACCCAATAACTTCTCAAAGGTGAGGGATCTGTTTAAAAAATTTGTGTGAAAAATTATTTTTATCAACCTCAGAGATCCAAGATTAGTTTATTTAAAAAAAAAATCATATAATCAGTCCAACTAATTTGTCACTTTTGGAGGGAGAAAAGTACCTTTTATAATAAAAATTTAGTTATAAAATTAGTTATATTAAAAATTACATAAATTCTAAATAAAGTTAATTAATATATTAAAAATTATATTAATTATAATATAAAATAAAATTTTTTATAATGTCTAATGATTGTAAAATTTGAAGAACTTCCCCAAACATCACCCATTCTAATATTATTTGACTCAAATATATTTAATTATAAAATTCTCATTATTAAATTCATAATTTTATCTTCAAAAAGCATCTATAATTCAAAAATCTCATTTCTTTGATATAGAAAAATTCATTCTTATGCTCTTCTCTCTCTCACTTAACAGTTTGTTAGGAGTCAGTATTGCCTATCATCTGCCAAGAATTTTTTTACTCTCTTCCCTCTTCGAGCTGGGTTGCTACATGCTGCTCCCCTCTTTCTTTGAGTTGTGTCACTATAGGCTGCTCATTGCACTCTTTAGTCGCTTGCATGACATTTTTGGCTAGATTCCAAATGAGACTATTGTTCATCGAAATGTGCTACTCTACAAATTTAATGACAACTTTTTCTAGAAGTAATGATCATGCAAATCAATACAAGTCATAGTTATTATATTACAATCCAAGACTAAAACCACCATGATGAGTTGGAATATTCTTTACAGAAGTATACAGATGACATATAATGTAGAGTAGATATGCCAAGGTCCAAGTGATCAAATGAGGTGGTGCAAGATGACTCACCTCAAGTAGATTGATTAAATGTTTTCTTGAATTAACATATTGGGTTATCATTGAGATCTTTAGTGGGAACCTTAGAATGTGGTTGAAGCATCAATCCAAATATGCAATTTTGATGTTCATATGGCCTTCAATGAACTAACTTGATTGCAGAATCATCATCATTGATTTCTTGAGAGGTACTGGCTCCACTCTTGAGGAACTCCCTTCTTCATCTTCAGCATCCTCATAGCTGCTGATGTCAATGGTATGGCCAGTATATCATAGTCTTTTGGGGCCTGCATATATAAAAATATGTACTGATGTATGAACTTCAGAAGCCCTCAGAAATTAAAGAGATAATCTTCAGTTTTGGAATAATACATTGAAGTAATAATATTCATTTAAACATCACAAATCAGCTCCTTGAATTCATGAACATTCAGAATTTAGTATTAGCTCTCAACTCTCCAATATGATGACACACAATAACTTCAGTTCTTTCAAACACCACAAATCAAGTTCTTTTTGAATGGGGTTAGTGTTTATTAGCTAAAATTTAAGAACATATGGAATTTCCCAAATAATAAATAGATGGTACAATTTAACCAAACTAGGGTTCAGCTCTTAGGTTATTTAATGAAGATTTGCAAGTTAAATGCGAATTCATTAAGATATTAAGGACATGTATGTAAAAAAAAAAATGTGAGGAAGAGTACTTCTGTTGAAGGTGATATCAAAATTAATAATTTTTAGGGACCTTTGGGATCTTTATTAACTTCATGTTTGCTTCCTCGAGGGTTTTCTGACCTTTTCGCGAGTTGCATCTTGAACAAGCTGTGACCTTAAGAATGAGGTGGAGCAAAATGATCATGATTTATGAGAAAATAAGAGCAAAGAACAATGATATAGAACATAGGGATGGCAATAAAGAAAGGGTAAATAGCGCATAGATCCCTCTAGTCTAGGGCTATGTGCAATTAGGTCACTAATGTTTCCAACTTAATCAAACAAGTTTTCTAGATTGAAAATATGAACAGATAGGACCTTCCACGGTAGAAACCTTTAAGCCCCAACATAGAAAGTCAATTTTGCACTTAATGTAACCTAAACTTCAATGTCGGTCCCTCTTTCTTCCGAGTGATAAGAAATTTATATCAACGGCAAAATTGTTATTTTATGTTGAGGGCTAATGATTGTTATGATGGAAGGACCTACCTACATATATTTTCAATTTGCACATAGGTCCAAACTAGGGGGACCTATATGCTATTTACCCTAAAAAAAATAAAGATTGTTTCTTGGGCCTATTGATATGCTTACAAGGTTTTCCCACTTCCACTCACCACCTCTTGACATTGGCAGAACATGATCAATAGTCAAGTCCACACGAGAAGAACAATATCTGATGGTAACAGCAACAAGTTTGTTAGTAGTTGAAATTTCAATGTCTATATAAACATACATACATACATATGCATAATACGTGTGCGAGGATGTGCGCGCATCCTTGCCTGATGTAAACATCATTAAAACTCCTTAAATGCCACAAGAGGGATAGTGCTTGTGGTAGTACTTGAACAAGAAGCAAAGAAATAAGAATTATCCCTATGAGGAATGGCTGCTCATAAACAATATAAACAACTATCGCCTTTATATGTTTTCTGGGCTGTCAAGATACAATAAATGGCCTGCAATACATAGATTTATGTAATGTTCAACACTAAATTTGCTCCAATGGGCAGTAACCGGCTGACAACAAATTTAGATGAGTCCAGCTTCAGCTAAAATTACATGATTTTTTATGACATATATTCCAATAGATTGATCGACTGAAAGTTTCTTCCATCAATGGGCTACTAGCATGGCTCAAAACAATTTTAATTTTCACATAACTCGAGCTTTCCACAATATTAAACAAGTCAAAGGGTTGTTTGCAAAAAGAACCAATTTATTCTAACTTTCAACAATATTAAATAAGTTCTGGCTCCGCACAAACTAAACTATAGGCCGTTCTACATACCTACTATAATCGCTAGAGTAAAAAATTAGCCTGCATATTTTTATGACTTTCATAGTTTTCGATCCATTTGGTATTGTGTGATATAGATATGACAGTGAAATTGATAATAATGTTATCAATAGGATTCAAGTAAGATAGATAAAGTGAAAAAAAGCATCTAATGAGTGTGACAAATTTTACTCAAAGATAAATTTTATAGAACAGTAATAAGACGAGCGATATGATATAAGTTATAAATGTTGGCTTACAAAGAGGAAGAAAACAAATAAAATAAGTATTGTAGAAATGAGAATTTTAAGGTAGATGAGTGGGTTTATACGAAAGGATCATGAAAAATGAGTATATAGACAAAAAAATTGGAGTAGCATCAATTTAGGATAAACTCGGAAAGCATGAACATAGATAGTTTGGGCATATAAATTGAAGGTCAATTGAAGCTACAGTAAAAAAAATTGAGTTACTAGACTTTGCCCATGTAAAAAGAAGAAGAGAGATAAAAAAAAGCATGACAAAAAACTATAAAAAACGATCTTACAAACTTAGGTCCTGTTTGGCAATGGGCTGAAAATTACGGCTAAAATTAGTCATGGCCAAAATCTTAAATTTATTTTAAAAAAATTTAAAAAATTATTTTATATCTCATCCCACACAAATTCCAATATTAAACAATCACTTTATTTCACATCTAACATAATTCTCAATACATCAATCAACTTTATTTCACATCTCACATAATTTTTAATTAACTAATTCACTTTATTTCATATCATATACATTTTTCAAAAATGGCTAAATATTTCAACCAAATCTTCTTTTTTTTCTTATTACCAAATAGAGCCTTAAAGTTTATAAGGATTTGTTAATTGATAGAGTACAATAAAAATAAAAGATTCATATAGCTTACCCCACCTAGCAGGATAAAGGCTTAGTTGTTGTATATGTTCTGATCCATCAATTGATCCAATATATGGAATTGGGGTATCCACTCAACATCTAGGATCACAATACCCACATTAATGGAAGACCAACACATCAATAGACGAGGTCGCAAGACAACATGGAACACAATAGGAGCACGAGGATAGAAATCCTTGTGTCGAAACCATACATGCCCCAAACACATTGAGGTGAAAAGAAGACCTGAATTAGAGATATCTTAAGTCGAGAGAACCAAGCTGTAATTCATAGCATGCTCAAGTTGAGAGGACACAATTCCTGGGCTCGTAAGTTGGTCCAAGATAAGAAGCTCCGACATATGACATCTATGCACACTAGGGAAAACCCAGCATCAAAGTATCACTCAAGCTGAGAGAACACCTTGGAAGTTAGAACATTCAATGTTGGGGGGTGGCAAGAACAAATATAAACTACCTAATTTTGAATTGTTGCAAGCGACTAATGACAGAGAACTTACTGGCAAGCATATGAATCCCTATAAAAAATGCCTTTCCGACTAAGGTTATGTTTGATTCTTCGTCTTTTCACAGCCTGCAGCAGTTGTGGTACCTGAAGATAGGGAAGTTGTTAGTCTTTTTCTATATAATGTCCCAAAACAGTTGGGATGAGCTAGACATTATAATGATCCAAAGGAATGATTTCATACCCTTAGGACTGCTGGAATGTAGTACGAACCACTAGGAGAAGAGACTGTCTGATCATAGTATTCTAAAACATCAGCCTGTCAGATATAAATGATGAACTTCAAAGTGAAGCAGCCGGTGATATGCTGGTTAACAACATAATAATTCAATAGGACAAATTAAAATTTGGGACAGCAAATCATATACACATTTTACCATTAACAAAATGCTGATGGGAAATCAATGTGCTCCATAACGAAAAGTTATTAGAGGATCTAACCTTCTCCATAAATTCCAGGCAAATTGCACGCTTCCAGCAAACAACATTAACAGGCCTAAAGCATTTGTGATTGATGTTAGCTCCGAATGCAAAATTAGAAAGAGTAAGTGGATATTGCATATTGCTATCAAATGCAAAATTAAACTCCATGTATTTGTAGTGAGAAATTCTTAGCAGTGTATAAATAGTGAGACTGAGTAAACAAATTTAAAACAAAACTAATGAAGTAGTTCCATGAAACTGGGAAAGTATATGCTTAATAAACAGTCATATTTGAAAATTTGGACTAATGTAGTATTTTATATCTCTTGTGGTGGGGACACGGATCAACATTGAATTAGACGGCTAGAATGACGTCATGTGCTGAATTAAAATTCAAATTAATTAGAGCTATTAGAGATTTCTATATTAGCTTTATTTAGATTTGATTTGATTCAGAGCATATTTGGGAGATTTGAAGATTCGCCATATTTGGAGCTGATTTTATTTTATCGTAATAGAATTAGTTTCATATTTATTTTTATTTATTTGTATTTTATTTCCTGCATTTAATATTGTATTTGCAAATTTCTTCATGAGATCTCTCTATATAAAGAGGTCGTTTTGCATTGTAATAAATGTAGCATTTGATAAATGAAATTATGTTTGAGCTTTTTCAAAGCCTAGATCCGGGTTAAAGGGTCGATATTCCAGTGAAAGAAAGAATAGAGTTAGCCTTTGGTGAGAATCCTCAAATTAGCCTAGTTATCCACTTTAAAAAAAAAAAATCCTCTATCCATTGCTCTCTCTCTCCGGATCATCTCCGAGTGCTTCTAGTACTTTACGCACTAGCCCACCTCTAAAGCTCGCCCACCTTCGACGCTCGCTGCCTCCTCGTTTCTCGCCACTGATATGTGCCCACCTACACTACTCACTACCTTGCCAACCAGCGCAAGGCGACTCGCCAATTTTTTTTACCGCTCGCTTCGCTACTTCGCCTGAGAAACGTGCCACTCGAGCATGCCGACCCGAGCCGTCTGCCTCAACGACATCGCTACTACTTAACTTATCACCTACTACTTGAATTTTTTTGGTTAAGATATAAATTCTTTCCTAAATCCAATTAATCTGATTATTTGATTTCAATACGAATTATTTGCTTGACTTAGATTATTTATTTGGCTCTAATTGTGTGACCCGATATTTATTTAAGTGACGATTACTGTTAGATTTAAGTGTAAAACATCTATCCTAAATTCCTGGACCTCAGATCTATTTATCAGACGATTCAGTTTAATTTTAATTTTAAAATATTTTAATTTGTGGATTTAAAAATCTTATTTATTATATAATTTATTTAAAAAATATTGTGCGCTTAATTAAAAATAATTTACTAATTAATTTTGCTGAATATAAATATAAAATATCATTTACATTTTTTTTGTCCCGCATCATCTTGCCAAGAAAAGAAGAGATACCATAACATCCATGTATATAATACAATGTGATACTGAGGAATTGGAGCACAAACAGAATTGAAAAACCTAGTAACTCGTTTCCTCCATGAATTTCCACCTTCATGAAAAAAGAAAGATAAACATAAAGATAGGGAAGGGGAAGAGGTGCATGTTTGTGTGTGAGAGAATAACAGTGTTAAAGTAAGCAATTGATTCCTAGAAAGTTAGTCATACACAAAATCTCTAATATGTTCTTTTATAGTCTTTGATATATCAATTAAGAAACATCTCTCTCCATTTGATTTGAAGCCTCAACCAGAAATTTGATGCTCTTATGAGTATGAAAATCTGTTGTCACACGAGTTGCTAACAAAAAACTGTCTCCAGCACAACCAATTTTTAACTAGCTCATCTCATTCGTATGATGAGATTCAATTTTTCTCATTATCTACAAACTGCAATACCTACAACCACGTTTTATACAAGTTATGGTTATTTCGACGAACCAATAATCACATTAACAGTTCAAGGTAAAACAATCAAACAGCAAAGCAGAAATGATCACAAAGTAGTAGGAATCACGCTTACCTGTACGATATGTCCAGCACCAACCCTCTGAAACACGATAATTCATCCCTCATAAACTCTTCTTCTTCATCAACCTCCTCGTCTTCCTCATCAACATCCTCGGAATCATCTAATCCTTCCCTTCCCTTCGAGCGTTCTTCAGCCTTCGAAACTCCCCCCTTTTTCCCCATAGCAGAAACTCTACAAACCCATTGAAAGCAACTCCCTCTACTCTGAACCCCAATCGGGCTCTTCAGCAATCTCCTCCATCCACAAACCCTACACCTAACCGGATCCCTTCGTTCGCCCCCGAAGGAGCATGCCCTTTCCCCATTGAGAAGCAGCTTCAAGCTCCCATTTGCAGTAAATCTTGCCATTGTAAGCAACTAAATAGAACAAATCAAAAAAAAAAAAAAAACCCAAGGGGCCTTCAACGAAGGCCTTCGATCTACCGTAACAAAACTTATCACACGGATGAATCAATGCGAATAACTGTGCTGATTTTCTCTGATTAACTTGCTAACTCAAAGTTGCAATTTTTGAAAGAGAGAAGAGCAGGAACCCTTGGGAGGGCTTCATTTATCATCCACACGTTGGCTTCCTTGGAAAAATATCTCCCTGCCATTCTTCACGTTCTAGTTAGTATTTTTTTAGGGCAAATTACATCGAGGTTCTTGAATTTAACAGATTCATGTTTTTAAATTTATAACATCGGGTCTCTGAATTTTAATAAATTATAAAATACGTTCTTTTTTCATTTGTTTATTATTAAATTTTTTAAAATTACCATTTTACCCCTGCCGTTCTCTCTCTCCTCTCGATCAGGTGCATGCGCGCGGCCGGGCGACTCTGGCAGGTCGCGCTAGTCCGCTCGCGTGCGCCGAATCGGGAGGAGAGAGAGAGGCCGCCTCTCTCTCTCCTCCCAGTCCGCCGGCGGGTCGAGCGGCAGTCGGCGCGAGAACTGCAGTGGGTAAAACGATAATTTTAAAAAATTTTAATAATAAAAAGATGAAAAAAGGATCATTTTATAATTTATTAAAATTCAGGGATCGATATTATAAATTTAAAAATATGGACCTGCACGATATTAAGCGTTAAACTCAAGAACTTGGGTGTAATTTGCCCTTTTTTATTTCATAAAAAAATTTAGTTTTTTAATTCTTTTTTATTTTACTTATTTAGTAAATAATTCTTTAATTTATATATTTTAACTTAAATTATCCACACAAAGATTATTGATAGAAAAAAATGATTAGAATGATAAGTTGAGATATGGAAATAAACGAGCAATAAAAAAACAACGAAGGAGAGGACACAACGGATAACGTGGTTCAAAGTTCGCCCTGTTACATCCACGCGATCATATCGAAGAAACAAGAATTCTAATAAGAGAAGAATTATAAAATATGAGACAAAAATATGATTTTTATTTAAGGCTTTAAGTTCTTTTTCAGGATTAGCCCGACAATGATAGCGGATACTGTAAAAATTTGCACGACTTTGAGAGGCCCTCTATAAAACTACAGTGAGCGATTTTTTTTAGATGCTGACACGTGACTCAAAAAATCTTGGATGTTAAAACTTGCTCAGTTTTTATCTTTGTAATGATAGAAATATTCTATTTGTACCAATTAAATATAATTTTTTTAATAAATATAATTCTTTCATATGAAAGAAAATGTTTTCACATATAGTTTTAAATAGATGAATTCATGAGTAATGACAGAGTAAATTATATTTGAGTTTCACGCTTTCAAATTTATTTTTGAAACAAAAGTTAAAACATTTCACCAGATGAACACAATAAAGTTAAATGGGCAAATTACGCCCAGATCCCTGAGTTTAACGCTTCATATCGCGCAGGTTCATATTTTTAAAATTATAATATCGAGATCCCTGCGTTTTAATAAATTATCAAATAGATTATTTTTGTATTTTTTTATTATTTAATTTTTTTAAAATTACCATTTTACCCCTGCCATTCTTTCTCTCCTCCCAATCCACGCACGCAAGCGGGCCGCGCGGCTGCTGGCGGTCCGGCTGCCGCCAGATCGGGAGGAGAGAGAAAATGACAGGAGTAAAATAGTAATTTTAAAAAATATTAATTATAAAAAAATTAAAAAAAATCATTTGATAATTTATTAAAACGCAGGGACCCCGATGTTATTTAAAAAACGTGAACCTGCACGATATTAAGTGTTAAACTCATGGACTTAGGCGTAATTGCCCAAATTAAATTTATGTATATACAATCTAAATTCTGAACTATAAAAACTACATATTTAAATGAGATTTTACAATACAAAATATAGATGCTTAGATTTACATTAACATATCAGAACACTGAACAGTATCTCCTGAGAATCATTTTACAATTGCGTGAATTCTAAGATGTTCAGAATTCATATTTGGAAAAGAATAATCATACAGGAGATCAATTTCAATACATCAAATAATACAATTCACTCACATAATTACTTCAAATACTAATGAAACTTGCCAATTTCTTCTCTGAGTTCATCATTCCCAGCAGAGAGATCAAAAAACGCAAAGCTGCTCACAAGTTCCTTAACTGAAAATCGAATGTGGATTGAAGAGTGAGCTTCAGATGTGGACCTTTTTTACCTTTACAGTTGAATTGCAGTACTCACTCTGCTGTGATCTCTGATGAAACTACGAAGGCTAACCATTGATAGTTCGCGTAGCACAGCCATCGTAGAACCTCTTCGCTAGATTGACCGCCTGCATGATTTATGAAATGTATAGATTCAAAGGAAGTTAAGTTTTAGAAAACATTACTTATTTCATTCAAGAAAAAGTATAACGATAAATGAATAACTTCGTTAATGACGATATGATGCTTAGTTCCTATTGCTGCTATTTCGATCATGGTAAGATGTAGAATGCACAGCTCCAACAATAATCATTCAATTAAACTAATAAGAAAAAACTTCAATCCTTTTGTATACAATGAGAGATTGGATCAATTGAAGCAACAGGTTCGCTAACCCTCTCACCGGCAAGATAATAATTTATATACTTCACATAATACAGGAACAAGGATTAGATTTTCAAAATGAGCCTTAGAGATCTTGGTAGTTCTTGCTTATCAGATGGGAATCCCCATCACGAGTAGCAAATATTTTTCTCACATCACCGGCCCATTCCATCTATTAGAAAGAAAATCATTCAAATGTCATGAAAAAATGCAGCCTTAATCAAGGCTTTAAAAATCATTTCCATTTAGATTTCCCTCGCAAAACGAAAAGATCGAAAGTTTCATCAATTTCAATTTTGTCGAGAGCATTGGCATTGGAATCTTAGATAACCTAAACTATGATCTTTGGTCAAATGCTAAGAGGAAGAGTATTGTTACACAGTCCAAAAGCTGTGAGAAACAAGCATGATGTGTCAGAAGTAGCTAGTTAACGATTTCACTTCATAATGATCAATGGGAATCCGTCTGATTTATTCATCATCCAACATCATGCCAGTAAACAGAGACTCAAATCTAACTAAAAATTCAACAAAACAGTGAAAAACGCATATATAGATTATAAAAATATACCTACCTTGTCACTGAAAAATCCTATTGAAAAAAGAAGGATAATTAGAGCTAAAGGAAGAAATATCTTGCCTAACGTAGATTGCTTGCTGCAATGTGAATAAAATCAGCAAACAATTGCAATATCAGGCACCTTCTTAATAGAAAGAAATTAAAATAACTATAATACTCGAAATCAAAATCGATTTGGATAATATAACTAATAAAGAACAGGAATCACTAACTGCCAGAACCGATGCAACAAAGACAAAAAATCAGAAAAAAGGGTATGCGATCGCATAGAGAGTCGAAAAATAAATAGACGGAGTACTCTACAAAAGAAACCAACCTAAGATGAAAAAAGAGCGCACAAACGAGAGAAAAATAAAATCCTAAAAAGACTACGAATCGAGATCGTATTTAAAGCACTGCGACTTATATAAGATATCCTGCCAAAGGAGAATACCTTATTAGTGCACCAATCTCAGCGGACTTCATTTATTATTTTTCTTAAAATTTTAAATAAGACTTAAAAATAGAAGTTACTAATAAGCACATACAATTTTAAAAAAAGACTTAAATAAAAACTTTTAAAAATATATAAATCAAATTATAATTATGAGAAACCTATAAGGAACTATTAATAATTTACTCAAAATTTCATAAAAAAAAAATAAATTACTCAAAATTTTAAGATTTAGTTCTTTAAAAAAAAGTCATTATGCATTTTCTTAAATAATATTAAAAAAAAGAGTTTATAATTACAATATCAAAAAAAAATTATTTATATTTAAATATGTGTAAATATCAGATAATTATTAACAAAATTATTGCACTATTGAAATTACATTTAATGCAAAAGATGAGATAAAAAAGATAAAATAAAAAATAAACACATGCCAAGAGATAGCAGATAAAAAATGCATTATATTTTTATCGTATCAAATTTCGAAAAAAGACCTAAGAACACCAAATTTGATGCTATTCATATTGATTAGTGTGAGACCTCAATAGGTTATTTATATAAAATAAAAGAGATAATTGTTTATAATATTCGAGAGATCGACCATTAATTAGACGGAGAGCCAATGAGAATCTACTTATCAACATAAGAAATGTTTTGTCACAATTTTCTAAAAATTCAATCACAAACATTAATTTTTTATATAATTTTATGTGCAATATTTCTTTAAATAAAGCTTTTGTAAACAGAAAATCAAATAACAAAGATAATAAAGTCAATACCAAATAATTTGTTGTGATCTCTGATGAAAGTACAAAGGCAACCACTTCGCGGAGCACATACATTGCAAACCTCCTCGCCAGATCGATCGCCTGCATGATTTGTGAAATGAATATATTCAGAGGAAGTTAAGTTTTTCAGAAAATTACTTCAATCAAAGAAAAGTATCACGATAAATGAATAACTTCGTTAATGACGATTTGATGCTTAGTTCCTATTGTAGCTATCACGGCCATGGCAAGAAGTAGAATGCACAGCTCATTTGAAAATCATTAAATTAAATTCATAAGAAAAAACTTCCTCCTTTTGTATACAAATGAGGGCTTGGATCAATTGACGTAGTAGATTCTCTAACCCTCTCACCTACAAAATAATCAATTATATACTGCACATTGTGGACGAACAAGGATTAGATTTTCAAATGAGCCTCAGAGATCTTGGTGGTTCCTGCTCATCAGACGGGAATCCCCATCAAGAGTAGCAAATATTTTTCTCACATCACCGGCTCATTCCATCTATTAGAAAGAAAATCATTCAAATTTGATGAAAACACGCAACCTTAATTAAGGTTTTAAAATCGTTTCCATTTAGATTTCCCTCGAAATCGAAAGATCGAAAGTTTCATCAATTCCAATTTTGTCGAGAGCATCGACATTGGAATCTCAGAAAACCTAAACTATGATCTTTGCTCAAATGCTAAGAGGAAGAGTACCGCTAAACAGTCCAAAAGTTGTGAGAAACAAGCATGACGTGTGTTGTGCCTATTGCTGAAAAGTGGGCAGCCCTTGAAGGATTGAAGGCTATCCCATGCGATACACCAAGGACTATGAGTATTTGGCTTGAGGGGGATTCTATGAAAATCTTACAACTTATTTTCAATGAGTTGGAGCGTAATGAAATTTTCCACAACCGAACAGGCTTGCAAAGCTATTGCTTGGATCACCAGCAACATGGAGTAGTGGATGGACTGTTCAGAGGATCCAACTTCACTTCTCGGGATCCTATCCTAGCTAATATTGTGAACATCTTATTGTCGTTTGCTGCCTGCAGAGTTAGTTATATACAACGTAACAACAATAGTGCGGCCGACTTTCTGGCACACTATGCGACACTAGGTAATTTTTTGTTGGGAAATTGATATGCCCATTCCCAATGAATTTTGTAACATTCTCAAAGTGGATGTTGAGTGACACTTGATAGCTTGTAGTTTCTTTATTATAATTTTATGGCATTGTCACTTTTCAAAAAAAAAAAAAAACAAGCATGACGTGTCAAAAGTAGCTGGTTAACGATTTCACTTCATAATGATTAATGAAAATCCATCTAAATTATTCATCATCCAGCACCAAGTCAGTAAACAGAGACTCAAATCTAACTAGAAGTTCAACAAAATAGTGAAAGAATCATATATAGACTATACAAACACACCTACCTTGTCACTGAAAAATCCTACTAAAAAAAGAAGGATAATCAGAGCTAAAGGAAAAAAAATCTTGCCTAACGATAAATCGTTTGCTGCTTTGTCGAGAGCATTGGCATTGGAATCTCAGAAAACCTAAACTATGATCTTCGCTCAAATGCTAAGAGGAAGAGTACTACTACACAGTCCAAAAGCTGTGAGAAACAAGCATGATGTGTCAGAAGTAGCTGGTTAACGATTTCACTTCATAATGATCAATGGGAATCTGTCTGATTTATTCATCATTCAACACCAAGCCAATAAACAGAGACTCAAATCTAACTAAAAGTTCAACAAAACAGTGAAGAAATCATATATAAATTATAGAAATACAGATATCATGTCACTGAAAAATCCTACTGAAAAAAAGAAGGATAATCAGAGCTAAAGGAGAAAATATCTTACCAAACGATGATTACTTGTTGCAATCTGAATAAAATCAACAAAAAATTGTAATATCAGGCACCTTCTTAACAGAAAGAAATTAAAATAACTATAATACCCGAAATCAGAATCGATTTGGACTATATAACCAAGAAGAACTTGAATCATCGACTGCCAGAACCGATACAATAAAGATAAAACAAGAACGGGTATGCGATCGCGTAGAGAGTCAGAAAATAAACAAACAGAGTACTCTACTAGAGAAATCAACCTAAGATGAATAAAAAGAGTGCGACTGAGAGAAAAATAAAACCTTAAAAAGATTACGTATTGAGAGCATATTTAAAACACTGCGGCCGGCATAATATAGCCTGCCAAAAGAGGATACTTTAATGTGCACCAAATCAAGGGGCTTCATTTACTATTTTTCTTAAAATTTAAAATAAGACATAACAAATAAGTCCATACAGTTTTAAATAAAGACTTAAATGAAAAATTTTAAAAATATATAAACCAAATTATAATTATAAGAAACTTACAAGGAACTATTAATAATTTGCTCAAAATTCGATAAAAAAAAATTTACTGAGAATTTTAAGTTTTAATTTTTTTAAAAAAATTATTATGCATTTTCAAAAATGATATAAAATAAAGAGTGTATAATTACAATATAGAAAAAAAGAGTAGTTATATTCAAATATGTGTAAATGTGAGATAATTATTAACAAAATTATTGTACTATTAAAATTATAATTAATGCAAAAAATGAGATGAAAAAGATGAAATAAAAGAAATACATGCAAAGAGATAACAGTAAAAAAACACATTATGTTCTTATCGTATCAAATATCAGAATTAACAAAAGATCTGAAAACACCAAATTTGGTGCTATTCATCTTTATTAGTGAGAAACTACAATAGGTTATTGATATAAAAAGAAAAAGATAATTGTTCAAAATATTCAAAAGATCAACCATCAATTAGACGAAGAGCCAATGAGAATCTACTAATCAACAAAAGACATGTTTTGTAACACTTTTTTACAAATTCAACCACAACCAATAATTATTTTATAAAATATTACGTGCAATATTTCTTTAAAGAAATCTTTTGTAAACAAGAAATCAAATAACAAAGCTAATAGAGTCAATACCAAATAATTTGTTGTGATCTCTGATGAAGGTACGAAGGCAACTATTGATAGTTCGCGGAGCACAGCCACCGCAGAACCTCTTCACCAAATCGACAGTCTGCATGATTTCTGAAATGAATAGATTCAGAGGAAGTTAAAATTTTGAGAAAATTACTTATTTTATCGAAAGAAAAGTATTAAGATAAATGAATAACCTTGCTAATGACGATTTGAAGGTTAGTTCCTATTGTTGCTATCTTAACCATGGCAAGATGCAGAATGCACAGCACCAAAAATCATTCAATTAAATTCATACCAAAAAAACTTCACTCCTTTTGTACAAAAATGAGAGCTTGGATCAGTTGAAACAGCAGGTTCTCTAACCCACCTACCTGCAAAATAATCAATTATATACTGCACATTATGCGAAAACAAGGATTAGATTTTCAAAATGAGCCTCAGAGATCTTGGTGGTTCGTGCTCATCAGAAGGGAATCCCCATCAAGAGTAGCAAATACTTTCTCACATCAACGACCCATTCCATCTATTGGAAAGAAAATCATTCAAATTTAACGAATAAATGCAACCTTAATCATGGTTTTAAAAATCGTTTCCATTTATATTTCCCTCGCAAATCGAAAGATCTTAAGTTTCATCAATTTCAATTTTGTCGAGAGCATCAGCATTGGAATCTCAGAAAACCTGAACTATGATCTTTGCTCAAATGCTAAGAGGAACAGTACTGCTACACATTCCAAAAACTGTGAGAAACAAGCATGATGTGTCAGAAGTAGCTGGTTAACAATTTCACTTCATAATGATCAATGGGAATCCGTCTGATTTATTCATCATCCAGCACCATGCCAATAAACAGAGACTCAAATCTAACTAGAAGTTCAACTAAAAAGTGAAGAAATTATATATAGATTATAGAAATATGCCTACCTTGTCACTGAAAAATCCTACTAAAAAAAGAAGGATAATCAGAGCTAAAGGAAGAAATATCTTGCCTAACGATAGATTGTTTGCTGCAATCTGAATAAAATCAGCAAACAATTGCAATATCAGGCACTTCTTAACAGAAAGAAAATAAAATAACAACTACAATACCCGAAATCAATCTCGATTTGGACTATATAACCAAGAACTTAAATCGACTGTCAGAACCGATGCAATAAAGACAAAAAATTAGAAGAACGAGCATGCGATCGCGTAGAGAGTGCGAAAATAAAGAGACGGAATACTCTACTAGAGAAACCAACCTAAAATGAAGAAAGAGCGCACGACAGAGAAAAAAATAAGACCCTACAAAGACTACGGATTGAGATCGTATTTAACGCACTACGGCTTGCATAAGATATCCTGTGATACCTTAACGTGAACCAATCCTAGCGGGCTTTATTTAGTATTTTTCTTAAAATTTAAAATAATACTTAAAAATAAAAATTCCTAATAAGTCCATACAAATTTAAATAAAGACTTAAATGAAAATTTTTAAAAATATATAAATCAAATTACAATTATGAGAAACCTATAAAAAACTATTAATAGTTTACTCAAAATTTCATAAAAAAAATTAATTTACATAAAATATTAAGATTTAGTTCTTTAAATAAAGTCATTATGTATTTTCCTAAATAATATTAAAAAAGAATGTTTATAATTATAATATAAAAAAATATTTATATTTAAATGTGTAAATGTGAGATAATTATTAACAAAATTATTATACTATTGAAATTACATTTACTGTAAAAAATGAGATGAAAATGATAAAATGACAAAAACCCATGCTAAGAGATAGCAATGCAAAAATGTATTATGCTCTTATCGTATCAAATTTAAGAATTAATTGAAGACCTAAGAACACCAAATTTGGTGCTATTCATATTGATTAGTGTGAGACCTCAATAGGTTATTGATATAAAATGAAAAAGATAATTATTGATAATATTCAAGAGATTGATCAATTAAAAGGAGAGCCAACGAGAACCTACTAATCAACATAAGAAATATTTTGTCACAATTTCTTAGAAATTCAATCACAAATATTAATTTTTTTATATAATTTTACGTGCAATATTTCTTTAGAAAAATCTTTTGTAAACAAAAAATCAAATAAAAAATCAAATAGAATCAATACCAAATAATTGGTTGTGATCTCTAATGAAAGTACGAAGGCAACCATTAATAGTTCGCACGCAGTCCAGATCAACCGCCTGCATAATTTGTGAAATGTATAGATTCAGAGGTAGTTAAGTTTTTGAGAGAATTACATATTTTATTCAAGAAAAAGTATCACGATAAATGAATAGCCTCGACGATTTGATGCTTAGATCCTATTGCTGCTATATCGGCCATGGCAAGATGCAGAATACACAGCTCCAACAATAATCATTTAATTAAATCTTCACTACCATTGTATACAAATGAGAGCTTGGATTAAATGAAGCAGCAGGTTCTCTAACCCTCTCAACTACAAAATAATAAATTATATACTTCACATTACAGAGAGCCAAGTCTAAAAAGAAATATTCCTAATAAATCTATACAATTTTAAATAAAGACTTAAATGAAAAATTTTAAAAATATATAAACCAAATTATAATAATGAGAAATCTATAAGAAATTATTAATAATTTACACAAAATATCATAAAAAAATAATTTACTTAAAATTTTAAGATTTAATTTTTTAAAAAAAAGTCATTATATATTTTTCTAAATAATATTAAAAAAGAATATTTATAACTATAATTTCAAAAAATATATATTTATAATTAAATATGTGCAAATGTGAGATTATTAACAAAATTATTGTAATATTGAAATTATATTTAATGCAAAAGATGAAATAAAAATGATGAAATAAAACAAATACATGCCAAGAGATAGTAGCAAAAAAATGCATTATGTTCTTGTCGTATCAAATTTTGGAATAAACTAAAGACCTAAAAACACAAAAATTTGATGCTATTCATACTGATTAGTAAGAGACCTCAACAGATTACTAACATAAAATGAAAAAGTTAGTTGTTCATAATATTCGAGACATCGACCATCAATTAGACAGAGAGCCAATGAGAATCTACTAATCAACATAAGAAATGTTGTCACAATTTTTTAGAAATTCAATCACAAAAATTAATTTTTTTATATAATTTTACCTGCAATATTACTTTAAAAAAATCTTTTATAAACAGAAAATCAAATAACAAAGTTAATAGAGTCAATACCAAATAATTTGTTGTGATCTCTCATGAAGGTACGAAGGCAACTATTGATAGTTCGCGGAGCACAGCCACCGCAGAACCTCTTCACCAGATCGACCGTCTGCATGATTTCTGAAATAAATAGATTCAGAGGAAGTTAAAATTTTGAGAAAATTACTTATTTTATTAAAAGAAAAGTATTAAGATAAATGAATAACCTCGCTAATGACGATTTGATGCTTAGTTCCTATTGCTGCTATCTTGACCATGGCAAGATGCAGAATGCACAGCACCAAAAATAATCATTCAATTAAATTCATACCAAAAAACTTCACTCCTTTTGTACAAAATGAGAGCTTGGATCAGTTGACACAGCAGGTTCTCTAACCCTCCTACCTGCAAAATAATCAATTATATACTGCACATTATGTGGAAACAAGGATTAGATTTTCAAAATGAGCCTCAGAGATCTTGGTGGTTCGTGCTCATCAGAT
>JAEMOT010002444.1:114315-151590 GCA_019297695.1 Apostasia ramifera | reverse complement strand
GGTCGCGGGCGGCAGGGCGGCGGCGCGGGGCTGCGCGGCTGCCGGATCTGGAGGAGGGAGGGAGGATAAGGGTATAATGGTAATTTTTATATTTTTTAATAATAAAAAAATAAAAAATGGACCCAGATGATATTTTGTGAAAAACGTAGGAACCCCGAAGATATAATTTAAAAAACGTGGACCTGTGTGATAATAACCCTTAAATTCAAGGACCTGGGTGAAATTTGCCCTTTTAAAAATATAGATCTGTACGATATTAAATGTTAAACTCAGGGACCTGGGTGTAATTTGCCCTAAAAAAATGTAGTTAAATATGATTTATTCTTTTGGCACGTGGGAAATGGAAGACGAAATAATTGCGTAGTCCCACCATAAAAAAATAATAGGTGACAATCAATTAAAGAATTTATCTAATATTCTTTTCTGAAAATTGCAAACATATCTATATATATATATATATATTATATGTGTTAATGTGATTATCTTTGAATTATGATTGGCCCATGCAAATATTGCAACCGGTGATCTTTTCATTACATATTCTTAAAATGAATCTTCCTTCCATGTGCAATTGGTTGAGCTAAGGTATTTGTTTACAGGAGATAACATAATTGATGCTTTTTTATTTAATTAATATCAAATAATTGAGTTATTAAAATTAAAAGGAAAAATATCATACATATTCATGAGATTTAAGTATAATATATATTAAATAAGTTTTAAATTTCAAAAATATTTTAGTAAAATTTAGAGTTGAGACTAATATGATAGCGGCTCGAGGGATAGAAGGTGAGAGAAGAAAAGTATTTTTATTATTTTTATATTTAAATATTTAATATAAATATAAATTAAATATTTTAAAAATAAAAAATAAATTAAGCAAAAATAATCTAATTGAAATATTAAGAAAATTGTAAATTAAAAAAAAAATTAATTTTAATCTCTAAAGTTGTAAAAGCATTATAGCTTTAGTCCCTTTTCAAAATATCATAATTTTAGTTAGATTTTTATATTAAAAAATATTAAATTTGAACAGTTTTTGATAAATTTAAATGATTTATGCAGTTTACATGATAATTTTATCTGTGACATTTTTTTTAAAATTTAATAAAAAACTTGAATTTAATTCCTCTTATCTCTTATTTTTTTTAAAAAAATTAAAATTAAAGTAGTAATTTTAATATTTTAAATTTATGTTTTAAAAAACTAAGAAATTATTGATTGAGAATTTTTTTATAATATAATGATAAAAAATAAATAATTATATCTTAATTGAGATTAAACGATAATACTTTATAATTTCAGAAATTCAAATTAAAATTTTTTAAAAATTAAAACTAATTCGTAATACCCTCCTGACCTCTCGCTCGATATTATTATTCATAATTTAATTTAAGATGATGCAATAAAACAATTTGATTAAAGATGACAAGTAATCGATAGCAGTTCAACATGTAAATTTTAATTTAGAATTTATTAGAAATTGTTATTTTTTAAATTGATATATAATTAATTCTGAATTAGCCTCTATATAACACATTCAATAATATACATTTATAAAACATAAAAAAAAATTATATATTTAATATATATATATATATATATACACGCATATATATGTATATAAAAAATATTATTTTTAGAGGCCTGCAATATGCATGCATAGAAGTTTTTTTTTTTAATGATGGTGTTTGTTTTTTTTTTAGAATTAGAGCTTTGTTGTATTTTTTTCAACAATAATTTTTATGGTGCATTTATATATTTTAATTAATTTATAAGAACCGTTTTTTCTTTTATATATATTTATTTAATATGGTGATCTTTTTGTGATTTTTTTGATATTAAAATATTTTACTTAAATTTGTTTATTTTTGCGTTTATATTTTTTGTTATTTATCTTTTTACTATATTTATTTATATAAATGTTCTTCAATTTTAAAGGAATTATTTTTAAGTTAGATAAATCGGTTTATTTTTTATGAAATTAAAATTTTAGTCAATTAAATGAGCTGTTGGTCGAAACAATAATGAAAGGAGGCGGCTGGAGTTTGTTAAATTACATGCCACGACAATGACAGCGGCAGCCGCGAGATTCCCCTCTTGTTTCTCTCCTGGCGTGGATTTTCGTCTATTTGCCTCCCTGAATCTTGGGCAGCGATGAGCGAGCTGGCAGTTATAGTTTAAGCACGCTTCTCCTTCAATAATTTCCTCTTTCAAGTCTTCTTCAACCTAATTCTTCACTTCACTTTGCCTTCTTAGTAAGTAGCAGCTCTCCCCTCTGTTCTTCAAGCTTTGTGCCCATCTAGATCCTTTTTTTTTTCTCGATTTTTTTCCTCTTGTGAATGATTCCTCAAATTTATATGAACTGCATACAGTTTTTCACTGCAACTTGTTGGTTTTTCTGATTCTGATTGGGGCAGAGCAAGAAGAAGATGAAGCTGACGATGATAGGGTTCCTCTCCCTTCTAGTGGTGGCGAGCATGCCAGTTCTCCAGCTCCTTCTGATAGCTTTCCTTGGGGCTGTTCTTGCGTATTGGTACAGTAACATGTTCTCTGATAGCGTTCGCCGTAACATGAACAAGGTAACTAAAAACCCAAGGGATAGTGAGCAATTAGTTAATTGAAAAACCTGTTCTTTGGTTAGTTCATACTGTTCTTGATGAGATCTCCCTATCTGCAATAGATTGTCTTCGCGGTCTTCTCTCCGGCTCTTGTGTTGTCCTCCCTTTCCAAAACTGTAACTCTTCAAGACCTCATCTCATGGTAACTAATGATTAACTTAATTTTCCATCACTAGACCTTCTTTGCTATGTTCTAACTATATGTTACAATTAGGTGGTTCATGCCCATAAACATTGGGTTCACGTTCTTGATCGGTGGTGTTCTTGGTTGGATAATTGTGAAGATCTTGAGACCGGCCCGCCAACTTGAAGGCCTTATCATGGCTAATTGTTCTACTGGTATGACACTATGACTCTGTTGTTAGTGTATGCAATTCTCTGCTGTAAAATTCCAGCTTGGTTCTCACCATGATCAAATTCAGGGAACTTGGGCAACCTTATGCTTATGATAGTCCCAGCAGTTTGCGGCGAGGGTGGGAGTACCTTTGGGGACAAGAGCACCTGCAGTACGCGCGGCCTTTCTTATGTTTCGACATCTATGGCGGTAACAAGTTTCTCTTGATGCAAATTTTGATCTTGAGCGTACTGTTAGGGTTTGGTGACCGAATACTATTTGGTTCTGCCCGAAAAGCTCGCAGTATGACAATTTTAACCTTTTAGGAAAATAAAATAATGTGAAAAATGTATGGACCTGTTCTATTTTGACATAGTCTCGAGTTTAGGGTTTGTTATTCTATATATATTGTTTTGTTTTGCCCGTATGGATTCATTCTGAAAAACTTGTAACCACCGTTTTTTTTATATACATCTTTATTTGATACAATGATCTCCTCTTCTGCTCATGATTTTTTTCTAACATTGAGATTTTCCACGTAAATTTGTGTGTTTTGTATTTATATTTCACATTGTTTATCGTTTTGCTATATCAGTACCATTTCTAATCCCTAACTGTTTGGTGCAGCTTGGAAATTTCTATATATGGACTTACACTTATAGTCTTATTAAGAAGGATGCTGCTACATATGAGAAGATGATGATGGAAGAGTCAGTGAAGAAGGCGAACATCGAAAACCCAAGCACGAGTTTGGGGGATAGTCAAGCACGGATTGCTGGTACTGAGATTGGAGAATCCAACAATGATGAAGAGGCTCAGCTGCTTCCATCTACTAAGTCAACTATTGAATCCCCAAAGCAAACACTTGTAAGTTGCAACATTAGACATGACAATTAGAAATGAACTAACAGCATTTAGTTGTCTAACTTTGTGACAGGGCCAGCCATTGTTATCCAGTGGGTTAAACCTGCATAGTAGAGAGCCTTTCTGGATGATAATCAAAGGAACATTTCATGAGATTGCTGAAGAACTAACCGAACCGCCAACAATAGCTGCGGTAAATCATAAGCATTTAGCTTCTCAAACTACTTCTTTTTAAGATTAACCGCTCGTTTAATACGATTCAGATAATAGGCTTCGTTGTGGGAGCAATTCCTTGGCTTAAATCGCTGTTAATTGGAAGCAGTGCTCCTCTTAGAGTAATCCAAGACACTCTAGTTTTATTAGGGTGAGTGAGTTGACTAATTAATAGCCTTACAAGCTTAGTTTAGTTCTGCTGAGTGATAAATTCTGTGCAGGGGAGCAACGATACCTTGTACTGTCCTCATTCTTGGAGGAAATCTGACAAGAGGTAACTAGTGAAGCTTCTCACTGCTTCAAAGCTTGTCTGAGAACTCCTACTCCATGAGTTTCATGCTGAAGCTCTGTGAACAAAAATAACAGGTTTGGGGAAATCATGCGTGAAGGCTTCGGCGATAGTGGCGATTGCTGCAGTGAGATACATAGCCCTTCCTGTATTTGGAATAGCTATTGTGAGGGCTGCTAGCTCCTTTGGTTTGCTTCCAGCAGACCCATTATTTAGCTATGTGCTTCTCACACAGTTTTCTCTTCCTCCTGCTGTGGGCATTGGTGAGCAGCAAATTAGCTTGAATGATTATGGTATTTGGAAGAATTAATGAACGAAGAGATGAATGTTATTTGATGAATTGCAGGTGTAATGACTCAGCTGTTTGGAGTGGGGCAAGATGAGAGCTCTGTGATCTTCTTGTGGATGTATTTGCTTTCTGCCATAGCACTCACCGTTTGGTCCACAGTTTTCCTCTTCATACTGTCTCAGTAGGTCATTTCCTTCCTGCTTTTATGAAATTTCTCCAGGATATTTTAGTTTTGGTGAATTTTTGTATATGCAGCTCTGGTTGCTTTAAACATATTTATAAATTCCATCATCTTCCTGGATAAATATGTAGATTATGATATTAGAACTTGGAGCATTCGGGTCATTGAGGTTGGGCACCCTTTTTCATATTGTTTCACAAATTTGAATTGTTCTATTATGATTCTTGTGGTTAATAATTCGGTATGTCATACTTTCCTGTCTTTCACGGATGAAAAATGTGAAGTGCTTTTCGTAAACTACAGTAATTGTTTGTTCTGGCCTACCGGACTTATTAAAAATAGGAAAAATTTGCCAAGTTTTATTGATGAATACCGTTTAAATGGACTGGCATAATATATTTATTTTAACTGCAGGAATCTAATTTAGAATGTTAAACAATTTCAAGAATTCAAATGAGAGAACGATTAGAGAATTTCAAAAATATAAAGTGTATGATATTATGGCATAGCTTTAAGAATTCAAATTTAATTTACTCATATGCAAAAATGAAGATAATCAATGAAAAAAAAGTAGAAAACTATACACATGCCACCGTATAAGATGTTTTTATATATTTATCATCATTTAATATTTATTTGCATTGATGCTTATTATAATCTTAAATGTAATGTATATGTCATTTAAGTTAATTTCTGTTGAGAATAAACGGAATATGTATAGAATATTTTTTTTTTAAGTTGTCATTTACTTAGTATTGTCTCACAAATACTGCTGAACATTTTGTTGTTATAATCTGACTATCGGTTACTACTATTGTTTACCGTCATAGATTTTGAGTTAGGATAATAATGATTTATGTCGACAGAATTATTGCTATAATATACTGTAATATTGAAGATTATAAAGTGAAATAGGTATAAATAAATTTCAAAAAAAGAAAAATATGTAAATATAATTTTTTAGAATAGTATGTTTGTAATTGCTCAAATAAGCCATGATAGATAGGCTCACCTCAGACGCTCCAACGATTCAAATCCGATCCAGCTTTGACCGCATGTTGAGGTGAATCAGCAAAAACAAAGCTAATCCAATGCAGGTTGACCAGAGCTTTGACCTACGTGGCATTTAGGTGACGTCAGTTAATATTTAAAAATTAGATTAACTACTAAAAATCTTATAATTAATTCTAATTACGTTTTAATTCATAATTTTAAATTTTTCTTAGAGTTTATTTAATATTAAAAACAAAATTCCTTCATAATTATCACCAATAAATTACTAATTTATTCCTTAAATTTTTTTAAAAATTTAAAAATATGTCATTCATTTATATTCTCTTTTATCTGTATATCTTGAAGGAGCAAGGAGAGATGGGGAGAGGGGGAGAGGAGAGAAAAAATAATGCGTATCAAAAAATTTGAATCATCAGACATATAATTAGTTAAATAAATTGTCTCAAATAAATAAGAGAAATAACGATAATAATCAATAGAAAGAAAATTTCACACCAATCATCTAGTTCTCGATCTCACACAGAATACAGAAAACAAATCTTGTTTTTTTTCCAAATTAGACGATCAAATTGCTTTTCAAGCTTTAGACGATTATCTCCAAATTTCTACAAAATTATCTCTATAGTCGATGAAGAAGAAGCAAGAATGGTGGAAGCTATGGCCTTCATCACGGCAGCCCCAGTTGATCCATTAATTAGGTTTCACAGATGGCAAAAAAAAAATCCTATTTAATAGAATTTGAGTCTAACAGTTATCCCCTGAGTTGGGCCTTCATGTGGGCTTAAGCAAAAGCCCATTAAAAAATTTAATCAAATCTTGAATAAAGCTGATACTCCCAAACAAACAATAGTCTTTCTAATCAAAACCACTCCCTCCCCTTGGGGCCCTCGCACCTAAGCTCTTTTGAATATTAGCCAAGTTCAACTAATTTATAAATTTAGCTATAAATAAAAGTTTAGTAAACAGAACTGTAAAATTAAGCTAAATTAGAATTTTTTATAAGCTGAATATTAGTACCTGCACAAGCTCTATGAGATTATAATATCTAATGTCAATATACTTTGTCTTTACATAATAAATATAATTTTTACAAAACAGATTACACTTTATCACAATGCAGACATACAATCTTCTGTGAAATACCGAGTTCTCTTACCAAATCTTTCGACCAAACTACTTCTTAAGCAGCTTTAATTGTAATAATATACTTGTTTTTGTTGTCGATAAAACTACAATATCCTGCAAAGTAGCTTTCCAACTAATGAGATCTTTCTCCTAAAGTAAAGATAAACTATGTAGTAGATTTTCTCTTATCAAGGTCGCCTACATAAGCAGTCATGATATTAAAACCCACACATTTCTGAAATAATTGACCACAATCTGAATTACCTTTCAAGTAACATAAAATCCACTTTAAAGCATTCTAATGCTTTTTTCCTAAATTTGCTATATAACTGCTAATGATACTAACAATCTATAATAAATTCGATCTAGTTGATACTATAGCATGCATTACCCAACCACATTAGTATATCATACATTGTGCATCTCTTAAAATTCTGTATCTAACTTTGGGTATTAGTACGAAAAAAATTTAAAATGTTGAGCTAGAGATATACTAAAAGCTTTGGCATCCTTCATATTAAATTTTATCGATACCTTCTATATACAACCTTTCTAAGTCAACCATAACTCGCCTTTATGACGATCTCAATGAATTTTTATATCTATAATCTTTTTAGTATAATCTAGTTCTTTCATATCAAATTTAAATTTAGTACTCTTTTTTAGCTCACTGATTTTATGCATAAACTTACAAGTTATAAGTCTGTTATCAATATAAAACATTAGCAGAATGATAGAAGTTCACCAAGAAAATAAAAATAAATATAATTATCAAACTTGCTCTTTATATAACTATGTTTAATGATAAAGATATTAAATTTTTTATAAGACTGACATGAAGCCTGCTTCACCCCGTAAAATGAGCTCTTCAATTTGCATATCTTTTTCTTAATGTCTTGTTGAACAAAGCTTTCTAGCTTCTAAATTGCCATATAAAACTGTTATCTTCATATCAAGTTAATGAAATTTCAAATCCCACATAGCTGCCATAGCAAATAAAATTTTAATAGATACACTAAATTTGCATAGTTTAGATAGATCTTCTTACATTCATGGGGAGAACAGAGAGAGGCTTTATTATGTAAAAAAATTAAATAAAAAAGAGAACCTCATACTAATCACCTGATTCTCAATCTCAGATGAGATACTGAAAAATTATTCTATTCTTTTTTCATATTAGATGATCAAATAGCTTTTTGAGCTTCAGACGATCACCTCCAGATTCATTTAAAATTACCTCCATAGGCGATAAGGAAAAAGCAAGAAAAATTGTTGCCGAAATCCTCACGTGAACGCTATTCACGTTTTCCCTTACAGAAGTATGAGTGCCGGCTTCTGTAACATAAAAATTCCCGAGCAGTAATAGCGTAAGCTATGAACTGGTGGCTGCACTTGAAATCCCGCAACCTTGAAGACTGGCTGCCCTAATTAATCTTTTTTTTTTTTTGATAAAAATTAATCTTTTAATTAGGCTTCACAGATAACAAAAAATTGTATTTTATAGGACTTGAATATAATTGTTATCCTAGCTAAGTTGGGCCTTCATATGGGCTTAAGCAAAGGCCCATTAAAAATTCAAAACTCAACAAGAAGAGGGCGCATGGTCCATCCCCCTTCTGCTTGCTCTTGGAAAAAATATTGAGTTCAGAGAGCTTGTCAACTCAACTTTTCGTACACTAATTAAATGGTGACAATTGACAGAAAGCGGGCCCACTATAGCTAGGCACTATGATCAATGTACTTATTATAGGCATAAATGTGTTTGTTATAGGCATAAATGTGCTTGTTACAGGTATAAACGTACTTATTACAAGCATAAATGTGCTTGTTATAAGCATAAATATATATACATGTACTTGTTATTAAAATTATAAGTATAAATGTGTTTGTTATAAGCATAAATATATTTAACTTAATGATCATAAATGTATTTGTAATAAGTATAAATATATTTATATATATTTATGTCTATAATAAGTACATTTATATCCATAATAAGTATATTTATGACTATAACAAGCACATTGATCATAGCGCCTAGCTGCAGTGGGGCCCCGCCTTCTGCCAGCTGTCGTAATTTAATTGGTGTACAAAAAGTTGACATAGCGAGCTCTCCGAACCCAATATAAAAGGTGGGAGAAAGAGGAATAAAACAAAAATTTAAAAAAAATTATAACAAAATATTTATTAAATGTTGATAAAAACTGTCAATTCAAATTTTTTATATAATAATTTCAATTTGAAGAAATCTTTATTATTATAAAATTTTCAAAATAGAAATCCATCAAAAAAAAATTTAAAAACTAGGAATCGAATTGTATTGCAGAATTAACTATGTATATAAGAACATTTCGGTAATTAATTTTTTTAAAAAAAATTTAAGATATGTAAGTTATTATCTCATTATTTATTAATTTAAGTTTTTTAATAGTCAATGTAACTTTGGTTGATTAACAATTGAAATCAGAGTTCTCTTCATGAATTTGTTTTGGTAAATGAGTGCTCCTCCTTTTTTTTTTCTTTTCGACTTTTGTATTAATTGTGCTTACATGATTATAAGTAAAATTGTGAGGCTGTCATATTTTTTTAAGAATTTTTTGCAAAATTTTGTGAAAAAAAATGAATTTTTTTTTTTTGCATCACTATGATTTTCTCTCAACTCGGAGCTTTTTATATAAGCTTATTGTTTTTCTAGTTTTTTATCTTTTTTTTGTGATTTGCATCGAATTTTCATGCATGGCTTGTGATTTTAATTCTTCTGTTATTACATATTTTGTGAGATTTCTTTTCAAGCAAGGTTGAATTCCCAATAAAAACTTCTTTAGACGATCTTTTTCTTATATTAAAATATCAAATTCAGGTGATTCATACATATCAAATTCTTTTTGAAAATATGTTATGCAATACCTAACTTCTTCGCATTAAAATTTACATGCAAAATATTTTTTTTACATAAAATTGAAGCTTTTAGTAAAAAAATGTTTAAATATTACATCTTTCACATTAATTTTTTAAATATTATGCATTTCACATCACTGGTTAAATTTCGTGAGTTTCTGAAAGGAATATTCTATTTTTTAAATTATATATTCCATTAAATTCAAAATTCCTTCCCAAAATTCAAAATTTTCTCTCGTTCAAATTTCAACTCAAATTTCTCTCTTCCCTCCCCCTTCAACTTCGGTGTGATTGATTGGTAGCTTGTGACTAACAATTGGTGACCACTAGCTATAAAGACAGTTGATTGTCAGTCGGGGGCTGCGAATTGGCAGCTTAATTTCTCTCCTCCTTCACTACTTCTTCAACTTTGATGTGATCGATCGGTGGCCTGGCATCCAACAATCTACGACGCTGGCTTGCCGCCGATAGCCAAGAACCGGTAGCTTGTAGCTGCAAGTGAGGAACACTGGCCAATTATTAGGTGCCATCGACTTGTGGGTGGCAAGCGAGCAGTGGATGGCGGGCGAGGTCTATCAAGTTATGGTTGTTGAGCTAACAATGGTTAAAACCTGAACTAACTTTAGTAAAATATATAATATGCGAAGAATCTTATATGAAACATATAATATTTAAATTTTATAGTTTAAATATGTAAATTTTTGAAAACAAGATGGCCTATATGTAAATTCTCCTACAATAAATAATTATTTCTTGAAGCTTTTCATTTTCAGTTATAGAACAAAATCGAAGTAGGAATCCAAAGGTTAGGGGCCAGCAATCTCCATCAGTTTTCTTGTATGATTTGTTCAATGGAACATCTGTCTCTTTCACCCAACTCTGCCTCCACGAAATATCAACAAAAAAAAACAAAAACTTCTACCTGCACCAGATATAATTTCTCACTAGAAATTTTATAGACGTATTATATTTTTCATAAAATTTAAACTATAAAATAATATATATACTTAAACGGCAATTAACATGCATGTAAATGCTCCTTTTTATATTTAATTAGTAAATTTCGAATCGAAACCGTTGAGTTCAAACTAAGCAAAACATGAGCACCAGAAATTGTGGAAATGGATGTATACGATTGCCAGAGAGAATGCAAGGTGAAAATGAGGACACAAAAAATGTAGAGGAGCAATCTTTTTGGGTGAAAGTCGAGAATATAATTAAGAAAAAATATTGATGTTTTTTTCTTTTTGGAAGTCGACTAGGTCTAAATTATTCAAAAGTTGTTGACGTAGGATGTAGAGGATCCCAAGAAATACCAAAAAAAAAGAGATAGAGAGTCCTGAGAGATGGCGACGCGCAGAGAGCTGAGCCTATCGATTAAGGCTCAAAACGAGAAGAGCATCCAGAACAACACACAGAGATTTAAAGTAGTTCAGGGAGGAAATCCCCTACGTCCACCGAGCGATCAGCGAAAGGGTTTCACTATACAGAAAGCAGCCGTAAGGGCTGATACAGTGTTAAGCTTAGGGAAGAAGAAGAAGAAGGGAGAGAGCGAGCAAGAGAGCTCCCCAGTTGGGGCTCTAATACAGTGAGAACATGAGAATTCGAGAGAATTGCTTATGCTCTGATGGTTGTTTTCCCCTCTTGTCCTCCTTTTCTTGAAGCCTGTTCAAGTGTATTTGTAGGCGGTGGACAATACAGCTTTGTCTTAGTTTTCCGGAAGGAGAGGGAGTAAACAAATCCTGAGGCTATGCTGCTTCGGCCACTGGAGGGACTAGAGTCAGTAAAAGGAGAGCTAGGCTTCTTGATCTTAGTGCTGCTCTTAGGGATCTTTGAGGATTGGAGCACGCGAGTCCTCGGTTTGCGCATCTGAAAAAAGTATTTTGTAAGGGGAACGGCGCGGTTGGGCCACGCCGACTGTGACAGGTGCAGCTGGGTAATCTCATCATCGATGTTAGGAGGGGATGATCCTGGACTGTCGTGGACGATGTTAGACCGAACCCTCATGGCCGAGGTTGGAGACCTGCGAGAATAACAGCATTAAAAAAAAGAATTAGTGTCACATGGGAGCCACGTGTGTGGCTGTGATGCAACGCTGGAACTACGTGTTAATAAAAATAAAGTAGTACATCAAGTACAAAGCTAACGATCTTAGCTTATAATCGCATGAAGATCGTGTGGAAGGGGCATTCCCCCTTTCCACTCGATATCGTTGTAAAAAGCAGGTATGTTGGTTGCTTGGAGAATGCTCGCGATGACAGAGAAGGAGTCCCCCTCTATCCACAGTCCGTCTGCCGCATTTATCCATTTGCTCGCTATCTTTAATGCCTCTCAAGCTCTCATTGTCTCCCCATCTTTAGTTGCAAAGGGGATTAATTTTTGGCCTACAGCTTTGAGCATGGTTCCATGATGATCTCTTAAAATCGCACCAGCTCCAACGCATCCATCCTCCTTTACTGCGCTATCAAAGTTCACTTTTAGCTAACTCGGAGTTTGGGGAACCCAATAGGAAGAAGGTAAATTACCCAAGCCAGTGTGGCTTGTGAGTTTTCAGTTCCCTAGATTGGGATAAATTAAAGCCTTGGAGGCACAAAAATATTGATGCTTTGATAGCTACTTGACTGCACTAATTAACAAGTTTAGAAAGCACTAACAATATTAGAATTTGAACTTTCTAAACTAAAATTATAAGGGAACAATTTTAAGTAAACGATTAGTTGGCGTAGATCCTATTTGTCACATGGCACAACATGCTCGAATAACTTTATAGGATTATTAAATATTTGCAGTGTATGTTATAAATTTGATATTTTTTTTCAAATCATATAGATTAAAATTGTCAACACATGTCTTGTGATGATGTGAAATTCTTGAAAGGCGAAGAAGCCTTATTATGGCCTTCTAGTTCGGCATTCTTGACAAATAGAAATTATGTTGAATATCTTAAATTTGTCTCGTGTTTTTGGGGAATTATCATGTATAGAAACTAGAAGGACTGCCCTTCTTGCTAACATTATTGACTTTAAGAAGATATAAAATATTGAAAATTTAAAAATAAATAACTACAGTTTTCCAAATAAAATTGGCAGGAGAGCTTCTTCAACTTAAACTATCCTTCATGTTCGTCTTAAGTTTAAATATCTTTTAGAGAGACGAATTAATTAAGAAAATTACATTATTATTATCATCATTTTTCTGAAAAGTTCCCTTTTTCCCTAAAAGAAAGATCTTGAGTTTTCACTGTCAAAACAAAATCTTTTTTTCGATGAAAACAAAACTTTAGAAATTTAAATTTACGATTTTAAGTTTTAATTTTAACTCAAGATTTGAAGTTTAACAAAAATTTAAAAAAAAAAAAATCTTGAGTTTTCATGTTCAATAATTAGTCTACGTTCGATCACACGTGCAAAAATAGATGAGATATTTTATTAGTTGATCTTGCTCAGCCATTGATTTAGCTTTCTAAAAATAATTGTTTATAAGTCGAGTGACGAATTTATCCTAATTGTCTGCATGATAATCAAATCGACTCAGATTAAACCCCACAGTTACGTCAAAGCACTCGAGCCAAGCCTGAAACTCAATTCAAATGCTAATCAATCGTTGATTTAATGAACTTTTTTCATGGACATAATCACATAGGCATTCATCTTTGATGATTTGATTAATCACTGTTGATGCAAAAAATGCACCACCACAGAGAAAAATGAGACGACATTTTTTACGTGGAAACCCGAGTGTCAAGGAGAAAAACCACAACGCCGTCCAGGCGATTTGAATCCACTAATCGAATTTCCTCTTACAAAACTTGATCTCTAAATAGAGACCGAATGAGTACAAGAGGGATAGAGAGAGAGGGGCAGCTCAGCCCGAGAGAGAGAGAGGAAGGAAGGGTCTTTAGAGAGAGCAATCCCCCCTTATTTATAACTTAGAGAGGAGGGGACATAATAGATTTAGTCTGTCACTAACTTCTGCAAAGGACGATTAGGGAGTAGGCTCCCATGCTGTCTTAAATGCTGAGTTGACATAGTAGTACGGAGGGTACGATCTTGTGATATCTTTTTGAGTTGCTGTTCGACAAGGGGCTGCTGTCGAGCTGCTGTTCGGCAAGGGGCTGCTGTTGAGCTGCTATTAGGCAAGGGGTGTTAGAAAAGGTTCTAACAATCACAGTAGCTATTTATTATCTATTTATGTGTTATGGGAGTCATCTAGGGAGAATTCAAGTTCAGCTCAATATACAATTAATTCATATTAGCCGAAAAAACTAAGTATATTGGTAAGAGGCATCAATTATATATTAAAATCACGAATTGTATTAAATATTTAATGAGGACAATCTTGCACATGTATCAAAAACAATCTCTTCTTCGTATGAGAATTCATTCACATTGAATCTTTTCCCGTCTAATAGGCATTTCAAGTGCACATAACTTAAGAGCCCACTCAACTACTTGAAAACAGAGTGGAAGTCACTCGTTGTTACTTTTTTTTTTTTTTGATATTGATGCTCTTATAATTTTTGAACCATGGTAAAGAAGGAAAGCAAGGTTAATAGTTGGAACACAATTTGTGTGACCACTTGATCCATTTAAAGCTCAACCAATCCATCAGCTCTGATACTACTTGTTAAGAGAGTTAATTTTAGGAGCCTAAGTTGAGCCCGTAATATAATTATTAAATACAGAGTAATTAACCTAAAAGTCTAAGCTTTTGGTAAGAGCCATTAATAATATAAAAAGAAAACTTGTGTTAAATGTTCAATATATGATGATTCTCCATATATTCCTATGAACTTTACAACCACCATACATTTAATCCTAGGCATTTATGGGTCATTCTTTCGCCAATTATCGTCATTCTCTTTCTTCAGTTAAGGAATATCCAGTTATATCGACTTTTAATAGATTATGATAAAACATGAGACTTGACATTCCCCCAGAGTCCTGTAGACATATGTTTTAAAAAATATCAATTAAAATGACCTCCTCATAATCGTCAATCTCTTCTCTGCCTATAGATAGAAGGATCCCTTGTCCCCATTACGTAGCTCTACTGATCTCACTCAATAGCTAACCCTTCGTAGAGTAGCTCTTCTTCATCTTTCTTTTTTTCTTCTCTTGTACTAATTAACTATTTAGTGAAAATTTCTTCTGACTTGCTTGGCCGACTAATGTATAAGAATCTCTCCAAACGATGTATGATCTTTATTGATTTTTCTAGTTGTGTTTATTCCTATTTTTTATTTGAAGAATTTACATACAGAATACTGAATTCATCACAAATTACGCATTTCACCATCTTTTAGTAAATATTACACATATCACACTCTTTTTACATTTCTATTGTTACAATAGAAATGTAAAACCCATAAGCAGAGTGTGATATGTGTAATATTTACTAAAAGATGGTGAAATGCGTAATTTGTGATGAATTCAGTGTTATGTATGTAAATTCCCCTTTTTATTTTATCTATTGCTCGAGTCTACATACTATCTAAGTCTTCCGTACATGGGTCACACTACTATTTCCCCTACTTTTTTCCATCAATAATAATTATAGGCCAATAGTTTGCAGCCATAATGAATTCAATCCTACTTTCAAGGAGCACATGTAAAACATGTTGATGTAACAGATTAAGACTCAAGCCTTCCATTAGTGAGATTACTAGCTAGGTTCAAACACATCCACCCATTTAATGCCTATGACATTTTTTGGGAAATTAGAAGAGGGGAGATTGAGCATATAATAACAAATTAAGATATTTATGACAAATTCCTTGATGTTATTATAACTCAAACCTATTATGATCTCAAATGATCCAACTACATTTCGAACACATAGATTGATATTCATTTGGTCGTATAATGTTTTGAGAATCCAAAATCTAATGTTATAGCTTGGAGAAATTCTTGAAGTGTGATGCATGAACATTATACTTTCGATATTTCATATTTGAATAGAAATGAATCATTTTTTACAGAGTTTATAGATTTACGTTAAATTCATTCCAAATCATATTTATAGATATGTGTGTATTTATTTTATTTGATAGGATCCATATATGTTTTTTTTTTCGAGTTTGTTTACAAGTTTTTTTTTTTATAATAAGTTTGTTTACAAATTATAATAATAAAAAAATATTATCACACATATCTTTAAGGCCCTGTTTGGCGCGAGGACTAAAACTGGATCAAAATAGGACCAAAATGGTACTAATTTAAAAAACAACAATAATAATAATAAATAAATATTTTAAATTATTTTACACAAATTTAAATATAAAAAATATTATTTTACTTTATATACTCAACAATTTAAAATAAAAATATCAACTTTATTTTACATTCTAGACTAAAATATTTAAATCGAGTATTTTGATCTAAGATGTGAAATAAAGTTTATATTTTTATTAAAAATTATTAAGTTTGTGAAGTAAAATATTATTTTTTATATTAAAATTTGTGTAGAATAATTAAAATAATTTATTTATTATTATTATTATTATTCTTTAAACTAATACTATTTTGATTCTGTTTTGATCATCGCGTCAAACAGGGCCCTGTAATATCTTGTTCAAGGCAACGACTTTCCTTGCCTAAATAAAATACTAGTTGACGATTCCAATTTGAAGCGTATCTTCATTTTTTTTTTTTTTTTTATTAGAAGCTAATCTTCATAATTACTCCCAAAACCATTGAATTCCACAGCTCCTCCTAAGTGGGTCCTATCTGACGTGGATGCTGAGCTGGAAAGTCTCTGGCAAATCTGAAAAATTGTATGCACTCTCTCTCTCTCTCTCTCTCTCTCTCTTCTCTCCAAAATTTCTTCTCTATTTTTAGCTACGCCTCCGCCTGATCTCTTCCTTCTGGCTTCTTCACTGAGAATCCACAGAGGCAATGTAAGTACTTGTTCCTCCTCCTCTCAAAAAATGTTCATGGTTTCATCTCTTTGACATCGAAGCTCAACTACTTGTAGTCAAAATGGCTAATTTTGGTTGATCTAAAGCCAACCCATTGCATTATTAAGATGAACCTGTTGAATGACAGCAGCGATGTGAAATATCTGAATCTCAAATTTATAGCCATAGAATGATATTATAGGAACCCACGCTGTACATCTGCACATGGTGAAAGCGATTGAACAGTTCCAGAATTAATGCGTGATCTGCTTCCCTTTGATAAGTAAATTCTCTTCAGAACGAGATTTGGCGCAGAACAAGAAGATCAAGTGCAGAGCGATGGGGTTCTTATCTCTGCTTGTGGTGGCAAGCATGCCAGTTCTCCAGCTCCTGCTGGTGGGCTCTCTTGGGGCCTTTCTTGCTTCAGGTCGTAGCAGCCTTCTCTCAGGCAACGTTCGCCGCGACTTGAACAAGGTAGTATTCAATTGATCATCGTCTCGAATTCTCGGCTTTACGAGCATAGTTTCTATTTTCCTTGCTGATCAGATCTCTCTGTTTTCTGAACTAGATTGTGTTCGCCGTGTTCTCTCCCTCCCTTATCTTCTCCTCGCTCGCCGACACTGTAACTTTTCAAGACCTCATCTCCTGGTAGCCATCTATCTAGGCCTTCTATCCATTATTGATCACATGATGATGTAAATCTATTTGTATGAACTTGGCAAGGTGGTTCATGCCCGTTAACATTGGGATCACGTTCTTGATCGGTGGAACGCTTGGCTGGGTGGCTGTGAAGATATTGAGGCCGGACCGTCACCTTGAAGGCCTCATCATGGCCAGCTGCGCCGCCGGTATACACATGATTATATTTCTATATGAAGAACTATATGACTCAGGGTTATTTCATTTTGCAGCTCCATAACTTGAGATATTAAAATGCAGGGAACTTGGGAAATCTGATGCTGATGATCATCCCTGCGGTATGCGGTGAGCATGGGAGTCCTTTTGGAGATGAGAGCTCATGTAGTGATCGCGGGCAATCCTATGTTTCTCTGTCCATGGCGGTAACCACTTGTTCTTCAAGTAATTTAATTTATTTCAAGATGTTAATGTGACGCCCTATGAAAGCAGAGAGTGATTTTCAGGTAATGTCTCAATAGAAAGCAATCACCTATAAAGCATAGATACTTCAAAAAATTATATCGTATCTATGTCGGATATACAGATACGTACATGAGGACACCGTGTCAGACATTTCACTTGGCGCGTCCTAATAAAATAATATTAAAAAATTAAAGAACACTTCTTGGACACACGAGAATACTTGGGACACTTTAGGACACTTCTGAGGTACAGAATACTTCTGGAACACATGAGATAGAATTAGATACATTTAATATTAATATTAAATTTATTTACTAATATTATATTTTTTTAATAGAACTTATGGATACATCTACCCCTCTTTATACTTGTTATTAATATTTAAAATTTTTATTATTGTTAAAATTTTATCTAATAAAACTAAAAATTTATCTTTTATTATTATTAAACTTTTATCTAATATAAGTCAAAACTCTAAGTTAACCAGGCTAAATCAAATTTCTTCCTTCCTTGCTGCTCTTGAGCCTTACAAAGTAATTTAATTACAAAAAATTTGAAACTCTAGCTCACCTTTATCCTTCTTTCATCCTTAACATCAAGAGCTCTTACTTTCTCTTATTGTTATGCTCACTGTGATTGTTTTGGCAAGCATAATTGTATTTTCTCTTATTTTTCTATTCATTTTGCAAAATAAACTCTAAATTTACATCTCAAATCTCTTCAATACTAACATCTGTTTTTAGGTTCTCATCTTGATACTATGAAATTTTAATGCCACTCATAAATTATTTATACTTAAAAATTTAAATTTATAGTATGTTTTATATATTTTTTTAAGTATAAATTATTAATTTTATTATTATATTTGACATGTCATGCCGTGCCCATGTCCTATATTTTGAAAAATCATCATGTCACCGTGGTGTATCGTGTCATGTCTCTGTGTTCCCGTGTCGTGTCCGTACTTCAGGTAATCACTAAAGAAAAGTGTGGCTCCTAACAGGCTTCTAAGCGAGATAATGAGTAGTAAAAGAAGCACAATAATGAATTATACCACATTAAAGAGAGATGAAAATTCCTAAGCTATATAAGTAAATAACATAATCTTAAATAGTAGAAATATTTTTTGAAGAAAAACTATACGACTAATGATGGGAAACTCCTAGTTAAGTATGCTTGAGTTAGAGTGATACTGGAATGAGTAACCCTTCTGAAAAATACTCAACTCACATAGTTTTCTAAAATCAAAGCAGACAATACTTCTATATTTGAATTACGAGATGTTACAGTTAAGATGCTTTGGATCCTAATCAGTTTGATATTCAAATTGTCATTCCTAGGCAGCCCCTTGAGGGTTCTCTCCCTCTTTACCTCTAAAACTCATCTCAACCTTTCTCTTTATCCTTAATCTTAGTTTGGAGATTTTTTATCCAAACAATACTTTTTCTTAAAAAAAAATTATGCTAGAGATAAATGAAGTCACCATAGTTAAAACCTATAACCTTCCAACTCTCATATCTTGTTAAATTTCTGGTTACCAACTAACCACAATGCTTAATCTTGTAAGTTAAAGCCAATTCTATATTCCAACACAAATCATGTCTTTGACCGTTTTTAAGTCCCACACTCTCGGCTAATGTGAGATGGAAGTTTTTTTGGGGAATTTGTATCTATTCCGAAATTTATATCCACTCTGATTTAGAGCTAGTATGATTCTCTCTCTGTGCCTGCATGCATGCTTTGATCTCCATTTGCAGCAACAATTATGTATTATTCTGAACAAGCTAATTTTTATTCTAATAAGATCTACAGCTTGGTGGTATCTTCATATGGACGCACGCCTACAGCCTGATGAAAAGAGACGCTGCCACTTATGAGAAGCTAAAGAAAGAAGCTTTACCCCAGACACTGGCTGATGAAAATTTGAGTGCAGGCTTGATGGATCAAGCAAGACATGATACAGAGAATGAAGAACTGGGGAAAAAACAGGAGGACTCTCATGAGTTACCTGTATCAACTGAATCAGCCCACATTAAATTGCCAGAGCAATCAATTGTAAGAGGAAATTCTTGCTTCCAGCTTTAACTTAATTTGTATTAGAAGCTAATTAAGATTTTAACTAAATAAAATTTGAAAATATGATCACAGACAGAGCCATTGTTGCACAGTGAGAAGCTGGGGACTAGTGATCCTCTCTGGAAGAAAGTATTGAGCACTATTCATCAACTTGTAGATGAACTGCTGGCGCCACCAACCAGTGCTGCAGTAATCTCTTCACCTCTATTTTACAGCAAATATAAGTTACTATCATTATTATCATTGCTAACTTTTGTTGATCAGATACATTAAATATTCAACACAAACTATAGTGTTAATATAAAATTAATATTTCTTATTTAATGACTTAAATTTTTGAATTAATAGATATTTATTTAATTGCACATTTAGCCCAACTTGAGCTCTCTGAACCTATAACTCCCCAAACAATTTTTGATATAATAACATTAAATTAAACAAATAATAATTCATAAATAACATTGATATCTATCATTTTTTTTAATTAGCTACCTGTGATCAAATCTATCCTTAATTGTCATATTCACCATTGTCTAGACCTATATGTAGAGTTTGGAGTTTTAAGTGCAGCATTACCTATTAGGGTATAGCCCCTTGGAACAGAACTTATCTACAAGAGTTTTGAGTTTTCTGTATCTATGTCGAAATACTATAGAAGAACACAAGATGATTCGGTACTGAAGAGAGCGATATCTATATGATTGAATCAGATTCATTGCGCTAAGGAGCAACTATTATCAGGCTTCTAATTGGTGGCCCATAAGAACTAGTCGTCTCATGTTGGAAATGGAGGATGGAAGATTCAGAGTTATATAAGTAAATAACTTGATCCTAAATGATAGAGACTCCTTTTGGAGTAAAGCTGTGAGGTTAATAATAAAAAAATTCATAATTAAGTATACAAGAGCTAGAGTAGTACTGAGATGCGTGACCTCTTAAAAAAGTACTCAATTACGCATTTCTCTAAAGCCAGAACGGACAATAGTTTTACATTTGGATGATGAGAGATTACAAAACAAATTTTTTTTTTCTGAATTAGGATAACCTCTCTCATTTTGTAATTTCGAATCGCTAATTTTAATGAAATTCTCTCTAACATCCTCTAATGATAAAGAACTAATTCAAGATTAAACTGGTGGGGACACCACGATCGACCGTTGATTCATTCCTGGCAGAGTTTATCGTCGACGGCCGAGATCTAGCCATGCTGCTTCGATCTGGATTGATTAACTATTATGACAGATTGACTCTAAACTGCATTATCATTCATCCGTCCCGCATCATAAACCGAGTTAATGTGTGTTTTGGTTTTCTTTATTTCTATTTGCACTCATTGCCTAACTGGTTCAAATGACAGTAAGTCAACAGTTTCTTATGACTTTGAAACAGATTACCGGCTTCTTTGTGGGTGCCATTCCATGGCTTAAATCACTAATAGTTGGAAGCAGCGCACCCCTTAGAGTAATACAAGACTCTCTGGAATTGCTAGGGTGAGATTTTCGCGTTCATATAAAGTTTATCAACAAACATAAGGTTTAAATAATGGATACTTGTATGCAGGAATGGCACACTTCCTTGTACTACTCTCATTCTTGGGGGAAACCTCATCAAAGGTAATTGAATTTAATCAACTATAAGCATAAAATCTCTTCAACTTGAATTTGATTATAATTGATTTACACGAATGCAACAGGCCTTAAAAAATCATCAGTGAAGCCCTCAACGCTACTGGCAATTGCTTTAGTGAGATATGCAGCACTTCCACTTTCAGGGATTGCCGTTGTTAAGGCCGCAGGAGCGCTCGGTTTCCTGCCTGATGATTCGTTATTCCGCTATGTGCTGCTCACTCAGTTCACACTCCCTCCTGCAATGGCTATCGGTATACCGTATTCATGTATATATATACACACATATATAACTACGTATGTTACTTATAATGACTGAAGAATTGATTGATTCAGGGGTGATGGCTCAGCTGTTTGGAGTGGGACAAGAGGAAAGCTCTGTTATCTTCTTATGGATGTACTTGATTGCTGCCTTAGCGCTCACTATCTGGTCTACTTTTTTTATGTACATGATATCATAGGAGAGCAAGGAAAATTTGTTTATTTCATTACTCATAGAAGAAATATTTCAGTTCATTTCATTGGCATTTTAGATATTGGATTTAGATAGTGTTGTAACAGCAATGAACTTAGATTTGTAATTCATCTATTGATAACTTCGAGTAATAATACTTACATATACATACACATACATATATAGTATATGTATGTTCTTTATCGCTCTTTTTTTCCCTCTTTAACTTGTATCGACTTGTAAATCCCACTGAAAAATCCAACGGTCCAACAAATTAGAGGTTTTGCATGTTAAACAAGATTAATGTCGGTTTCGGTTTTCATGCAATGATGCTCGACTGTCGAGATATATGCGTTTAATTCTAATTTTTTATGTCAATTCTATTGAGTGAAGCAATATTGGTTCAAGGGAGAATATATTTGAGGTCACACCTACCTCAAATTTTGTGGCTGGACTTCGATGGACGACCGACATCCAACAACCAACAAATGATTGGCTCTAGGTATTGTATGGGTTTGAGTTAGGGTGCATTTTTACAAGTACTGAGTCTTGTAAATGTTTGTAGACTGCTCTTCATCCCCTCTCCTTTGTGTTGTTGTTCCCAAATGGTGATATATATTATATCGAACAATCTAACCCTATTTTGAGGTGAACCTCATAAGTCATTATGTCATGTTGTTTTTTATATGTAATTCTTTTGATTTTTGACTTTTGTTGTTCACTCCACCGATTCATTTTCACGTGTTTCACTCTTTCGTCTATTCACTTTCACACATTTTTCTCTCAACAATAACATTTTTTTAACCATGGAATGCGCATCTTTATTTTATTAGTAGCTTTTGGTGTATTTATTAAAGGAATAGACATTCTTTTTATAAATTTTATCACATGATTCACAATGAATACTTACAAATCATCCTAAATTTATCATGAACAATAAATAGAAAGTATTTAGAGCCTCCTAAAGAAGGAATGCAATATGGGCCCCAACAATAAGAGTGAATGTAATGGAAGCCCCTTTCGTAGGGGTGTGCAAACTATGGTTTAAATCGAAAAACTGAACCGAATCGTTTAAAATTAACGGTTTGATTTAGTTTAGAATCTAACAGTTTGGTGATGGTTTGATATTTTGAATATTTCGATTAATTGGTTTGGGTTCAATTTCACATGTTTGGAAACCAAACCGACCAAATTAACCAATTATTAAATAACACACGTATAAATACAATTTTAAGTTGAGTCAGTTCAGTTGTATTATAGTAGTTTTATAGTATTGAAGTGATAGTGTACATGTATATTTATAAATTTTTATAGTGTATTTTTATGCTAATTATTTAGTATTTTTTTTTCACGTGTGGTAATTAGGATAAATTCTTACAATAGAGACTGAAAACTTAAAAAAATATTCATCATTTTTAATAAACAGATAAAATTTTTGTTATGTAATTTTGATTATACCGTAATATTGATGTAATGATGTGTGCAATTATTTTTGAATTCTTCTAAATTTTTTATTAGTTTATTTTGGTGATGCAATTTAGTTATTAAGTTAAATTACTTATTATGCTAAATTACTCTTATATTAAAGCTATTATCTAGATCATATTAATATATTAATATTTAATATCATTATAAGAAGATTAAGAAAATTTTTAAGATAAAAAAATATGATTTTAACCCAACCAAACCAAACTGATATTTATTTGGTTGGTTTGGTTTGGTTTATAATCTAATTTGGTTGATTTGGATTCATTAAATCTAAAACCGAACTCAATCTTTTTTTTTTATTTGGTCACCAAACTAACTAATTAAACCGAATGCATAGGCCTACCCTTTCGTCAAAAGAACTAGAAATTATTGCGTGCGGCGAGTGATTCACGTCAGTGGTTCGCTCGCCAATCACGTGGCGCCACACAAAATGAGTTGGCCAATCAGACATTTTGGTTGACTGATCAGATGGTCTGTTTTGCCGAACACGCGTTAACACTGTTTACGGTGTTCTGCATACAATAGAATAATAAGTATCATATGTACTCACATTTTCTCTAATTAATATCTACCTGAATTCAAGCTAAATCTATTTTTTGGACATATATGTATTTTTAATACTTACTTTTTTGGAGACTAAATAGACGGTCTGGTCGGTCAACCAAACCGAACCGTCTGGTCGGTTGATCGGATGGCTCATCTTGCTAAGTGCGAGTTAATGCCATTAGCGATATTTTGCACACAGTGGGCCCCGACGGTCATCCCAATGAATTGCCACACACTCATTCAAAGTATGAATGTACCGCTCCTTCTGTACTCGGGGAAATCTTAGACTGAAGATCTGACTCTCATGGTCTTTCAGTTTCAAGAAAGTCAAAGCAAGGAGCTTTGACGGGGATATCTTCTCCTATTGATTCAGTTCCTGCAAACCTCACCTCAAAACATCTCCTTCCCTCAGAAACGGAATAGCGGGCCTAGTTTTTAAGCCGGATAAGCCCTTTAAACTCTTTGTCCACTTCTCTTCCTCAGGCCGCTCACTCTGCATGTCGCAGCGTAATTGGAGAGCAAATTACCGACGTGAATCAATCGTCGCATGCAATAACTTCTCCAAAAGAACACATTGCTCACAAATCATGAAGAAGCCTTAATCTTACAAATCCTTCTAACAAATCTAACCTCTATCACTATTATGATTCCAGTAATCAAAATGGTGACAACCAATTCAAACTATCTTGCACCTAGGCCTATAAATGGGTCGGATCTTTATCCGATCCGCGATCCGATCCACGATCCGAACTGATTATCTTATAAAATTGAATAAATTTTTGACCCGCATGACTAATCCGAAAAACCGACCCGCTCCGTTTAAGTATTATCGGGTTGGATCCGGGTCGATGTTGATCCGACCCAAAAATAGTCCGACCCGAAATTTATAAGTATGAAATTATTTTACGTATTTATATACTTATTATTTAATTACATATATTAATTATTATTTTATTTTATGAAGTATTTGAAATGTGACTTAGGCTTAAATTATTAAAGAGATTATTACAAATTATTTTAAGTGCAGTAACCAGGAAGTGCTTGCATTGTGAAGTGAGATTAATAACTATAAATATTTTTTACCATTGAGATGAAATATTTAGTGTTAGCTTTAACAGAATTATACTTTATTTTTTGTGTAATATTTTCATTCACACTGTTGTTCTATATTTTGTAATATTGTATTATAATGTTAATGTCAGTAATATGATCTTTAGATATTATCCTTATATTTTCTACTATAGTGGATTTATATTGTAAATTTTAGTGATCAAAATTTTATTTAAAGATATAAGAATATATATATACAACATATAGTTGTAGTCATTAAAAAAAATAGTATTAAATTATGTAAAAAAAAGTTCCGGATCGACCCGAAATCTGATCCGAAAATCCTAACCGTAGCGGGTCATGGAATGGATCTGGGTTGACCTCGATCCGATCCGATTTTTAATCCAATCCAGATATATCGAAATCAGATCAGGGTCGGGGTTAACCCAATCCGTATCCGATCTGTTGACAGGCCTATTTGCACGTGACATCAATATCCATCATAATATTTTTATTATCTTATTCCTGGTATGTGGAGAACCAACTTTTGTTGGGACACACAGAGTCTTATATCCGCTGATCAGTGGTGTAATTCTGATCAAAAATGAATTACAAGATCTATTTTGAAGTTCGATTCCTCTCGAGCAACAACTCGCCCATTGCCATAATTTCTTATTAAGATAGTCTTCCTCCAAATGATTAGGCTACTTTTCGTAATTGCTTATTGCCATGGAGGAAGTCTTTTAATGACATCCAAAATTAAACCTTCCTCGATTTCTATGATTGAGCACGTCCATACCCACCAAATAATAAGAAGATAACTTCTAGAAAGCAAATATAAGTGTTATTCCACTACAACTTAATTGGCCACAAAGTTCATCATACGAAGGTCAGCCGGTGACTACCCATCAAACTTTCTTCTTTAGAGGCTTCAAAAGTAGCTCCGTAGGAAAGGCACAACAAAATAGTTGAATGTGTCTTCTAGTACAGTTTTGCGTACTCCTATTGTGTGATGCCCATGGCCGAAAAGGGCAAGGAGTGATCGTCGGGTGATATCCTAAGAGAAAGTAATCACTGAGACAAAGTGCAGCTCCTGGCAGGCTTCTAGGCTGAATAATAAGTGGTGAAAATAGCACAGGAATGAATCATTCTACATCAAAAAGGGAGGGAGATCCTAAGCTGTATAAGAAAATAACATAATCTCAAATGATAGAAGCGCTTTTTGGGGCAAAACCGTGAGGCTAATAATAAAAAATTTTATAGTTAAACGTGCTTGGGTTGGAGCAGCACTGGAGTGGGTGACCTTCTGGGAAGTGCTCAAGTCATGCAGTTTTTCTAAAGCCAAAGAGGATAATACCTCCACATAAGATCACGGGATATTACATAACATATTGACAGTTGCCTCTTAGATACCTTGCTTCAATAAGTTTTGCATTTTAATATGTTGGAGGCCACAGTTGTCCTTCTTGAAGAAGATATTTTGTTTGCTCAACATAATCCAACAAAGAGCTCTAACACTGCTTTGTTAAGAAAAAATAAATGAACGCACTGAAGCCTGAAGGGAATAAACAAAAGCACAATGAAGAATAGAATAGGAAGGGCGGTGCACAAATGTGTGCTTACGGATGCAAAGAAGAATAAAATTGGGAGAACGAGGTACATGCATTACTTTGCAGTACAAAAGTTAATTCATAGAATGCCGTTACAAAATGAAGACGACACCTAGTTTTAGGTACAATTTTGGAAGATAAAAATCAAGGGTCCACTGAAATGTTAAGCTTCGATTACGAGGAGACTAATGACAACAACATCGGAACTTGAGTTGTGTCGAATATTGGGCTGTTATGTCGAGCCTTAATCACTGTCTAAATATTATTTTTGAGTCTACGCTTGACCTCAAAATTATCCTCAGATGTCCAACCTCGTTTGACATCGAAGTCCAACTACAAGATCAAGGTTGGGCAATCTCGAACAAATTCTCATTTGTCAGTACTCAATTCAATTAACACAAATAGTTAGGATTTAAGGCAACAATGATTCAACGATCATTGTTTTATTAAGCACTTCCAATTGTGAGGCTCCAAGTTAACCGCATACACATAAGCTAGATCTTGGGCACGTGTAGCGAGAACAAGATAGTGAGGAACGTGTGGTTCTTAGATGAGAGCCCGTGTTATCCGCTAAACTCATATCTTTCTCTGTTTCACCACACAAGCAAATACCCTCTGTTTCCTCCATTCCCCTGCTTCTCCAACTACAATGACCATAGAAGGAGCTCTGTGATGCCATCTTCCCACCCGATCAGATAAATATAATCCCATACCTTCGCAGCCTTAGTCGTTGCAAGGATGGCAAGCCATGCAGCAGTCGCTTCCTCCACCACCTCCAGGTTCCATTCCAAGCCCACCACTTCCTATTTCTCCAAGGTAGCTCGATCCCCAGCATCCCTTCTCCTTCTCCTTCCCCTTTGCTTCTTTTTAACTTCTTATTAACAGAAGCATGAAGTCATCGAGTTCAGCGGGCTTCGATCGAGCTCATCTCTGCCATTCGCAAGCCAAGCAAGAGAAACCCCTTTTTCTGAGATCATGGCAGCACAGATGAACACCAAGGTGATTCATCAATTTAAGAACGACACAGGTTGCAGCATGGTGACTGGGTTATCTGATCTTAACTTCTTTGCATCAGGTTTCTGGACCAAGACATGTTAAAGCAGAGACTGTGGCGAATCTCAAGGTTGCCGTCAATGGCTTCGGGAGGATCGGCCGGAACTTCCTCCGGTGCTGGCATGGCCGGAAGAACTCTCCTCTAGATGTCATCGTCGTCAATGACAGCGGTGGTGTTAAGAATGTACGAAAAATCATTCTTACTTCATTATAAAAGAAATTTATAACTGTTGGAGGTAACTTCTTTTGGATTGCAGGCGTCGCACCTTCTCAAGTACGATTCTCTGCTGGGAACCTTCAAGGCTGAAGTGAAGATTGTCGACAATGAAACGATCAGCGTCGACGGAAAACTGATCAAGATCGTCTCCAGCAGGGACCCTCTGCAGCTTCCATGGGCTGATCTCGGCATAGATATTGTTATTGAGGTATGAATCTCTACATCAAAGATACAAATTTCCATTTGTGAAGAAAAGACTAAAGATGGCAACTTGCTTTTTGTTTCACCGAAGGGGACTGGAGTTTTCGTTGACGGCCCCGGTGCCGGAAAGCACATACAAGCCGGTGCTAAGAAGGTTATCATCACAGCGCCGGCCAAAGGAGCTGATATCCCAACATATGTGGTAGGAGTGAATGAAGTGGACTACCACCACGAGGTCTCCAACATTGTAAGGTTGGTCGATTCTACAGAGAAATTTAGCTTCTTTCTAATTTCGAACTGAGAGTGAGAAAATATTCAAATTTGGGCATTTCCAGCAATGCATCTTGCACGACGAACTGTCTGGCACCATTTGTCAAAGTCATGGATGAAGAGTTTGGTCAGTTCTATCTTTAAAAGACCTAACTTTCAAGTGTTCAAAGTCGAATTTTTTTTTTTTTCTAGAAAATTTTGTTGAATGGATTCTGTTAGTTTCCTTTAGGCATTGTGAAGGGAACCATGACAACAACCCACTCTTACACTGGGGATCAGGTAATGACTTCGATACAGAAAGACGGAAAATGAAGTTTAAAATTTGTTTAAAGGTTGAAGTTTTGGCCAGCGGCTGCTGGATGCATCTCACCGGGACCTCAGGCGGGCGCGGGCGGCGGCGCTAAACATCGTGCCGACGAGCACCGGAGCGGCAAAGGCTGTGTCGCTGGTGCTGCCGCAGCTGAAGGGGAAGCTTAACGGGATCGCGCTGCGCGTTCCCACGCCGAACGTCTCCGTGGTCGACCTCGTGGTTAACGTTGAGAAGAAGGGCCTGACGGCAGAGGACGTCAATGCCGCCTTTCGGCGGGCGGCCGACGGGCCGCTCAAGGGCGTCCTCGCCGTCTGCGACGCGCCGCTTGTCTCCGTCGACTTCCGCTGCACCAACGTCTCCTCAACCATCGACTCGTCCCTCACGATGGTCATGGGCGATGACATGGTCAAGGTCGTTGCTTGGTATGACAACGAGTGGGGATACAGGTACGTGATTCTCTCTCTCTCTCTTAAGAAAAAAAAAAAGCTCTACATCCAACAAAAAAAAAATTACTATTTGGCTTTTTCTGAAAAACATTAAAAAAAAATAATTAACTACATCCACATAATTTAATTTTATTTATGTTTTACCCGTTAATTCTTAATTGATTACGCTATACACACTCAAAACATTATAAAATCTTATATACACACATTTTAACTTATTTCTATTATGATAAGTAATCATAATTTTTCAATAACTTAATTATAGTTAGATTACAAAAAATTTGGGACGTTCGTCATATTATTTTAAGAATATTTAAATATATTTTAACTGAAAATCTTAAAATCTTAATGATTAGGTGACGGCAAAGGAAGGAGACATCCGCGACGTGGATTGATTTTAGGACAAATCAACGCTTTAGTGTGGTATTAAGGAAGAGAAAAAATATGTACCATTAAAAGTAAAAATATAAATTTAATGATTTACTAACAGAATATATTTTTTTCAAATAGATTTTGATTAAGTTTTAACTCAAATGTGTGTATGTAAGATTTTGTAATGTTTTGCGTGTGCATAGCATAATTAATTAAGAATGGATGGGTAAGGCATAAATAAAACTAAATTGTGTGGCATGTAGGTAATTATCCCTAAAAGAAAAACACTTGACTGTGGAAATCATTTGAGTAATGACACACCCTCCTCGACTTCTGAATCATAAATGCTAATGCACTGACAACTAACTTTCACTTAAACAAAAGTGGGATTGTGAGATTTGATAACTCCCGTTTTTTTAAAATTACTACAAGAACTCAGTTTACAATAAGAAAAGAAGACTTGCATTCTCCATAACTGCTTTACTTTACATTCTCTTCTTTCTCTTGTGGATGAAAAGAAGGGCTATTATTGTTTCTATCATTTGGGCAACTGAACTTTACTTGAACGTCAGCTCTATGCATTAAACTCACATCAATGATATTGGATGCAAAGGCGCAGAGTGCCAATTCTCTATGTGTTAGATCTTTCCTTTACACAGCTCTTCTTAGCGCTTCTATAAGCTAGAATTAAGACGACACTATTAGGGATAGGAAATAACTGGATATTTTTTGCCAATGCCATTGATACATGTCCATATCTGCATGACTTATTGGAGAATTGATCTATTAAATCTTCTAGAATGCACGTTCAGGTTCCGAAACAACACTCTTCTTGAGGAATTTATAGAAGAACCAGCGGCTTCTTTATCTTCAAGAATCTTATCTCGAAAGACTTCTTTGAAGATCACATTAATCAAAGAACATCTTTCCTGCTAACAACACTAACAGCATGTGATAAATCCGGTTTAGTGCATATCATAGCATACATTAGATATTCAACCGCATTAGCATACGATACATTATGTATTTCTTAAAATTCTTTATTTGATTTTGGACATTGCTGCGAAGAAAATTTAAAATACGCTCAAGTGTACTGACAGCTTTGGCATTCTTTATATTGAATTTTATCAATACCTTCTCTATGTAATTTTGTGAGTCAAACATAGCTTACTTTCATAACGATCTTGATGAATCTTCATACCTAGAATCTTTTTAGCACTGCCTAGGTTCTTCATCTCAAATTCTGAATTGAGCACTCTTTTCAGCTCACTAATCTCATGCAAGCTATGAGCATGTCATCAATATAGAGCATCAACAGAATAATTAAATCATCACCAAGAAAATGAAAATAGACACAACTATTAAACTTGCTCCTTATGTAACCATATGTTATCATAAAGGTATCAAATCTTTTATACTACTGACATGGAGCTTATTTTAACCCATAAAAAGATCTTTTAAATTTACATATCATCTTCTCACTGTCTTGTTGAACAAAATCTTCTGACTATACCACATAAATCTCTTCATCTAAATTGTCATATAAAAAAGTTGTCTTCACATCAAGCTGCTCCAACTCTAAATCTCACATGGCTACTATAGCAAGTAAAATTCTGATAGAACAATGTTCACTACTGAAAAAAAAAATCTCATTGAAGTCTATTCTTTTCTTTTGACTGAAACCCTTAGCAACAAATTTTGCTTTATACATTTTTGGTTCTCCTGAAGATAAATTTTTTTCTTCCTGTACACTCACTTACAACTGATTGTCTTTTTACCTTTAGAAAGTACCACCAACTTCCAAATTTAGTTTTTCTGAAGAGAGTTCACCTCTTCCGGCATAGCATCTAGTCATTATTTGCTATTTTTTTTTATATTGCATCATGAAAAGATAAGGGATTAGAAGAAATAACAGAAAATGCATAAGCCACAGTATTTTTGAACTTCACAGGTTTTTGTACTTCTCTTCTAGCCCTCTCTGTAGCAATAGAGTAAAGCTTATTCTGAGGTAGATGTACCGAAACTTCATCCTGATGCGAATCATCTGACCTGATGTTAATTTCACCTGAGTTTTTATCAAATTCTACTTGAACAGCATTATCGATCTTTTGTACATCATGATTCTTCTCTTGAGATATGTTAAACATAGAAGCTTCATCAAACCTGACATCTCTACAAAGCTCTGATTTTCCTGTGTTAGGGTCCCAAATTTTATATTCTTTTATACCAAAAGCGTACCCCATGAAGATACATCTTTTGTACTTAGGATCTAGCTTAGTCCTCTTTGTATCCTGCAGCAAAACATAAATGAGACAACCAAAAATATGCAAGTTAGAATAATCAACCGACTTACCTGACCATACCTCCTCTGGTGGCTTAAGCTCCAATGCCAATGAAGGCGATCTGTTCACAAAGTAACAAGATGTATTAACTGATTCAACCCAGAATAGTTTTGACAAGCCCATAATAATCTCATACATTGCGCTCTCTCAAGCATGCAATATCTTGTTCATCCTTTCTGGCTTCTGCTACACCATTCTGTTGTGGTGTGTTTGGAATAGTAAAATGTCGAGTAATTCTTTTCTTTAAATAGAAATTTTGGAACGTTTGGAGGTGTACTCTCCATCATTATCTATACGGAGAACCTTAATGTGTTTACCAGTAGTCTTTTTCATACTTGCCTTCCAATATTTCAAATACTTTTAATTTATGCTGCAAGAAGTACACCCAGACTTTCCTTGAATAATCATCAATGAAAGTAACAAAATACTTAGCTCCTCCGAGCGAAGTAACTGGAGATGGACTCCATACATCTGAATGCACATACTCAAGGATGTTCTTACTTCTTTTATTAGACGTAACAAATTTTACCCTACACTGCTTGCCAAGAATACAAGATTCACAAAAATTAATCTTACATGATTTAATCCCCTTAAGTAGCTTCCTATTGTGCAACTCTAATTTCTTCACCTTTGTTGCCAAATACCGAAATTTTTTTACTATCAAATTTCTTCACCTCAAACTTTGTAATCGGCATATCTGCAACACCAGAATGATAAACTACACAAAAATGTGCTCTGATACCAAATATTGTGGAATAATATGCAGTGAAAAATTCAGATTGTCGGACGTGTAATTAACCAAATAAATCGTGTCAGATAAATATGAGAAATAATAATAATAATAATAAAAGAACGAAGCAACTACAAGAATACTAAATTTACATGGTTCGAAGGTATTCCTCCTACATCTACGAGGAGAGCAGAGAGAGATTTTATTATGTAGAAAATCAAATAGAAAGAGAACTTTACAACAATCACCTGATTCTCGATCTCAGACAGAATACAGAAAATAGATCTTTTTCTTCTTTCAGATTAGACAATCTAATCACTCCTCGAGTCTCAAATGATTGCTTCTAGATTCCCACGAAATCACCTCCGTAGCCGACGAAGAAGATCTAAGAGAAATCACTGCTGAAAATACCCAAGTGAATTATCTATTCATATTTCTCAAAAAGAAGCTTGAGAACTTGCAGCTTTGAACTAAAAATTCTAATAATCTCTCTGATAGCAGCTTATCTGATCATCCCGTATTTATAATGGTAGTATATAATAAATCTTGTATTTGATTTCTATAAAAATCTCAACAGTTTAACAAATAATTTTTATAATTAAAATTATTTAAATTAATTTTTATCTCATAATAAATTATTAAAATAAGATAAAAAATTAAATAATTCAATAGGCTGAGCACATCTTATTTTATTCAAATCACATTTTAACACTACAGATGTAAGTATCGAGAAGATGAGGATACCTCTGCCGAGTGAGCGGTCATCAGCTCCTTCAGAATCCTCACATTTTCTTCATATCGACTGTGCCAAAGGCTCCAGTTTCTCTTGCGTTCTCCTCTATCCAAGGGATTTGCCGATCTGTGGTTTCCTTCAAGATCTGTCGGAAGTTCGCGTCCATTTTCTTGAAAACTTCGCCTTGAATCCCTTCCGCCATGGCTGCCTAGGTCTAGGTCTCCGATACCAAATGTTACCGCTCACCATCGTAGATCGCCTGAAGACGGCCTGCGACAAGCCTTCCTTGAGGTGATGCCGACCACAAGAATCAGATTGATAGAGAAAGAGCAGAGAATGAAGAGGAAAGCCAGAGAAGGCCAACAGCAGGGAATTATTCTCGCCTCGTCCATCCACGCACGCACGCACGCACGCACGCACAAAAATAAAATAAAATAAAATTATTTATATATATATATATATATATATAAATTGTCAAAAACATACCACAATCAAAAATAATAAGAGCAAATAGTAATTGCTTCTCCTCAATTTAAGCTTTTTTTTATGTATTTTTAATTTTCAAATTAACTAAATTAATCTTTTAATTTGAAATACTATACAAATAAATTCATCATCATAAAGTCATTAATCTAAAAAAATAGAAAAATATCAATACTATGCAAATAAATTCATTATGATAAGAGTTATTAATCTAAAAAAATAAAAAAGACATTTTTCTCTTCTGAAATTCAAGAAAAAAAAAATTGTAATTTTGTAATGAGATAAGTGAACGGATAAAATTATCTTTTCTTTAATAATTAGTATGACCAAAACACTTATTTATATATTGTTCCGATCTAAAAAACTAATTAGAATGATTTAAAAATTAGAAGCATATAATTGATATAGGTTCGAATTAGAGTAATTTTATTGCTATTTACTATCACATCATAAAGGATCTCAACAGGAGAGCACACTCGAATGACTGAAATAAGTGATCGCAATTTCCAACCCAACCCGTGAACTTGACCCAACCCGATCCAGGTTAATTGAATATTAATTGATCTTATATGGGATCAGATCATAAAATTTACTCATTTGATATAAAGATCGAATTGAGATCAAATTTAAACGAGTTGAGTCAAATAACCATTTGACTTAATATCCGTCAACTTGAATTACCTCTCTTTGAAATAGCCTGAGCTATCGACCATTCTACTTTATATTTAATATTTACCGTCAAATTTCTTGTTACCAACAGATCTAAAAGCTTAAGAATAATTTTATATTCTATTACTAGAATTTGAACTTAAAATTTTTTAATTTAAATATTATATTTAAATTTTTAACTAGTAATAATTCAGAAATAATTTTATATTTTAATCTCACTCTCTCTTGAATTCATCTCGGCGTTGACATTAACTGATTATATTGTTTTGGCAGTCAACGGGTGGTTGACTTAGCGCACCATGTGGCCAGCAAGTGGCCGGAAGTGAATGCGCAGGGGAGTGGAGACCCGTTGGAGGACTTCTGCAAGACGAGCCCAGAGACCGTTGAATGCAAAGTTTACGAAGCATGATTGAATTTGTGGCATTTTGTAAGGTTTTGAACTGAAACTCTTCGATGAATGTGATTCTTGCAAAAGAAAGATTTGATTTTGAATTATCGATCATCAATGAATGTAGATGGCGCCATTTGAGTTATGAGCTCTAACTTTTTTTGGGTTCCAATATCCTAAAGATCAAGGACCGCTTTGCTGTATAAAGGTTGCTGGGAATACGATCTCGCTTCGCAACACAAAGCTCAGGATAATTCGCACAACAACGCAGTGAAAACAAGCGATCAAAATCACAAGCCATGCAGAAGATCCGATGCAAATCTCAGAAAGAAAGAAGAAACAAGAAAATACCAAATTTATGTGGAAACACTAAATATAAGGAAAAACGATGATTGCGCAAGAGAAAAATTCCACTATTCTTCAAAGAATCTCTAAAGAGAATATAAAAATCTAAGTCTCAACTTCTTAAATTCTAGAATAGTCTACATTGATTAGAACTACATAAAATTGAATGTATATAAGATATTTATAGGAAAGCCCTATAACAAACTCGAAATCAGTCATGTTGAACAAGTTTTTCACCGCAACATCCTGTCCGTTCTCCAGACTGAATGGGGCAATTTCTTTAGGCGTCCAATTCTAGGCGAAACGAACGAAGCATTCCTCACCTAATTGGACCATCCAGTCCTCAAAACGAACGAAGCGATTTTCTTGTTATGTCAACAGTTCCCAAATAAAATTATGTACTTTTGTGTCATAATGTTTAATCTTCATATTGTAGAATATCTAGGCTTCACACTCCCATCAAAGGTCCCATCCTATACTTGTAGTAAGGTCCTAGTACTCATGCCCTACAAGTACGATTTCCCTATTAGCTCGCATGAGTAGTGGGCATCCCTTTTATCTAGCCTTCACGCAAGGGCCAACAAGGCAGATCGACTTATCTGCTCCTGCTCCACTTGCCGACAAACTCCAAGAAAGTTCCATCATCATTACATCTATGATAAACTTGGTCTAAAACAGATACGTGACACCATCCCATAGGCTCTCGGTCATCAACTGATAGGCCACTTCTTCCATTGTAGGTGCCACAACATCCACTTTGCCCTGGCAAATATGGATAGATATTTTACCTGTTCCTGTCATAATGTATTATAAACATCTATAAACACCTCCCTTACGTAGAAAGGGGGAGAACAAGGCCTTCGCTAATTCGAGAGCAAGTTGAGAGATAAGTTCCTTGTAATAGAGAGAGAACTCTTACAATTTACCTTTGGCAAATGCCCTCTTCTTCAATTCTAGTGAAATCCTTCTACTAGGCAGACCAATGAACATAAAAGGATCTCTTCAAACCACCTTAAATCATTCTCCTTCTTTTATCTTCACTATATTATCTCTTTTTCTCTGCTATTACTAATCCTTTTTGCCGAAGCGCGTAGCGATCCCAATCTTCTTCAGACTCTCCTTTCAACATTGATTTTTACCGTCAACTAGTATATGTGTATGCAATAATATAAGTTATATTACAAGGATCACCTTAGAATAGGACTACTTTCTCAAGCAGTGTTAGATGTTCAATGTGTGAACAAATTTAGAAACAATGAAACTGTCAAAGTAAAGTGTGTGATTGACATTATAGATCTGCCCTCAAGCCGAAAGATTATATGGTGGACCACGATCGACCGTCAATTCATTCCTGGCAGAGTTTACCGTCGACGGCCGAGATTTAGCCATGCTGCTTCGATTTGGATTGATTGACTATTAGGACAGATTGGGAAAGATGGATGTTGCGGATCGCTGACTCGATGGATTGAAAATCTTCTATTCAATTTTATTGATTGGAGATTCCATTTTGGGATGATTTTATTTCTCGCATTTATTTTGTATTAGTTATTTCTATTTTATTGATCATTATTTTAGGCATGTTATCTAGTATTTTCTCGTCTGTGTGAGGAATTTATTACATTATGTATTTTTCTTTATTGAGTCAGTCTGTATGGAGACCTATATAAACACCTCCCTATTACTCTTTTTTCTTTAATATTGAATAAATCTGATTTGTGTTTTCCCTTGGAATTATATGATTCTGGAATGAATCGATATCCCGGATAGGGAAGGGCTTGGGCCTTGGGTGAGAATCCCTAAATTCCACCCGCTCCAGCTCTCCACTTCTGGGTTCGATTCCACTCACCTTACACCCTCGGCATTCCCCTCGTTTCATCGCTCACTCTGCTTGCTGGTCTGTGTTCGCGGATCCAGCCGGCCTACGACGTGCCGACTATGCCGACCCAAACGTAATGCTGCCATGTAGCTCGGACAGACGCCCCTGAGCAACCCCTTCAGACGCTCCCGCGCCTCGCGTGTACAGCGCCCCGCACGCGCCGC
>JAEMOT010002444.1:64284-111558 GCA_019297695.1 Apostasia ramifera | reverse complement strand
CAATAAAATAAAATCAGCTCCAAATGTGGTGAGTCTTCAAATCTTCCAGATATGCTCTGAATTTAATCAAATCAAATTTAAATAAAGTTAATATGAAAATATCTAATAGCTCTAATTAATTTGAATTTGAATTTTGATTCATCACATGACGTCATCCTAGCCATCCGATTCGATGCTGATCTGTGTCCCCACCAGTTTACCTTGAGGATTCATGGATTACCAGAGATGAGCTGCAGAGACTTGATCCAGATTTGCTAAAGAGATATCACAGCAGAGAGGACCCCTACTCGACAGAGTCGAGTCTTTCCCATCCGGGGAGAGTTGGTGGGGACACCACGATCGACCGTCGATTCATTCCTGGCAGAGTTTACCGTCAACGACCGAGATCTAGCCATGCTGCTTCGATTTGGATTGATTGACTATTAGAATAGATTGGGAAAAATGGATGCTGCGGATCGCTGACTCGGTGGATTGGAAATCTCCTATTCATTCTTATTGATTGGAGATTCCATTTTGAGATGATTTTATTTCTCGCATTTTTTTGTATTAGTTGTTTCTATTTCAGTGATCATTATTTTAGGCATGTTATCTAGTATTTCCTCGTCTGTGTGAGAAATTTATTACATTATGTATTTTTCTTTATTGAGTCAGTCTGTATGGAGGCCTATATAAACGCCTCCCTATTACTCTTATTTCTTTAATGCTGAATAAATCTGATTTGTGTTTTCCCTTGGGATTATCTGATTCTGGAATGAATCGATATCCCGAATAGGGAATGGCTTGGGCCTTGGGTGAGAATCCCTAAATTCCACCCGCTCCAGCTCTCCACTTCTGGGTTCGATTCCACTCACCTTACACCCTCGGCATTCCCCACGTTTCATCGCTCACTCTGCTTGCTGGTCTGTGTTCGCGGATCCAGCCGGCCTACGACGTGCCAACTATGCCGACGCAAACGTAACACTGCAGTGTAGCTCGGACAGACGCCCCTAAGCAACCCTTTCAGATGCTCCCGCGCCTTGCGTGCACAGCGCCACGCATGCGCNTTCCCCGCGTGCGCCAGGCTCCCCGTGCGCCCGTGCTTGCACCGCACGAGCCCGCCTCCGCCTGCGCTAGCGCCCTGTGTCACCCGCGTTCGCCTCCGCGCACACCTGCCTCCGCGCTCGGCAAGCGTAAGCCCGACGCCTGCTGCCATTGGGGTTTTTTTTGAGAAATTACATCGTGGTCCCTGAGTTTTCTGATTCGGGTACGAATTTCAACAAAACCTTTAATCTGATAAAATCAAATAATCTGGATTTTTCTACTCGCTTGTGATTTGCTCGAATTTGTTCCACTTGTGCGAGCTTTCATTACTGAGCGAATTTAAATTACTGTTAGTTAAATATTGTGAGACCCTCAATCCTGTTTCTTGTTTCTGATTTATTGAAAACCGGATTACGCCCTAATCTGAATTGATAATTTCTCAATTACTTTCGATCTAATTTATTTAAAATTTTAAAAGTAATTAGTTTTTGCTGGCTTAATTAATTTCTCAGTCATCACAAAATTATTCTCTGATATTCAAGCATTAGTTTGTGAAAATCTGCTTTATAAAATTACTGATCTCTAAACTGCATTATCATTCATCTGTCCCGCATCATTATACAACTTCTCTTGATGAAGGATGCTAGTGAGAAAAGCAAAATGTCCTTCCCAGTTGAGTTTTGCACTATCTGGTAGGTTATAATCCCTTTTATACCTGACCTTTAGTTTTTAATGCAAAATAAGTCTGGTTCGAATTTCAAGAAACCTTCAAAGTCAAATTCTTGACATGTCATCTCAGGAGCAAAGAATGTTAGCTCAGGAGAAAAAAAAATGTTCTAACAAAGGTTATGCCCCAAAAGTTTATATGTTAAAAATAATAGCAATAATAATAATATTAGTAATATCAAATATGACAATAGAAAAACACATCTTCCAACTCAAAGATCAAAAAGGCTATATATGGGCCATTGGAACTTTGTATAAACATTGTTCTCATATCAATAAGCATTTTACTTTCATGAGATGAACAGTACAGAGCCATCTAAGTACTTGTATTATATAAATAGAACGTAAATAGAATTTTCTTACAAAAGAATATAATGCAAGAAAAGCAAAGTAATAACTGAGGTATATTTCAACACACTTCATAGAAATCATGTAAATATATTCGTGGAAAGTGGAAAGAAATTCTAACTCACAAAGTCCACATCGTTTGTTCTTGCTGATTGTTCCATCTGTCCTCTGTTCGACTTGCTCCTAGTGCTTCCTTGCTTGTCATCAGCAAAGGAGAGGAATGATTGCAATATTCTCCCAGACCTGGAGCTCCCAGACTTTGAGCTTCCTTCTTCAGGTGTTTCTGGTTCTTGTTCAGCGAAATGCCGATGGAACTGGCAGATGATAATGATGAAGTATATGAGGAGAGCAAGAAAACAAGCCCCTCCACAGATAGCATACAAACCCCAGAAGCTATTTAGTTGAAGCCGGTTGGATTCAATCTCCATGCTGTCAGAACTGCAGGAGCTTCTCATCAACCATTTGTCATGGATCCTCTGGAGGTCTCCATTCTCAGACAGCTTCAGAATTGCAGTCGACATGTCAACTGCTAAGGGAGAGTCGAGCGGAAAAGCCTGTAATGGATGACAATAAATGAGACTTGGCGATGGATGTTGCTCATTTCTTCAACAGTTCGCAAGCAACTGTGATGTTGCTCAAAAATAAAAAGTAATGATATAACTGATGCATTCGTCTGCACTGCATGAAGTACTTACAAATCCCCAGCCTGTTTTGGTGAACTCCGAGCCGACTATGGCGAACTTGCAGTTGGTTGATAGAAATAGTTCAACGTAAGGATGCTCATCGATCACAGCAGCAACTCCTCCCTTGTCAGGACCAAGTTCAAGAGAAGTAGCATATTCACTGGGGTTGTGAAGAACCTTTAATCTAGAACTGGAGATGTTAAGCTCCTGGGTTAGATACGTTTCAGTGAATGAACCAACCTGATACCCAATCGGATCCTTGCTATTAATTATGCTATCAATTCCAGTTACAGGAGATGTGAGTTGTCGCACTGTAAGGATTGAAGTCAGGCTTGCAGTGTAGCTCGATTGAACAATTAACACCACAAACAACCATATAATTAGGACCAAACGACCTAAAGTGCTCACAGTATTTTCTCCTGTAAGGTGAAAAGATTTTGAAGTTCAGCATGTATTTGAAACTTAAATTCAACTAAAGTTAGCATGTTAAAAATGCTTAAATTCAAACTCACTATGGGCAAAAAACAAAGTTGAGAAGCTGAACCTGCAATAGAAAAGTCATCGAAGTGGATCAGTTGTCATTGAAAATTTTAGTTCAAACTTATATTTTAGAAAAGCAGGTAGAAAGAAAGTATGCATGTTCATAAGGCCGTCACTATACCTTAATGCTAAATATTATGTGTATGCCTGTGTTTGTGTGTATATGTACACATACCAAACATATATATAAACACACTGTACTGTAGATAGACAGACTGGATTATTAGAATCCATCCTGGACGTGAAAACAAACACTACAATTACATGGTATTTCTGAATTATTCTTCCAAAGATCCTACATAGCAATGAGGCTCTTCTAGCTATTATTTTTTTATGCAGCCACGAATATCGTAATTTAACCAGAAAATGGGTCCAAAGATCAATAGTGCACTTCTATTACATAAACTGAAATATTTGTAATCTAATATCATCATTGTTAACATTTATATCTAGGTGTTCCAACTATTTGGGCTTGGCTTTATGAATCATTTTTAGCCTTCATTCCTGCTCATTTCAACATCTTGATGTTAATTCTAGCGCAATTTCTTAAAGGATTCATGTAATAATTGATTCGACAAATTTTACGCTTGTTGTCGACTGCCTAACACAACCCTCCGCGTTTCTCATTCGGAAATTGGGAACTGGTAACGGCACAGTAATCTTGATGTGAATTCTAGCATGTCCAGATAATTTTGTAAATTCTCTAAGCAAGTTACTTTTAAACTATTCTTTTTCATATCTTCATAATAGAAATTAGCTATCTACATTAATGATGCATCTTTTGCTCTCTATTATCATGCCAATATCGCCATGGTCTAATTTTTGAAACTTATCTTCAATGGATATTACACATTAATTCTCTCTTAGTTTCTAATATTTGTGTGTGGGCTCGCGTGAAGAAGTGTACATACTTACGGACCTAGATGTTTTTTACTCCCATTATACAACTATTCTGATATTCCCATTCTTGCAATACTATTTTATTGTAAATCTATCTAATAAGGTTTGTTTGGTGGTAGCCAAATTTAAGACTTGCCTTGTTATGCCCCATTTTTTTTGATTATTTATATTTTGGTGAGCTTTGAAGCAGTATAACTTAGAAAAAAACACAAGGTTGTCGAAAGAGGAAAAGTTGAGTTGAGACTGTAAGAAATAGGCCCTAGTTAAAGCCCACTTATGCTAAGTATTTTCCCTACCACCTAAATCTATTTTGCAATACTACATTTTGGCTTTAGTGATTCCCTTAAACAACACTGGCATAATTACCATATGTGATATAGTTCTTTCCATAAAGATTCCATTTATACAAGAAAATTAAATAAATTAGAATGGGCATTTTTACATAAGAACCTGTCATTCACAAGACATCCCACAGTGATGTTCCTTTTTGCTAATAAATACAGTACATTGTGATAAACAAGTATATAATAGAGAGTGCTAGGCTGTAATGATAAATATAATTGGCATGACGTTTAGATTGTTATGGTGTTGCTTTGTGTGAGAGATCCCGTCCTCATGTAATCTCCTTTTAATTCTTCTGAAAATATCCTACTTTCTGACAAACGGTTATCCCTTTACATGTTGTCACACTTGTCATTTTCGTAAGTCATAAGTGAAGTAGTTTGTTAGAAACTTGGTCTCTTCACACCTCTTTGCTTTTTTGAGAAAGAGTAGACAAGATGTCGAATAAGCAAACTATTCATAATTATCAAAAAAAAACAATTGGTCATATTTGTTATACAACCCAGATTCTATTTGCTTCGACCCGAAGAACTCACAGTGTAACAAATTTTGTGAAAGAAAATAGTATGAAAAAATTAGATTTCGGGATCAGGTGGTGGTAGCAAAGTGATCGGGTCAATAGGTAGATAGGTATATTTATGGTATGGAAATTGGAATATGGTATGTTTATGGTATGGACCTATTTTGTTTGGCACATTTAATATTTGTTTTGGGCCTAAGGTTTATTATACATTATATATAGTGCTTTATGAGAATAAGATCTTGTAGCCGCGAAAAGCAATCTCCTCTGTATTCATCCTTATGACATAGTGATCTTCTCCTTTGTTTGTGGTTTTCCTGAAAGTTAGAGTTTTCTATGTAAATCTGTGTTCTTCTTTTGTATATTTCTTATTATTTATTATCTATTGTGTATCAATATCTTCATAAACTCAGTTTAATGACAAGAAATCCCAATACTCCCCTTAATGTTTTCTATCCATATTAGTTCCAGCTAATTTAACTCCACCATTTCTTGAGTTCATCAAATAGTTTCTGATCACTATCTATGATCTGTGACCTGTCCATGTGTGCAATTTGGACTACCATAAATAATATTTATTTCAGATCGGCCCTACAAAAGATACTGGAGCCTTCATGTATCTCTTGTACTAGAGTTGTTTAAGAAGAATGTGCTTTTTACTCGCTTGATTTGATGGGCATAAGTTATAAGTGAAACTTGACTTGTATCTACTAATGGGTAAAATAATATATATCAGGAGGCTAACATTGTATAAGAGCAAAAGAATACTATGAGTAATTATGAGCAAGGTGCAAATGGAACTTTCCAAGAAGCTAACACCTTTCTAAAGATGCATTTCTTACTAAACATACCAGAAAATCGTAACGAGTTGTTTCTTTGGAGGACCACGGAATTCATCATTGATTCGATGTTCAAGTATCCAGATCACAGATCCTATAAAAAGAAAAAATGTTGCTGTGACAGCCCACATCGCCCAAGTAAATGGCTGTAAGAAAGCCCAAGCATTTGAATCCCGTTCTTTAACTGATGTAAGTATAACAAGCCCGGATTCCATAAACGGTTGTGTGAAATCAACCTCCTTTGTGCGACCTGTAACAATAGTGATATCACCAACAGCAGCATCAAAGTCCTGTTAAGAACAAAGAAAATGTTATTTTCGTGTCAGTTTTGCTTTTAGCATTCCAACCAATGTTCCAACAAATGTAGTTAAGGTATTTAAGTAGTTACACAGTCACCTTTGATACAACTTTCTCAACAAGTTCTGTATAATTTGGATTCTCAAAACCATTCCCAAAGGGTATGAGTCTATAAGTAATTGGATACTGCAGCAAGTTTACAGCAGCAAAGAACACATCCAAGCAGTACCCCTTCATCGTATCAGAGCCTTTCTCTTTCGATACGAATTCTGGGTAACTAACTCTATATGGCACTCCAATTCTTAACTCCTGCCCGTTGTTAGGGAAAGCCCATCCACGAGGTTTTTGTGTAGTTTGTCCCGGCCAGATGACATCATAAAGAATTTGATTTGAGCGATTTGGTGGGTTGAGATACAAAGTTTCAGGTGATTCAATGGATAACCCAGAATAGTTAGACCAGTAGCCAATGCTCCGAGAGCCAGTTCCCACAATATTTAGGATATCATAAGCAGGATGAATTAGATTTCCATCAGAGTCAAGCTGGACTGGGCCGGTTACACCGTCAAAACTTGTACTCCGAACTTTATTTAACAAAGGAGATCCCCCATCAAACAATCTTATTGCTTTAAGGTCCAAGGTTCCACCATTGGCATCTTGCAATCTTGAATCATTTGAAAAAATAATGGCTCCACCGTCATCAAAGAAGGCATCAAGCGCATGAGCAATCATCCACACTGAGTCATAAGCGTATAAGCCGTATGAATTGAGTCTAAAATCTCCACCATTGTCACCCCCAATTAACTCGCGCCACCTTAACACCAGATCTCTTTTTCTTTGGGTGTTAGGTGTGTGCTGTCGAAGGGAAAGCACACCTTGCATAGTGTCCATGGTTTCTGAATCAAGGGGACCATATGAATCCAAAAGAGAAGGAAGCCAATCCGTTGCTATCCAAGCATACTCATTTATTGTCATTTCAAGACGGTAAGCAGCAGATAAAACTAAGCGACCAATGTCTGGATTTGCATGAAGAATGATAACCCGGCACTCCATGAGTGCTACCTTGATAAGCAAATCAGATATATTGGTCACATTAGCTTCTGGGCCCAATGCAGCTTTGAAGAAGATCTTGCAACGCCTCTCCGTAAGCTTTTCATTCAAGGCTGCCACACCATTTCTTCCATAGTCGTCATCTATGAAGATTGCAATCACCTCCCTCCACTGGAAATAATCAACCAATTCAGCTATTGCAGCCATTTGGAAAACATCACTTTGGGTGATCCTTACAAAGAAAGGATATTGAAGTGAAGAGAGCGTAGGATCAGTAGCTGCAAATGAAAGCAGCGGCACTTGGATCTCATTTACTATATGGGTAACAACATGAGCAAGAACAGAGGATTGGGGGCCAATTATTGCAGCAACGTCATTCTCCATGAACTCCAATGCTGTTATTGGCATTCAGGACCAGAAGGAAATAACAGCCTTAATAAACAAGGTACATAAATTGATTGATGTAAAATAAAAAGGAGATTTGAGGCGTTGCGAACCTTCCACGATGCCGATGAAACCATTACAGCTGGAATCCTGATGATGCACGACAAGCTCTGTACCATGAAGAACACTGGGATCAGAGTTGACATCTTTCACAGCTGCATCAATGGCTACCTTAGCAACCCGCCCAATTGTGGAGTTAAATGTGAAAATTGCTCCAATGTTGACAATGTCAGGTCTTGAAGAGCTGCTCTTGCAGACTCCGCTTGAAAAGAGGTCAAAACATACAAGAAATAGCAGCATGACCGGATTCATAGAGGAATATCTGTAGCTTTCTGTATCAGAACACAACAGATTTAAGCTAAAACAGGAAGTGAATGAAAATCGAAATTATACTACGAACCATGAAACTTCTTCCCAGTTAAATATAAAAGAAGAAAAAAACAAAATAGTAGCATCTTCATAGGAGAATTAGAAGACACCTGAAATCCACTCTATAGAAGCCTGTGAAGCTCAGCAAATCATAGCGGCAGTTCCACGCTGATCCTTGATCTCCTAAGCCCTCAAAACCCTAAGCCTGCATCAAAAAGTGCTTCCCAAAAGACCAGAAGAGTGTAGATAGCAAGAAACTTGCAACAAGGGAAAAAGAGGGGGAAGAAAATAAGCAGGCCGTGTTAGCTAGAGCTCCAGAAATAGACAGAGAGATGCAATCATTAAGCAAAATAGAAGAAAAACGAGCTCAAGCTCATTAAGGGAAAGCCATTGTTCCCAGAAGAAGGTGCTTGACTGCCAAACAACTCAAAACAGTAATGGGTTAATTGTTATGAATAAAGGGTTTGGGATATAGAACGACGGTGAACGTGAACAAAACATACAAGAGAACAGATTAAAATAGAGGATACGAGAAGCTTGTTAAGGGCTGGAGATAACATGTGAGGGAAATAATCAGGGTTAACGATCGTATTCTGGCTTGTCAAGAGGAGGAAGACGAAGTTAAAGTGAAGGGAAAGTGACGTGAGACGTGAGAGCGAGAGCGCGCAGAGGTTTTTGGGTCGCCGAAGGAAAGAATAATTAAAACGCAGACGTGGTCCAATGTCATTAGTGCGCGGTCCACTTTTGTTCGGCTTGGGGTGTGGGGTCCAAAAAGGCCCAAGGGTAAACAACATTTTAGGAATCTTGAAATTTATAAATAATATTAAGGGGACGTTTGATTTAGTGTTATCTCAATATTATGTTATATTATCTTTAAAAAGTAATTATTTAATTTAATAATATTTTTAAATAATATTATAATTAATTACAAAAATGCCATTACATGGTGACATCTAGATATCACCCCAAATCGGGCGACATCTCAAGATAACACTATCAATTTATCATTATAATGTCAATAACTTTCAACTAAATAAAAATAATTTGGATAACATTAATATTTTCTAATATCATAACATTGAACCAAACAAATATCCATTGATAAATAACAATGACATTTAGATAACATGACATCTAAATAATATTGATATTAAGATAACACTGAACCAAACGCGGGGCCTAAATAAATTCATAGTTTTAAAAAAAATTCAATAAACTCTTGAAATTAAAATTAATATTTCAATTAAATTTTTTGACTTAATTTGACACTTTTTATCATTTAAATTAAATTTTTAGTTAAATTAAATATTTAGATATAAAATAACAAAAATACTTTATTTCTCACAGATATTTCAGGTAAGGGTAGTGTCACGACGAGCCATCACAGTCCTGTATGAGACCACCTAGAGCCATCATGCTGGTGTTGCACAAGCATGCAACCACACTGGGATGAAAGGCAAAAGAGAAAGAGTATTTTTATTATTTTATATTTAAATATTTAATTTAAATATAATTTTTATTTAAAAGATAATAAATAAATAAATTAAGCAAAAAGAGATGATTAAAATATTAATCTCAATCTTAAAAATATAATTAAAAAGTTTTTTTTAGTGTTTCGTTAAAAAAATTTTAAAATTATGAATATAATTAATATTACCCCAAATTTCACAAACCTCTACGATATTTGCCCTTAATATTAATATTTATATTTATATTATAAAAAAATTTGATTTTTATTTTACATTTACATAAATTTTAATCTTAAAAATTAACTTTATTTTATATTCTATAAATTTTTAAAATAAAAAATTTAATTTTATTTTACTTTTAGTATAATTTTAATAATAAAATAATTTTATTTCACGTTATAATAATAAAATAATATACTTTTTCTCTCTAACTAAAAAAACACAAGTCACACAAAAATAGAAGTCCAACTACACAAAGCTCCTCATTTAAATTGCATTTGAATCAAGTTTATTAATGCAAATTATGACTTATAATTATAGCTTGTAATTTTATCGAGTTGAATTCAAGTCACGGTCGGATAGGTTCAATTTAAATTGAATTTGACTTGAATTTAAAATTTTTAAACATAAAAAATATAATTTATGTACAATTAAAGATAAATAAATTAATTAGAATCAAAACTATTTTATAATTCCGAATAAAGTAACGAGATAAATCCCATCAAAGAATGAGGTTCCAATCAAGATGATTAAAGAGTGAGATGCGGACCAAAGACCTTCAAATAATTGCCTAAGACATTCCTTTCATGTGAGTTGTGCTCGATTATTCAAGTTAAATTTAGATCTAAACATCGAGAATTATAGACTTTCAAGCCATACTCCCAGTCCTATTTATAAGTATGAACACATCTTAGGAATACGATCTCACTTAGCAACACAAAGCCTAGGATAATGCCCACAACAATACCGCTGAAAAATAAATCAAAATCACAAGTCATACAAAAGATTTGATGTAAATCTCTAAAGAAAGAAGAAAAAGTAAGAAAATACTGAATTTACGTGAAAAATTCAAATGTGGAGAAAAATCATCCGAAAAAAGTTCTACTATTTCTTCAAAAGATTTCTAGAGAGAATACAAAAATCACAATCTCATCCTTTCAAATCTTATAATAGTTTATATTGATTAAAGCTTAATTCAAATTAGACTTACATAAGATATTCATAAGAAACCCTTACGATAAATGCTGAAACAAATACAAAAAACTTATAACAGATGTTGAAATAACTTCAAATAAGTCATAATAGATGTAAAATTCTCAAAATAAATATTTATTATACCAATGATTCTCAAATAAGATATGTACTTCATAATTTACAACCTTCATGCTGCAAAAGATTTAAACTCTACGCTCCCATCAATCTCCTACTTGGAGACTTAATTTTCAACGTATGTTATTGGAACTCATTCTTATGTGGCCAACTTCTTTAGCAATTTTTATCATCTCTGATACAACATCGCCTCCTCTCAATCAACATAGAGTACAATTGAAGCACTATATAGTCTTAACTTTTCTGTGGAGACTACCTTAGTAAGTATGTTGACTGGATTATTTGTACTAAAGATTTTCATCTATAACAGTGTCCCATTATTAATCAAGTAGCTGTTATAATAATGCTTTAGTTGTATGTACTTTGTCTTTGAATAAAATACTATATTATAAGTTAGACAAATAGCATTCTAATGATCACTAAAACATAATGTTGTATCATGTTTCTTGCCTACTTTCTTCAAAAAAATTTATAACTATAACATAACCCCAGCCTTCGAGATAACAACATGTTCAATCTTTGTAGTTGATAACACAATCTATTTTTTAAGCTGGGACATCCAACTAATAGCAATTTCTTTAAGACTAATGGCTAAGTCTAAGTGCTCTTTTTATAATTTAGATTTTTGCTAATATCCACATCTACATAATCTTTTAGGATGATTTTATTTCTCCTATAGCATAATGTCATTTCAGTTGTGTCTCTGCCTTTCTAGTATATCTAACCAACCATTTAACATTTCCCCAATGCACTAGGTATAAGCAAGTCATAAATTGATTCATAACTCCTACTACACAAATAATATCTCATCTTGTGTATGCTAAGTTTTCTTTGCTATCAATTGAACTCAAGTGCATCGTGATAATATTAAATTCATTGATATGATTTGTGATAGAAAATCTTTTAGCCATCTTCAAATTGAACAGACAATGCATTAAATAAACTTTATTGAATGCCAAAAGCTTCTCGTATATATTGCACAAAAGTGTTTAGCAAACCTGTCATCTTTTCGTTGATGATATTCAAAGCAACATTCCTCTTCAACGTGAGTCTAATCATCTTGAGTGCCTGACAATCTATAAGATCTTATTTTTCTTGTTTCATTAATTCTGGCTTATCACCGATCAAGGATAGACATAACTTTTTCTGATAAACAAATTCACTATCAGCATCTTTCAAAATCCGAAGTCTTTACCATTGAATTGATCACTCTTTATCTTCGTATCATTTACCGTATGCTCCCACTATTTTGATTAACCAAGTAATCCAAACTTTGCTTTGATACCAATTGTTGAAAATACAATATCACTTGGCAATACAAAGCCCAAGATAAATCCCACAATAATTTAGCCAAAAAACAAATCAAAATCATAAGCCGTATAGAAGATTTGATGCAAATCTCCAAAGAAAAAATAAAAAATAAGATAATACTAAGTTTATGTGAAAACCACTAAATTTAGGAAAAAATCATGATCACACTAGAAAAAATTTATATTATTCTTCAAAAAATCTCCAAAGAAAACACAAAGATCTCATAATCTCTCTCTTTCAAACTCTAGAATAGTTTGCATTGATCAAAACTTAATTAAGATTAGACATACATGAGATATTTATAGAAAAATCTTATAACAAATATTAAAATAAAAGTAGAAACCTAATAGCAGACGTTGAAATAAATACAGAAACCTCATAATAAATACAAAATCCTTATAGCAACATCTATTATGTCAAATATTCTCAAATAAGATATGCAATTAATAGTTTCTAATCTTTATGCTGCAGAAAATCTAAGCCTCACAGTCACACCAAGATAAATTTCTCAACAAAAGATGAATCTGATTATTTTAATATGTGCTGAAATCAAGGTTTTGAAAATCGGACAGGCTTCAGAACCGGTAGACTGAAAGGTTCAAGGTTCAATGGTCGAACCGGAGTCGAACCGGAATGAAGTAAAAATTAAAAAAACTAATAAAATATAATATAAACATAATTAAGATATATATTATTCACACATCAACACAACAATTAGACATAAAATGAATGTTTAATAATTGAATTTAACAAATAATATCTTATGTCAATAACCCAAAAAATAATTTTAAGCAAACCGAAATAACAATAACCCAACAAAATATTCGCAAATTATACAAATTGAGTATAATATTTAGTACATTATTAAAAGATCTGAATAAATAATATGTTTTATCAATATTAAAATACTAAATCATTCATCATTTCATATCACTAAAATACTAAAATACTAAATCATTCCGAGAGGATGGAGGCTGGAGAGAAGAGTGCGAGGTAAGAAGAATCGCGAGTTCATGACTGTCGCGCGAGTAGAGGCCACAGAACGAAGGCTGAGTTAGGGACCTAGGGTTTAGGAAAGTTTTTTTTTTAAATTTAAACTCAACCGGTCTAACCGTACCGGTTCACCGGTTGACCGGTTGAACCGCGGTTTAGATCGGTTATGGTCGGTTTTAAGCGGATCCAGTTATAAAATTAAACCGGACCGGTTGGCTGATCGGTTCACGGTTCGACTGGTTGAACCGACCGGTCTGGTCCGATTTTTAAAACCTTGGCTGAAATCCAGTACAAAGTTAGTTCATAGAATTAAGTTCCAAATCAATGGTACCTGGTTCTTTAAGCCAAAGGCCCTGTTGGCGCGAGGATCAAATCAGGACCAAAGTAATACTATTTTAAAAAATAACAATAATAATAATAAATAAATAATTTTAATCATTCTACACAAATTCTAATATAAAAAAATATCATTTTACTTCACATACTCAATAATGTTTAATAAAAATATATACTTTATTTCACATCCTAGACCAAAATATTCGAATCAAGTATTTTGGTCTAGGATGTAAAATAAAATTAATTTTTTTTATTAAAAATTATTGAGTATGTGAAAAAAAATAATATTTTTTTTAATATTAGAATTTATGTAGAATAATTAAAATTTTTATTTATTATTATTATTATTATTATTATTATTATTTAAATTAGTATCATTTTGATCTTGATTTAGCCGTGACAAACAGTTTTATCCGTATAAAATTTAAAAGTTGAGGTGGGATATCTCTGATTATGGGCACTTACTAAAGGCAGTAAATCATTCTTTATTATAAAAAAAAATCTTTTTCAGCAAAAGTTAATATAATTAAGAAAAGCTAATGTCATTTCACAAAAGAAAAAGAAAAAAAAAGCTAATGCGAGATCAATTAATATATTTGCAATTGATATTTCATAGGCACTGCAAAATACTTTTAAAAATAGAAAGTTTTTTTTTTGATAAAAAATAATTTATATAAATTCCTCTTGAAGTGAGAATTTTTATATATTTTTAAATATTTTTATAATAAAATAAATAAATTAATTATGTTAAAAATTTTGTACAATATTAAGTAAATTTGATTAGTATTTTGAGAATTAGAAAGAATGTGATATAATTTAATTTTTTATTATTAAATTTTATTTGAGATGAGATTTAAAATTATTTTTTACTATATATATTAAATAATATGAAAATTTTAGTCTTAATGTTTAGCTAAAATTCAAACATAAATTGCCACAATTTTTAAAATATAAATCCTTGGTTCTAGGTTGAAGTTTCTTTTGTTATTAATTGTCGTTGAATATCGTATTTTAATTCTATTAATCACTTAAATAATTTATTTTTAATTAAATTTCTCTTGATTTATTTTATAAATAAATATATGCTTGTTCAGTTTTCGGTATCATCAGTGCTCTCTTCATTTTCATTTCGAGACGAAAGTATTTCAACTATAAATTGCACTATCAAAAAAAGCTCTATTTATCAATAATCCTAATAGAAAAATGAAAGTCTTAACTCTTAGAACAAAAATTTATATTTTTAAAAATTGGGCTACTTTTTAATTACAACATCCAATTTGAAATTCCTAAATCCAATTTGCCCAACACTTACGAGGAGGTCACCTATCCTAGTATTACTCTAGCTCAAATATGCTTAATTATAAAGTTTTCCGTCATTAATCTCACTGTTAAATCACCCCAAAACGTAACTCTACTATTTAAGATCACATTATCTACTTATACAGCTTAGGGTCCTCCATCTTTCTGATGTGTGACGATTCATTTATGTGTCTCTCTCATCACTATTTATCAACCTAGAAGTCTGTCAGAAGCTGCATTTTATTTCAATAAATCTTTTCTCTTATGACATTATCTAGCAATCACTTTCTGCTCTCTTCAGCTACAGGCATCACAGGTCCCAAGAAGTTACCCATCCCAGAATTACTCCAGCTCAAACATGCTTAATTATAAAAATTTTCATTATTACCCTTATAATTTTACCTCAAAATGCACTTTTACTATTTTAGTCTTTAGATCACATTATCTACTTATACAGCTTAGTATTCTCCTCTCTTTTAGATGTGAGACGATTCATTCTCTGCTCCTCTCACCACTATTTATCAACCTAAAAGACTGATAGGAGTCGTACTTTGTCTCAGTGAATTCTTTCTCTTAGGATATCACCCGGAGATCACTTTCCACCCTTTTCAACTACGAGCATCATATATATGTTAGAGACATGACGGCCTGAATTCTGTTTTTGGTCCATAAAAATTAATTTTTTAAGATTTGTGTTGGAGCAAAGGAAGCCCCACTACTAATATGAAGTTGTTATGCTCGACTTATTTAATATTTATAGTGCTCTATTTGTGGCAGATAAATTATTCAATTCTTATGATCGTCGAAAATAACCTCTCCTATATATTATTTTTTGATACAATGATCTCCTCATTTTCACATAATTTATTCTCGGTTTTTTTTTTCTCGATTACATTTTATTCTCGGTTTTGGCATTTATGTTTTTCCATTATTTTTCTTATAAAAGTATATTTTTTCATTATTGATGCCCTCTTTTGTTTCACTATATCAATTAATTTATAAATTTCAATGTCGTTGTCCCCGCGGCTTTTCATCTACGCCGTGGATGAATTAATTATTAGGATGAAAATTATATCATAGCTAGAATTAAGGTTTTAAAAATCGGACCGGACTAGCCGGTTCAACCGATCTAATTGTAAACCGGTCAGCCAACTGGTCCGATTTAATTTTATAACCGGATCCGCTTAAAACCGGCCAGAACCGGTCTAAATCGCGGTTCAACCGGTCAACCGGTGAACCGGTACAGTTGGATCAGTTGAGTTTAAAATTAAAAAAAAAATCCTTAAACTCTGGGTCCCTAACTCAGCCTCTGCTCTGCGGCTTTTACTCGAGCGACAATCACGAACTCGCGATTTCTCTTGCCTCGCACTCTCCTCTCCAGCCCCCATCCTTTTGAAATGATTTAGTATTTTAGTATTTTAGTGATATGAAATGATGAAATGATTTAGTATTTTAATATTGATAAAACATATATTTGTTCAGATCTTTTAATGATGTACTAAATATTATACTCAATTTGTGATTTGCGAATATTTTATTGGGTTATTGTTTTTTCGATTTGCTTGAAATTATTTTTTGGGTTATTGACATAAGATATTATTTATTAAATTCAATTATTAAATATTTATTTTATGTCTAATTATTATATTGATGTGTGAATAATATATATCTTAACTATATTTATATTATATTTTATTAGTTTTTTTTAACTTTTACTTCATCCCGATTCGACTCCGGTTCGACCATTGAACTTTAAACTTTTCAGTCTACCGGTTATAAAGCCGGTCCGATTTTCAAAACCTTGGCTAGAATGCATTTTTGTATTTTAGTTTTAATTATCAATAATATTTTTTAATAAAATTTGTCAATAATATTTTGATCCTACGGTTCTCAAGCCTCCATTCAGGAGTTGGTAGGATTTAAACAATTCTAGCAAAAATAATTTTAATTTTCTCTAGTTGATCAGCCAAATATGCTAATTTTATAGAATTTCTAAATTATTCATATATTAATGATCATAAGTTTACTCGTATGCCATAAAAAATTTTAATATTTACTTATTAGATACTTTAAAATTAAATATTACATGACACACACTCATTTATTTTAATTTTACAACCAACACACTCTAATTAAAAACTCATATATTTTTATTTGAGTAAATCATACATGAGCTATGTTTTAACTTAAATAACATTCATCGGAATAAAATTTAACTCTCGGTGCATCTTAAATCAAATTTAATCATTCATCTAATTCCCCGTTATTAAAATGGGCATCTAATGAAATATTCTATATAGTTAACAGATTTAAATAGTTTTTAATATGTAAGATTTGATTTAAAATACACTGAGTGTTAGATTTTATTCTGATGAACAAACATAATTTAAATCTGATTTACTTAAATAAAATATAGGGATTTTTAACCAAAGTATGTTGGTTGTAAAATTAAAATAAATAAGTGTGTGTCATATAATATTTAACTTCAGGGTGTCTAATAAGTAAATATTAAAATTTTTTATGTCATATAAGTAAAAACTATTTTTTTATTTTTTAAAGGACTTATATGTTAATAATTATTTAAATTTAAATACTTTTTTATGTCAGTTAACAAAGTCTAAGATCATAAATTTGATTTTGTTCAAATTAATGAATTAATGGATAGTTGGATACTATTAAAGTTGACGTGAGATCAGTTATAAACATATTTTTAACAGTAAATATATGATATTTGAATATAGGATACATATTTGTGTCCTACTTGATTGTTCTCTAAAAATAAATGTTAAATTTAATAAAATAAAAAATAAATTTAGATGAAAATATTTTTATTAAAAATTACAAATAATGTGAAATAAATTTAATTATTATATTAAGATATATAAAAAATATAATGTAAGCTAGTTATTATTTTATATATGCATAAAATATGAAATAAAATTAATTTTTTATTTTTAATAATGTATATAATATGAAATTTAGTTAGTTTTTAATTAGATTTTATGAATAATATGATATTTTTAATTAAAATTAACTAAATTAATTTTAATATCACTAAACAAATAGGCCTAAAAGACTTTAACTGAAAATAAAAATTTTGAAGAGAGATCATCTCCAAGAAGCAAATAATTATATAAGTAGAAATTAAAACAACGAAAGGAACAAGCATCGAACATTTTTGAGTAATTTTTAAGTGGAAAAATCTTATATATGAATATAAGAGAAAAATCACAAAAAAGAAAAAAAAATTTACTGAAAAAAATGGAAATATTAATTAGCATTACTCGTATTAAATGGAAATTAAATAGTAATCCAACTTTTTCAAATAGTTACATCAAGAGTTATGTTGAAAAACTTATTCGCTAAAGAGTTCTTACTAAAATTATCGTGAAATCGTAGGCATGTATACATATGTTTTGTTATAAATTTAACTAATAATAATATACTTTTTGTTATTCCACTTGAAAATTATGATATTATAATTTAAATTGAGATACTGTGTCTTTAACTTAAGATATTTTTTTTTCGAGTAATTTCACTTAGGTTTCTAAAGTTTGCCCACTTTATTATGTCAAAATACATCATGCAAGTCAATAAAAATTAATAAATAGATTATTATGGTCTCTTGGTGATAAAATCTATTAAGTATTTTAAAATATCAAAAATACTCTTAATTATTCTATTAATTTTCAAAGCGTGCCATTGCTGCTTACCCAACTCACACAAGCTTGCCAGGACGCTATCTGCTTGAGCGTAGGCCACTATGCGCTTGGCCGTGGGCTAGCCCGCAGCGAGCTACTGACGAGCTCGCGCTAACGTGGTTTGTGCGGGGAAAGCTCGCGGCCAACTAAATCCAGAAAAAGAAGACGGGTAAAATGATAAATTAAAATATATTTATTTTAATTTTAATATTTACAGTGGGTAAATTAATAGTATTTTGGACCAAAAAATGATACGTTGGAGCTTATTAGAAGTTTTTTAGTAATAATCAAATCACAATAAATTGTATAGTAATTTAAAAAGAATCTAATATAATTTCAAATTTATGGACTTTCGAGTAAATCTTAGTTCTCCAAGAGAAAATTTTTTTTTTTTATTTTCCATGTAAGATAATATTGTCAACAAACACGTTAAAGAAAAAAATCAATACAAATATTAAATATTTTTAAAAATCTTTTATGAATTCCTAAATGAAAGTAGAGCTAATGTAATTTATTTATAATTCACGTACTTTATTTGTTGCATTATGAGGTTATTTTTATTGGCTAAAAGTGATGTATTAATAAAATATGAATATTTTAAACTGTTTGGCTATTCAGAATCGCATGTTATATATCGCTGCCCAATTCTAGCAAGACAAAGCCTTGAATGGGTCTTCGAATTGGTCCAATAAAATATTTCATCATTTTTATTTTGATTTCAGTACAAATCGATCTGAAATTTATCGATTTCATTTCAATCAAAACTCTCACATTTTTAAAATAAAATTTCTTAAAATTCAAATTTTGAGTCAAGTAAATATAAAATGCATTATATTAAAACTTTTAAAATTATTGAAACTCGCAAAAATACTACTTTTAATTTATGAGTGTATTGGGTATTATGGAGACTAATAGATAGAAATTATGTCATGGCATACAATATAGATGCTTAATCCTTTATATCAAAATGAGAATCAAAATCAAAATATTATGTGATGTTTTGAAATTAAAATATTATTTTTTTTGAATTATAATTCTATAAGTTTTTAGAATTATAACAATAATAATATCGTCTCTTCAAGTGTATTAGAATATTTTAACCTGATATATCACATCACACATAAAATTTAATATTAAAAATTAACTTTATTTTACATTCTACACACATTAATAAAATAATAACTAACTTATATCATATCCCTCACATATCTCAATATAATAACTAACTTTATATTATATTCTTCATATGTCTCAATATAATAATTAACTTTATTTCACATCATTCACAATTTTTAATAAAAAAATATCTCTATCTAATTTTAATTTTAATCTTGTTAAATTTAACGTTACAAACAAACAAATTAATTTTTCTAACTAAAGCTTTAATTGGTTTATAATTTATTTGTTCAAACTATTTAAGCCAATTTTTTCTAAGTTTGTCCTCAATTAATGCAACTCCAACTTTCTCGTGAATATATTTATTTTTCATTATACCCTTTCATGTATACTTACACATTCACCTGAATATTTTTATTTGTACAACACTTATTTTAACATTCAAGAGCAAATATCTGTGTATAATTTTTATTGTATCGATTTTACTCCAACATATAATGTTAGTAAGATATACAGTACAACTTACATTAGTTTGTCGTGCCGCCGTCACCTAAAATTCTCTTTCTTTTTTGGTGTTTCTTGGGATCCCCTACATCTTACGTCAATAGTTTGAATTAAGATTAACTATATTTTAATATTTTTATCAAAAAAAAACTATATGTTAATCAACTACAATTTCAAATAGAAAATTACAACTTAATTTCAATTGAGGTTAGCATGCTTGAAATCAACTTAACATTAATTTAAATTTAAACTACTTGATTCGATAATATTTAATTTGATATTATTTGATTTGATAATATATCATTATTTTATAAAAATTTATAAATTATTATTTAAAAAATAATATTTAAATAATATAACATAACATTAAATATTAATATAATATTGAAATTAAAATATTTTTTTGGATTAACTTGTGGAGTGAGTACTGCGTTCGGCGAAGAGTACATGCAGTACAGATAGAATGCACACACAGTAAAAGGTGCAGTACATTAGTACCACCAGTACAGGTAAAGTGAAAATTTTATTTGAATTAATTATTATGTTTTAGAATTTACAAATTAAAAAAAATTAAATTTTAAGATTAATAACAATTAAATTTCTCTAATTTAGATTTATATTTAATTAATTTTTTAAAATTTTAAATTAATTACATAAGTCTCCTGATATAAAGTAAAATATAAGAAATTTTTTTCGTATTAATTAAAATATTTAATAGAAAAAATTTTCTATAATTAATAAACAGATTGAATTTTATTTTATTTGAAATATTAATTTAGTCTTTAAATTAGTCAAATTAATTTATAGTTAAAAAAATTACTATTTTTATTAATTTTAATGAAACATTACTTCTAAGAAAAGGACTTAGTTATTTAATTTATAAATTATAGAAATTTTAATACATATAAGTCTAAATTAGATGGATTAAGTACTATTATTAAAAGAATATATTGTATAATATTTATTTAGAAAGTAATTATACCTTTCACTATTATTGTGCAAATCTCGAGATAATGAAAGATACCAACTAAGATTGAATTGTAAAATGACAAATTTATCAAATTAGTATGTAAATTAAAGGATTAATAATTCTCATTATAAAAAAAAAATCTATTACTCATCATCATAAAAAAAACTAAAAAAAATATAAATAAATAATATAATTTTAAGATGTCTCTATTTGATTTTATGTGAACATAATTTTATGTCATGAATTTTAAAAATTTCCCTGTGTAGTACTGCTGGTTGTACTCTCTCTCTCTCTCTCCCCCTTCCCTTTCCCTTTAATAGCTTCCACTCTTTGCAACCATAGACAGCAATCACAGAGAAACAAAGAGGAGAGAGAGAAAGGGGTTGAAGGTAGCAGCAGTGGAAGGGGCATGCAGAGGAGGAAAAAATATTCTGTTCGGCACCGAATTATTTGAGGTGCTGAGCCGTTCGGAGCACCGAACCAAATAATTGGTCGCGGAGGAGGGGCCCGAAGCCTTAGTTTGCTCCCTCTTCTGCATTCCTCTTCCACCCCTGCTTTTACCCTCTATGCTCGTCACAATCTTCACCATCTTCATCGGCTCTGTCTCAGGTATCAAATTCGCAGATGCAATTACTTTACTCTATATCCTCCATCCATCTCAGAGTAGGGCGGCACGGGTTCGACTGATTTTTTTAAAGAAAATTGAGTTCAATTAAAATTTTTTTAAGTTGTGGGGAATTATCAAGTTGAATCTACTTTAATTTTTTCAATGTATATATATCTTCCAAAATATATATTTTTAAAATATTTTATAAATATAATAGAAATTAAGTGTTAAATATGACAAAGAAAGATATTAGGTTAATTATCACTTGAATTAATTTTATTTTAAATAATTTATGTTTAAGTTTATTTATATCAAATGAAATGCATGTGAGTTTTGAAGCTCAAACATAACTAATATTAAATATATGACGAGATTATTCGATATTGTAATTATTCTTGATCAGCAAGAAGAATATACGGCTCTTCGAGAATGTAGCATTTTGGGTATTCCGACGATTTGTTTACTCGATACAAATTGTAACCCAAATTTTACAGATATTTCTATTCCGGCCAACGATGATGCTTCCCCAGAGAATAGAGATACGATTTTAGAAATTTTAACTCATGTACATGACACTTATTCTAGGAAATTATATATTGTTTAGCTCAAATTGGACAATTATATATTTTGTTAAATTTATTAGCCAGCGACTAAAAAATAATAATAATAATTACAACACTTCTTTTGCAGCAGTTTAATAAGTGTTCAAAAAATTTAGCAATAGCAGTATTTTAAACTGCTGCCATAAATTAGATCAATGGCAGCAGTTTAAACTGTAGTTTTTAGGCTCAAATCAACAGTTGCCAAAATTCTTCTTCTAATAAAAATCTTAAAGAGATTCATTTCTCTCTCACTCTCACGCTCGCGCGATCGCATCTCCCTCCAGCTGCCCAGTGCCAACTTCATGCCCTAATTTCTTCACCACTCGCTGTATTGTCAACTTTCGTTCTCGTCATCTCTCCGACTTCCATCACCGGCGTGCATTCGATTCGGCCATAAAACTCTCGATCATGGTTGCGAACCCTACACCATCCCAGGTCACGCTCGCACAAAGGCTGCTCGCGCAAAGTCTGGCAGGTTGCAAGCCCTCTCCTTGCCTTTGCTGATTTTCTTCCTCAATCGTGTTGGATTTCATCACCGCGCAGTGGTTTCTTATGTGTTCGCTAGCTCTAGTAAGGATTTCCATCCCTTTCTTCTGTTCCTGTTTACATCTGAATTCTACGCTGTATTTTTGTCGTACACGTGGCATCTATGAGCTCTTCAAATTCTTTGCTCATTATCATGTATAATATTTATACCATCAGGTTCGATATGTGCTTAATATTATTCTACATCCATGGTGTTATCTTGATTGCAAGCTGAATGGTTTTGGATGTTAGTTACATGCAATTAATTTCAATGAAATGGGCATTTCATTGTATAGGCAAATTATAAGACATTTTTTTATGTCTTCAGATGCTACACTTGATACATTTTTAACTTCATTTCATGTATAATGTCAATTATCTTTAGTATTATGATAGAGAGCTAAACATACGAACATTTATGCCGATCCAAGATGGAGTTAATAGATATATAAATGAGATTAAAGAATTATGAATGGTCATAAATTTATAAAAATAATTTGTGTAAGAATCTAAAATATTTACTTCACTAAGCCCTCCTTAAATATAAATTGTGTGGAGGCAATGATGAGTTTTAATTTTGAGCTTTTTCATATTGCTATTTGCAAGCATAATTTTGGGTAGCCCAATTTAATGACAGGTTCTGTTGCCATCTGCTTATTTGATAGCTGGATAACATTAGTGTTGGATGTATTGATATTTGCAAGTATAATTGATGCGGGACAGGTCAATGATAATGCAGTTTAGAGATCAACAGTATTAAAAAATAGATTATTTACAAAATAATATTAAATATCAGAGAATAATTTTGTAATGATTGAAAAATTAATTAAACCCGCAAAGACTGATTTCTTTTAAAATCTTAAATAAATTAGATCGATGGTAATTGAAAAATTACCAATTCAGATTAGGGCGCAATTCGGTTTTCAATAAATCAGAAACAGGGAACAGGATTAAGGGTCTCACAATATTTAACCAACAGTAATTGAAAACCACTCAATAATGAAAGGTCGTACAGGCGAAACAAGTTCGAGCAAATCACAAGCGAGTAGAAAAATCCAGATCGTTCGATTTTACCAGATTAAAGGTTTTGTTGAAATTCGTACCTGAGTCAGAAAATTTCAGGGACCAAGACGTAAATCTCCAAAAATTAGGGCTCGGGCTGTGACTCGTCGCGCACGACAGGNCGGCGGCTGGTCGGCGCCCACAGAACGACGCTGGCGTGGGCGCGCAGGCAGGGCGCGCTTGACGAGGTTGAGTGGAACTGCGTACCCACATCGACGTAGTCGGCGCAGGCACGTCGTCGGTGACGTGAAAATCTAGCGACGTGATCACGACGAACTGGAGTCGGCGAGCTAGATCTGAGAACGCACACGAGCAGGCAGAGTGAACGAGGGGGAGGTGAGCTGATGTAGGAGGAATGGGATCGAACCCGGAGGGGAGGAGGTAGAGCGGGTGGAGTTTAGGGATTCTCACCCAAGGCCCAAGCCCTTCCCTATCCAGGATATCGATTCATTCCAGAATCAAATAATCCCAAGGGAAACACAAATCAGATTTATTCAGCATTTAGAAAAATAAAAGTAACAGAGAGACGTTTATATAGGCCTCCATACAGACTGACTCAATAAAGAAAAGTACGTAATGTAATAAATTCCTCACACAAACGAGAAAATATTAGATAACATGCCTAAAATAATGATCACCGAAATAGAAACAACTAATACAAATAAATGCGAGAAATAAAATCATCCCAAAATGGAATCTCCCATCAATCAGAATGAATAGGAGATTTCCAATCCATCGAGTCAGCGATCCGCAGCATCCATCTTTCCAGATCTGTCCTAATAGTCAATCAATCCAGATCGAAGCAGTATGGCTAGATCTCGGCCGTTGACGATAAACTCTGTCAGGAATGAATCGACGATCGATCGTGGTATCCCCACCAATAATTCTACATGTCATTATTGAGTTCTTTTGCACATTTTCACTACATTTTTTATTATTCGGCTTCATTATTTATTAGTTGAGCTTATAAAAAAATAAACATCAGTTATATGTTTAGTGATTAGTTATGCACAATTAATTTTTTTATGAATCATTTACTATTTATATGATAGTCTGTCACTTTTTTTGATTTAATACTGTCATTTTTAACATATATATATATATAGATTGGTAACATGATAACATAATCTATTTTTAATTTATTAATTTGCAGGAGGAACAATTAAAAGCTATAAAAGAATTTTAGTCATGTTGCTTGAGATTTGTGCGACTTTCATTACGTGAAATATATATTTTTTGGAGATCTTTTTATTTCTTTTTTCACTCTTTGTTTGCAATCAAATAGAATAGATATTAATTTTCGATTCATGCATCCCACAGAAATAAATTTATTATTTTTTCTCAATATTTTATTTTGATCATGTAAAATTGAACTATTTTAGCATTTGATGAAGAACTGAAAACTCTTCTGTTTGTTTGTCGATATTAAAATTAATTCTGTTTAGTTTTAAACAGTTATATCACATCACGCATAAAATTTAATATTAAAATTTAATTGTATTTTATATCTTATATATATATATCAAAATAATAATTAATTTATATTATATCCTTTACATATCTTAATATAATAACTAACTTTATTTTACATTATTTATAACTTTTAATAAAAAAAATTTATTTAAATTTAATTTTGATCTGATTAAAATTAAATTTTACAAACAAACAGATGAAAGACAATGATAATCAGATCTCCATTTAAGTTTTTTAATTAAAATGTATAATGTATTTTTTTATAATCCAAAAAAAAATTGTAACATTAAACATATGAATGAATTGGATTATGAGTATTCATTTTTTGAACAAATTTTAGTAATTTATTCAAAATTTTAATGTCTATTTTGTTTAAAAATACTATAATTTGGGTGAACGTCCCTAAATATGTGTTGTTATGTATGAGTATCTGATAAATTAAAATAATATTTTTTATTATTGTACAAAAGAGAATATGCAGGGGCTTTTTTATTGTATGTACATTTTCCAGAATATATGGGTGGCTATTTTATTTAAAATTAACTTAATATATATAAATATATTTATAAAAACTTATGTATATGTATGTATAAATAATATGTATATCATAAATACTTTAATAAAATTATATTATTTATGATTTGGTTTGGTTTCTATTTAAGTCATAGATAAAAGTATAAATTTTGATATGTTCGATAATTTTGATAATGATAGTTTTAGTTTTTTTTATAAATTATTTAAATTTTATAAATTTAATTTTGACTTTATTAAAGATAATTATTGAATATTATTTTTTTATGAGAGTTGGGTTTCGACAGTTTTGGCCGAATTTTGACTAAGTTTTGGTAGTTTCAATAGTTTTGACTGAGGTTCAGTTGAAACTTAGCAGCTTTTGGAAACCGATTTAAAACTATTAAAACTCTATAATTTCGGTAATGTTTTAAAACTTAAGTTCGGCCAATATTGGGGCATTGATGATTAATTAAGTTGTCACACGGGCAATTCAATAAAATAAAATAAATGAGCATTTAGTTCGTTGTTATCTTGATGTTATGTTATATAATTTAGATGTTATGATATTTAAATATCATCTTTTGATATATAATTTTATCATCTTATAGAAGGTTATTTATAGAAGTATTAAATTAAATAATTACTCTCTTCATAATATAAAAATAATTTAAGTTTAAAATAACTAAAAGAGAAAAGGTGATGCTAATTGTGAAAAAAAAAGTAAAGAGAAAATATGAATAAAATAAATAAAAATTCAAACTATACGTTCGCTGTCCTAATTATACCTCAAAATTCAAAGAAATGATAAATTTAATCTTCTTTGTTTTATCGTATAGTAGGTAGAACTTTCTCCAAAGGCTAATTAAATCTTCATGAAAAATCTGTGATAATTTGAACCAAAATCATTTAATTCATCCAATTTTACCTTTGAATGCTAAGAAATAATCATAACAAAGTTCTAAAATAAAAAATAAAAAAGATAATTACCTACATGCCACACTATTTTACTTTATTTATGTGTTACCCATTCATTTTTAGTTAATTATGCTATGCACACTCAAAATAATATAAAATCTTACATACACACACTTTCACTTATTTTTATTATAATGAGCAATTATAATTTTTCAATGACCTAACTATATAGTTAGGTTACAAAAAATCTGAACCGTTCATCATATTATTTTAAGGATATTTAAATATATTTTGAGTAAAAATTTTAAAACTTAAATGTTTAGGTAGTGGCAAGAGAAGGAGATATCTGCGATGTGAATTGATTTTAGGATAGATCATTTTAGTGTGACGGCGAGGAAAAAAAATAAATATACTATTAAAGGTGAAAATATAATTTTAATGATTTATTAACGAAATATTTTTTTTAAATAGATTTTTACTGAATTTTAATTTAAGTATGTGTATGTAAGATTTTATAATATTTTGAATGTGCATAATATAATTAATTAAAAATAAATAGGTAATATATAAATAAAGTAAAATGATGTGAAATGTAGTTAATTATTCAGAAAAAAAAAACATAATGAAGTTCTACTTTATTCTAGATGCTAATCAGGAGGCGGTGCCTGCCACGTGGCATATTGTAGACCGTCCAAGCTGGAATTGGCAGGCAGGGCGTAATGAAACGAAAGACGGATTTACCCCCTCGCAAATCTTATAACTTCAGTGCTGCCACGATCTTCTAGGGCTCTTAAGTCTTAACGATCCTTTGAGCCACCTCATTTCAGCTCAAAATTTAAGAAAACATTTCCGATTAAATTTTAATTTATTTTGAAAAAGAAATAAAAGGAGTTCGATTTAATCTTAATTTAAGCTAGATTTAGCTCATTTATTATTAATTTAAGTTCAGTCCAAATCAAAATTGATTCAATTTTTGATTAATTTTCAATCTTTTATTTTGTATAAATGTATTTAACCAATTTAAACTATGATGATCATTCATTTAAAAATTTAAAAAATAATTTATAATAAATATAATTTGAATAAAATTTTAAAAAAAATTCTAATACATCTTTCTATTAGATTATTAAAAAAATTAATATACTAAAATCAGTTATATCTGTAAATATATATAATGACTTTTATTTTTTTTAATTTATTTAATTTCGAGTTATTTTGATCTAATTTTATATCGGCTCAAAATTAAATTAATGCAAATCTTGAGTTTTTATTATTCAGCTCATTTAAATTAAATAGCGCTGGATTCTATGCAAAATTTAAATCAACTTTTAAGTAATTCTCATGTTTTCAATATCATCCTATCAATTTTCCCCAAAAGAGGATCCCAAAGGCCTCATTTAATTTGTGGTATTTTTTTGATTCAATATAAATTTTACTTATAATAATTAATTTTATTTTATATGTATCAAAAATATGAATATTAAAATTAATTTTATTTTATATTTTTTTAAACTTTTTAATATTAAAATATTTTTTTATATTAAATTAGCCTCCACACTGTCGGCTGAGCCTGAGTGTGAACTGTGTAGGGAAAATAATGTATGGGTCCTCCTATTGGCATATACCGTCAACAAAAGTCCATGGTTCTTACTTCTTAATTCAGATAACATTTTTTTCAGCTCCTTTTATTATAAGTTTTGAATCCAAAACAGCTCTAAATAAACCCAAATTTTAAAAAATTGATCTCCACTTGATTTCATCACTTTTCCTTTACATAAAACTTAAAATCCATTTTACAGTGAGCTATCAATAAAATAAAGGGATAATTACCTACATGCCACACTATTTCGCTTTATTTATGCGTTACCCATCCATTTTTAGTTAATTACGCTATGCACACTCAAAACATTATAAAATCTTACATACACACACTTTCACTTATTTTTATTATAATGAGCAAATATAATTTTCCAATAACCTAATTATAGTTATATTATAAAAAATCTAAATCGTTCATCATATTATTTTAAGGATATTTAAATATATTTTGAGTGAAAATCTTAAAACTTTGATGTTTAGGTTGTGGTAAGGGAAGGAAACATCCGCGACGTGAATTGATTTTAGGACAGATCAGAGCTTTAGTGTGACATCGAGGAAGAAAAAAAATGTACTATTAAAGGTAAAAATGTAATTTTAATGATTTACTAACGAAATATTTTTTTTTTCAAATAGATTTTGACTAAATTTTAACTTAAGTGTGTGTATGTAAGATTTTATAATATTTTGAGTGTGCATAACATAATTAACTAAGAATGAATGAGTAATGCATAAATAAAGTGAAATGGTGTGACATGCAGGTAATTATCCCTAAAATAAAATAAATAGAGCTGAGAAATTAAATTCACTCAAAATAAATGATATCGTTGTATGAATGAGTGATGTCACAGATTTGTCGGCATCAAAATCCTTATCAGTTTGGTTTTGTGATTATTTTGATCATATATTCAGGATTTTATATATCTCTCTATTTATATATATTTACATCATAATGTAAATAAAGTTGACGTTTAAATTGAAAATGATGGGTGGTATAAAAGAAATTATGATTTAATTAAAAAAATTGATTTATTAATCAATTTTTATTTTTATTTAAAATGAGGAGATTATTTTTGGCAAGGCGACCAAAATAAATCTCTTCAAGATCAAACAAGTTATCAGATATTGAGGGAAATTTAAATCAATTTAAAGCAAATTATTTTGGGTTCGATTACAATTTTTTTTTTTTTTTAATTTTTGAGATTTGTTTTGGACCTCAAAAATCGACAGTTAATCGAATTGAATCTTTTAACATAATTTATTTAGTGATAAATACTGTTTAATTATCAAATAGAGCTTACACATATCTTGTAAATTAAGACTATAATTTAAATTTTAGCAAACATTTTTGTCATTAAAATTTATCAATATATTATTATAATTATTAAATTTTAATTAAAGTTTATCATTCAATTAAAATTTATTTAGATTTTAATTTTTTTATAAAATTTAACATAAATATTTAACATTAAATATATTATAAAGTTATAATTTTCAGTTCATCTTAATTAAAAATAAGATATAGATTGAGATATTTCAGCTTATGTGCTTATCACATCACAAATAAAATTTAATATTAAAAATTAATTATATTTCACATTCTACGTACATATCATGATACCAAACATAATTACACATCCCAATATATATATAGTAATTAATTTTATTTCATATTATTCACAATTTTATATAAAAATATTTTTATTTAAATTTAATTTTAATTATATTAAATTAATATTTACAAACAAATAAGCCCTATTATCGTAGAAAAATAACAACATAGGGGAGCCTAAATAACAAAATTAACATTACCTTAAGCAATTAAATTAAGTTAGAGAGATGCAATTGACTAGTTTTAGCATACCGAAAGATGTACAGATTGACACGGATAAGAAGAACGTTGTGAACACTTTAGTTGACGGTTTTAACAAGCACGATGATACGATAATAAAATCGGTGTAATACATATTTTTTTGTTGCAATTTAAATTGTAGCTAAAGGTTTGGTAAAGCCTCAGTTTGGAGCCATGAATTGGCGATTGCATCTAGAAATTTTGTGCTCTCTCTCGTGTGGTTAGTTTTTGCATAAAAGAAATGCTTCATAGCCTCTATATTTTGAATCCAATTAGTACTTTTTATGCGATATTTATGTGGCATGGCAATGGTGCCAAGTAAACAAAATTAAGTTTTTTGCCTTGTAGTACTATTGTTACATAAAAATTTTAATTGAATTTAAAATTTGACAGGTATTACTCTTTGCATAAATATGTAATGACCTGAAGTCTGACTCATGCAGTGGCCCAATGTTTACTTAATTTGGTTGAATTTCATTTAGGTTCATTAAAATTCATTTCATTAGTTGAGAGACTTGGATGCAATTTTTATTTTATTGTCTAAAAAGTTGGATTAATTTTAGTTAATCTAAGGTTAGACTAACCTAATCTTTATTTAGCCTTAAGGTTAGTCAAACTACCTAGCTAAGTGTCCTAAGGCATAATTGACACCCTAAAAGCTTGGAGAAGCCAAGTGTCATGGCTTGGACTCAAATGGCAAGTGAAGGAATGAGAGTTGGTGTACTGTAGCTGCATGTGGAGAGCTAAAGTAGAAAATTTCTCTCACTTATTCTCAACTCATAGCTGGTTATGAGAGAAAAGAAGGGGAGGGAGAGTAAGAAAGACTGAGAGGAGAAGAGCTCTATTCTTCATCTTCTTCCATTGTACTTCTTCCTCCTTTTTTTCATCACAAATAAGGATCGTCTTCTTACATCCAAAGGCTGTATGAAGGAGAGGAAGAGAGGGAATTAGAAAGAAGACTTGGAGGCTTGCATGCATGAAAATTGCTTGGAGAGGTTGGTGGTGCACTTAAAAGAGAGTTTAATTCTTTGCTTAGCTCAAAAGGTAAGCAATTCATATTTATTTTTCTTGGATTTTGAATATGTGGTAGATGGTGAAGTTTACTATACTTTTTTTTATGTATATTTCTGTGATTTTAACTTCGTAATGGACTAATGACCCCCTGAACCTAAATTACTAAATCTAAGTGATTTTCTATCAGAGCTAAGCTAGAGGGGAGAACTTGTATCAAATAAAATCGGATTTGAGTAAATTTTTATTTGCTATTTAGAAGATTACATTAAAATGACATCGTATATATTTTCATGTGAATAGATTTTAGTGATTTTTCTAGTATTTGAATTTGGTATTCAGAATTTATTTTCTAAAATTTGGATAGAATTCTAAAGTTTGGATTGTAATAGATTTTAGTATATCAAATAATCTTGAATTTAAATGAAATTTAGCAGAAGCTTAGTTCAACATATTAGCTAGAACTTTTGTGTTTAAACTCATGATTGATTCTGAATAAAAAGTTAGATTTTATACTAATTAATCTTAGGTATCAGGATTTTGCCTTAACTTGACAAAGCTCAAATTTGAGGAGAAAATTGATATCAAATGAAATTAGATTATTTTGAAATTTTGCAAATTTTTAAATCACGTCTATGGCTTTAGCTTCTATATTTTGTAAAATTTGAAATTAAATAATCTAAATAGTTTCCTGATTGCTTGGACTTGAGACAAGAAATCTGTTTAAAAGAGCTATAATGATATTAGAGAATTTAAAATAAGTTTTGAAGTAGCAAATAATTTTCAATAAGTTTTGTGAAATTTCATATTAGTTCAGTAAAATAGATTTTTAATTAAATAAAATTAGATCTATTTTGCTGTCCAAAATTCTGTTGTATCACTAGTCACTTTAGATGAAATTTTTCTATATCAAATGATTTTCAAATGTTATCAAAATTAGTAGACGAAAAGTTGATTTAATTTCCCACAAGTTTGATGTTCAACCCTAATTAATTTAGAATAATTATCTAATACATGTATTTGTTAGCTGAAGTAGATGTTTATGACTTACATAAATGTTAAATAATAATATTCATTGTGCTACATACTAAATATTTAGTTACATGTGCTTTGGCTCATAAAGTAAAATTTAGCAAATTTTTAGTACTACTGATTAGTTGTAACTTGAATATTTACACTCTTAATTAACTTTGATTAAATGATCTAGTTTTGAATAACCCAATTCTAAATGATCTAGTTTTGAATAACCCAATTCTAAATGATAGAAAGAATTGAGTTTTGGATGTAGGATATATTTGATCAGTTGTAGTTTTGAATACTTATGATTATGAGATAAGTTTCGAATGTGTACGAAATTTAAAAGATTGATAATATTCTTATTAATATATCATTTTAGTACTTAATGTATGCTTAAAATGATCATTTAACTTATATTTAAAAGAATTGAGATTAGAATAAAAATTTGATAATTAAATATTTCAAGTGTAATTATTTGTAATTAAAACCTTGAACTTGTATCATTGAGAACACTAATAAAGGACTTGAGCTATAGTAGATGCCGATCACTTACATGAATGTTAAATAATAATATTTATTGTGCTATATATTAGATGTTTGGTTACGTGTGCTTTGGCTCATAAAGTAAAATTTAGCAAATTTCTAGTTTTATATATTAGTTGTAACTTGCATGTTCACACCCTTCACTAATTCTGATTAAAAATCATGACTAAAATTAGCTATGACTAAAATCTTAAATTTATTTCAAAAAAAACTTCAAAAATTATTTTATATCTCATCCTACACAAATTCCAACATTAAACCATCACTTTATTTCACATCTAATACAATTCTCAATAAATCAATCAACTTTATTTTACATTCTACACAATTTTTAATATAACCAACTTACTTTATTTCATGTCAGCTAGGGGGCATTAGTAGCTCCCAAAAAATTATGACTTACACCTTTTTATTTTAAATTTTAGATTCTAATTTTTAAAATAAAAATTATAATTTAGTCTTAGTTTTATGTCCTAATTGGGAATAACAAAAATTATATTTTGATTTTCAATTTATCATAACGTTGGTCTTAGCTCCTAACAATAATATTTTAGTATTCCAATATTTCTTAATCTTACTATTACGCCCTAAGTTCTTATAGTGATAATTATAATTTATTTTTTTGATTTCTTTTTAGTCAGAGTCTAAGGCTAAGATTAAGAATTATAAAAATTATAATTTGGATTCTCAAATTTTCTATTAGGCTTACATTAATAATATAAATTGGTCCTAACTTTTATTAGTTTTCATCATAGGTCCAAAGAAATTATAACTTGATACCTTGGCTTCTTTTAGGTTTGATCTTAGGTCCTAAAAAAATCATAATATCACACAATAAGAAATTTAATTTAGTTAGTCTTGGGGTTAAGTCTTGAGAAATAATAATTTATCCCCCTGACTTCTCTTAAACTTTATCTTAGATTCTAGGAAATTATTATTTGCTCTCCCGAGTTGTCTTAATTTTGTTCTTGGGTATTAAAAAACTATAATTTAGTCTCTCAACTCTGTTAGCCATAGTGTTAGGTCTTAATGATTTATAACAAAAATTATAACTTGGTTCCAGAATTTATTTTCATCTTTATCCCAGGCTCTAAGAAATAATAAATTTGTTCCCCAAATTTTCTTCATCTTAGTCTTAAATTCTAAATCCATACAATGATAATCATAATTTAATTCTTTAATTTCTTTTAGTATTGGATTAGGTCCTAAGAAATTATAATTTGACACCTAGATTTATCTTAGTCTTGATTTTAGGTCCTAAATTATTACAATTATAATTATAATTTTGTCCAAGTTTGTGCATATATAAAGCTTATTTATCTTTACGTTCTTGTGAATATATAAAATTTATTTACATTTTTCACTCATGTAATTAGTATATATAATGTTTATGTATATACTAAGTTTTTGTATGACTCAACTTTTATATCATTCTATTTCATATTTCAGTAATTTAATAGATTTATCAAAAATAAAATTTTTTGTACAATACTTGCATGGTTTACTACTATATATATATATATATATATATATATATATATATAATGGTAGATAAAAAAGAAAGTTATAAATTTTTCTTCAATTTTCACAACTTTTTAAATGCATTAACTGTTCATATATATATATAGCCAATCACAGTTAAGCGCACAAACTAAAAAATGTGACTTATATCATGAGTCAGTTATCCAATATTGTAGCAAGATATCAGGCATTTAAAGTATGATATAACAAAATTATGAATAATGAGAAATATAGAAATGATAAGTACACAAATTTATGTGAAAAATTCCAATATGGAGGAACAACCATAAGAAGAGAAGAAGATGACTAAATCAAAATTTTGAGTACAAAAATGACATAGCTAGCTTTTGACGACTACAAATTATTCAACAGAAATTCTCGCAAACAGAGTACTATATTTAGTCAAAATAGAATTGGTCCATTATCAGGCTCATCCCTACTCTACCACCACCAATTTTCACAAACTGCCGTACTGCGAGCTCTTCAAGCCATGAACAACAACAACAACAACAACCAAGCCTTAATCCCACTAGGTGGGGTCGGCTACATGAATCCTTTGTTTTCATTGCGCCCTATCAGTTACCAAATTCTTATCTAAGTCTAAGTAACTAAGATCACTCCTTATAGTTTCTTGCCATGTCTTCTTTGGTCTCCCTCTTTCTCTTTGTACATGGGCAACATCTAATAACTCAATTTTTCTAACTGAAGCTTCAATCGGCCTACGATTTAGATGTCCAAACCATCTAAGCCGACTTTCTCTAAGTTTATCATCAATTGATGCAACACCAACTTTCTTTCGGATATACTCATTTCTCATTCTATCCTTTCGTGTATATCCACACAGCCACCTTAACATCCTCATTTCTGCAATATTTATTTTATTTGTATGTTTTCTCTTTGCAGGCCAGCATTCTGCCTCATATATCATCGCTGGTCTTACTACAGTTTTATAAAATTTACCTTTGATTCTAGATGAGATTTTTCTATCGCACAACACACCAGAAGCATTTCTCCATTTTACCAATCCTGCTTGAATCCTGCTAATAACGTCATTATTAATTTCGCCATCATTTTGTATAATTGATCCAAGTTATCTAAAGCGCTCACTCAAGCCAAATAATATTCAGCTTACCAAACTCTAATAAAAAAACAATCAAAAAACTACGATTTGCGCAGATTCTACGTAACACACGCCTCATTGAACGTGGTTAATTAATTCGACAGAAATATTATCAGATATATATATTAAACTATGTAATTAATGTTTGTGCATATATCATGACAAGTAATTAAATTGAAGAATAAAGTATTAACTATTAAGATCCTCAAGCACTGAACAAAGAAATTAACACCGTGTACATTAATCTCCTAATCAAAACCAATTAGAAGTCTTAAACAAAATCCTAATTAATTCTCATCGTACAGCAGACTTCTGCCGGCGGACGCTGACTTCATCTCATGGTCCATCGATCCAACATCGATGCTATTATTATTATTATTATCATCATCATTATGCGACAGCATCCCTCCTCCAATCTCCCCCAACAAGCTGCCAACTCCAAGAAAATCCCTAGTAAACCCATCGGAAGCCCCGAATCCGCTCAGCCTCGACGGCAGCTGACGCTGAAATCCTCGTTCATCCGCGTTGCAGAAGCCGCCATACACTTCTCCAAACTTCGCTTCTTCCCCCGATTCTCCGCTCGCATTGATGGAGTTCATTATATCCTGCAGATGGTTCCGATCATTCTCCGCCACTTGGGATGATCTCCAGATCTTCATGGAGCCGGAAGACGAGCCCCCAAATCCTGGAAGCATGGCGGAAGTACTTCCGCCGGCGCCATGGCTCGAAGCTGCGGCGCCCATCTGCGCCGCCTTCTGCAGCAGCGCCGTGGCTGACATTTGCGGAAGATTAGCCGACTCATTGTGGAGTACTGCACTGCTGAACAGCGGCCGCATCTCGCCTGCCATTTGACCGCCAGTAAGAATGTCGGAGTACGCGTTGCCGGCGTAGAATTGATTGCCGGAGTCGGTGCTGCAGCTATAGAAGAAGCCAAGGTTGAAAGGGTTGGCCGCGGGAGAGGTGTCCGAATTCGATCGGAGGTCGGGAAGGTGCGTAAGGCTGTTGAAAGGTTGGTGCGTGATCATCTGTTGATCGTCGATGAACTCTTGGTGCGAGCTGTTGCCGCCGAGGAAGAAGGCGCCGGAGGAGTAGTGATGTGGAGTACGGAAAGTCGACGGAGAAGTTGGTGGGGAGATGAGCTGGTCGAATATTTGTGCTCCGGAACAAGCCGTCGCCACGCCACCGGCGCGCAGGCGGAGGAGATCGGCCGGTCCCGTGCCGGCCGAGGTTTGGGTCTGGAATGAGGAGATCTGGCCGAGGGCGGCGTTGTTACTGCTGTACAAATGGCTGCCAATGGAGCTCAGCCCGGCTGGGAGGCGCGCGCTTTCCTGCGCCAGGGCGTCGCAGAATGCCCTGTGGGTGACGAAGCTGTCACGCCTGCATGCATAATTACAGTTGAATACTCAGATTTTAAAGCGTGCAAGTTCAAAGTTTTTTTTTTTTTTGTGAGAATTTTGTTCAATATTATTATCTTAATATTATATTATATTACGTATATATTATGATATTTTTGATGTAATTTTTTTCTAAAGATCACAATTATCTCTCAATCCACTTAAAAATTAAAATAGCTAGCAATATAAACCCAAATAAGTTGAGCTAAGCAATTATATAATTTTTATAATGATAGTTATCTATACATGCATATCATGAAACTAAACATTCATTTTTTCTAAATAATATAAACTAACATCTAGATAATGACATTGAACAAAACACACCCTCAATAACCAAGATAATAATTTAATTGGAGACTAGCTACTATATAAAAGAAGTTCACTTAAATCATTCAAGGTAACAAGAAAAACAAGAAGTGATCAAGGGAATATTTTTAAAATATCATAATTTTTATTAAAAAATTGATTAATATATAATGCCATAAATATACTCAAAATCTGATCTAAGCATCATGGTTTTGTGCTAACCGAATATATACATCAACATACGATATTTGCTTGGACAAAAATAGTTGTAAACGCCGTATGTTGATGCACGAGAGTTTAGAGTTTAGCAAGTCATGTTCACATGCGGTTTGCACTTTTAACTTTCACTGGACATGCTAATTTGTAAGTAACGTGCACAACACGACTTACACCTATTTTTGTAGAGCCATGATCACTGTACATTAATATGGACATCAAACTACCACCAAACCTTTACATTTCTGATCAGTTTTACCAGCAGCCCTACTGCATTAGGTACCGTTGGTACTATATAATATTAACTATGAATTTTAAATTTTGGGCCAATTAAGAAGACTGGAGAACTTGTTTGGAAGTGTGTTTCTTCATGAAGCAATCAATGATAGGAGCATTAAGAGGCATGGAGGTGAAAATTCCCCTTAAATTTGAAAAGGAGCCGATTCACGTCAATGGAGGGACCATTTGTAGAACTGGCTCTGCAATTATTGCAACAGAGAATTAGGTTCATGAAGGATGTGAAAAAAACATTCCTAGACCTCCTAGATCTTCATGATCCCTCTTTTCAATAAATTCATTGCTGTTTTGAAGAATTAGATGCCACATTCCCAAAGCTGGGATTTTGCCAAAATCATGTAAGCCACCAAATAATATTAAGACTCTCATCATTAAATGCATGCTAGCTTGTCATCCACCATTACTCTGTTCAATCCCTTCCCTTTTCTCCATCCATATCCATTAATGAAAGCTTCGAGGAGGTAGAGATGAAGAGAGAGCTAGAGAGAGAAATGTTGGTCTTTGAACCCATGAACAATTTCTTCTGCAGGGAAGGCATGTGAAAGGAGAAGGTCCTCTGTAAACCTAGCTAACCCAGCGCTGCCGCTGGTACATGGCAACACGTGAACGAAGAGAGAGAAATGACAGACCGAGGCAAGCTCTGTTTCCCAGGATAAAAATGGCTCCTTTTTTTTCTGGGAAATCCGCTTCTCTCTCTCCCTATCTCTCTTTCTCTCTCTCCCTGCCTGGCCATGGCAGAACTTGTGCCGTTCACGTGCGAGCAGTTCCCTCAAACCTCTACCGGAACAGTAGCCCATGGCAACCCTAACCCTAAAATCTATTCATCCATGCCGAAGGAGAAGAGATCAAGATGACGATGCTGTGAATTAATGATCATTGATGAAATAAAAGGAGCAATTAAGCGAACCTCGAGAAAAGGGTGCCGCAATCACAGCGATACTCGCGAGTTCCGCAGGTCTTAGAATGGGCCTTCCAGTCGGACTGGACGGCGTAGCGCTTGGAGCATTTCTCACACCTCCACTTCTTCTCGCCGTGCTTCCGGCAAAAGTGCTTCTTGATTCCGGTGAGGTCACCGAGGGCTCGGGAGGGGTCGTGGTGGACGCAGCTCGGCTCGGGGCAGAGGTAGACCCGCCTGCGCGCCTCCTTTGCGCTCTTCTGCTTCAATTTCCACGGCAAGTTGTGCCCTCTCCGGTGGAGCTGCAGATTCTGCTCCCGCTGAAAACCCTTGTTGCATACCTCGCAGATGAACCTGTTCGTCGCCAGCAGCGTCCTCGGCGAGAGTGCGATCACCTCCGCATCCGGATCTGCTTCATCAAATGAAGATTAACTGGAATCCAAGTGAGAGTTGAAATTATTAAATCTCTAGCTACTTATCATCTGACCTAAAAGCTTAAGTTTTTAAGTTATGATTCATGAATAATTTTATTTTAATTTCAACATGCTCTGCCGCACTCAAGGTAATTGTTGTTCATCGCGAACTTGAGGCCTCTCTATAGTTATAGAACTGATTAATTAAAGCTTTTAGTAATTCATGGCTCAAAATAAATTTATATTCTATCGGGGAATTGAAGGGAGGAGGAATTTAGATACTTGCTTGGATTTCCTGGAAGGTTCCGCTTCTTCTTCACAGGAGCAGCATCCTGAGGGTTGGTTGAAGAAGACGGCAAGGGGGGCGGCGGCGATGGGGAAGGCGGCGGCTTCAACTGGTTGAAGCTCTCCTCAGCTTTGATGCTGAAGAAGGGAGAGGAAGACGAAGCCGCAGCCATCGATCTGATCCGTTTGAAACCAATTTCGTACACCTACCGTCTTCCGGCTGACGGAGCTTTTGCACTTCTTCTTCCTCGGGTGTTGCCGACCAATTCAAAATGGGGGGATGGCTCCCCTTCTTTACCTCTATCTATCCCACCCCGGATTTGAAGTACTGAACGACAGCTTACTGAAAAGAACAAAAAGGGGGATGGGAAACCCAAAGGAAGAATTGCGCTCATGAGTCAAAACTGGTAAAAGGAGGAGGAGACAAGAGAAAGAGTAGCGCTGAAAAAAAGGAGAGAGTTTGGTGAGGAAGAAAACAAGAGAAGAAATGAATAGAAAAATATTGCAAACCGTGCTGATGAAGAAATCAAGACCCCTCTCGATCTCTTTCAGACTTTCTTCCCTGCTTTCGGTCAAATGCTTCTCGTCCTTCTCTTCTATCTTGTTCTACTGCTGGGTTTGGGGATTGCGGCTACCGGAGGCGGCCAAAGGCGCTTGTCTGATTTCCTCTCATTTCCTTGTCATAAACTTTTCCTCTCGCATCTCTCACCTCTCTCTCTCTCTCTCTCTCTCTCTCTCTCTCTCTCTCTCTCTCTCTCTCTCTGTCTCTCTTCCTCATTTTCCTCACTCCTTCGGCCTTCACAACCCTAATATAAAACCCCCCTTACAGTGAAATTGTATTAATTATAATATTCATGGAGATTGAGAGAGAGAGAGAGAGGGAGGGTGCTACTTGTCCGGTGATAGAAGTCTCAATAAGGCAAAGTCATGTTCGCTATGCGGCGACGGATTGGGCCCACCGACTCCACCGCCTGTAGACCTGACTCTCTTATTTCGCCTCCCCTTCTTCTAATTTTTAAATTAACGCACAGCATTACTTATAAAATTTAATATTAAAATTAATTATATTTTATATTAAATATATAATTTAAAATACAAAATTAATTTTATTTTATATTTTAAATATATATATTAAAATAATAATTAATTTATATCATATTTTTATATTTTAATATAATAATTAACTTTATTTTATATAATTTACCTTAATTTTAATAAAAAAATATCTTTATTTAAATTTAATTTTAATTTTATTGCAATTAAATTTTGCAAATAAATAGGCCACAGTGAAAATTATTGGATTTAAAATCAACTGAATTTTCTTTAAGCTTGACATTAACTCGTTAAAAAAAATCGATTCAACCCATAATCAACTCAATCTATATGTATATAAACATACATATTTAGATTTTTTTAAAAGTATAATTGAGAATTTTTATGTATATAAATATGTTATAATATTTTTAAAAAGAAGGAGATATTAGAAATTTAGTGTGAATGATGGAATTTTTATAAAAAAAAAATATGGCTTATAATTAGGCTCGATTTAACTCAAAAATTGACTCGAAATAGAAGGAATTTTAATTAGTTCAAATTGAACTAAACTCGAAATAGAAAGTTTATTTTTTTTTGAGCTGAGCCTCGCTCACTCGAAATTGACACGAAGTCGCCCCTAGTTCTAGCTTAGCTAAAAATAGTTAGATTTAGGCCACTATTCCAACTCAGCTATTTAATGATGAATTTCAATATTTTTTCAGTTTGTATGAACATTTTTTAATTTTTACCGGAATATTTTAATTTATCTACATATGAAAAGTAAAAAAAAAAACTCATGTAAAATAAATAATGCTTGTATGCACAAAGGAAAAATCAATTATGTGAAAAATAAAAATGACTCTACTAAATATGAGGCTTTTTACAATTTCATAAAAAAAAATGCTTGTTATACCTAATTTTCCATTTTGTATGACAATTGTTTTTTCTTTGTATATATAGTTATTTTTTCATAAATATTATTTACAATTCTCAAAAAAATCTCATATAAGAGGAAAAATTGCACATAAAAAATAGTCCAAGAAAAAGAAATGAAATAACTTTTCTCTTGTCATTTTATGCTGGCAAGACTAACAGGACTTGGGCTGGAATTCGGCTCCAAAGAGTTGAGCTGGAACGACTCTCGAACCCAATAATTTTTCCTCTACGAGATGTTAAGAGCTTCAATTAAGAATTTGGATTGATCACGAAAACAATCAAATTAATTGGCTATTATTTTTAAAAAAATTTAAAAAGCTAAAAAATTTCTATCGTAATATTTAAAAATACTTAAAATATAATAATATATTCATTATTAATATTAATTATAAAAATATTATTAATGAAATTGCAACTAATTTTTAATTTTAGTATTAAATCAAACTAGAAGATACATCTACTCGAGATCATAAGGGCAATTTAAAATAGTTTTTAAAAGGCTAGCCTCTTCTTCTCGGCTAGCTAGAATTCAGAAAATTTACACCATTATCAACTTTACTGACTGAAAAATGGTTGTCGAGTTGCGATCAACAATTTAATGTTGATCGCAATCGATGGTCACAAATATCGAATCTTATTGTGCTGGAATGACTTACTAATTGCATTTGCGTTTGGAGAGTTTTGATTTATAGTTCTGTTACATTCAAATGATCAAAGAAAAAAGATATTAAAAAACATACAACTAGAAAATATTTTTAAGCATATTAATCATGATAAGTCCTACAATTTATCTATAATTACACTTTAATCTCTATTTTTTTAAAAAAAATTGGCTAGATTCTTAACATTTATTGAAATCCTTCACTTATATTTCTAAAATTTAAAATAGTGGCCGAAAAATAAAGTAAAATATATAGGGACCTAATAGGTCCTCATTCTTTTAATTAAAATTTTAAGTAAAAAATCTAAAAATATATAGATAAAAATAATTATATGTAAATTAATTATATGGACCTGTTAATAACTTATTCTATATTTTTGTTCTTTAATGTAACTTTTTAATTCTAATAAAATTAGATTTATTTTTGTATCATATATGATGTAAAATAAGATTAGTTTTTATTATAAATTATTGTAGGATGTGAAATAAAAATTAATTTAATATTAAATTTTATATATGGCTTAAAATATTTTTTCAAATTAAAATTTATAACTTAATTTAAATGGATCTAATTTTTTATTATGTCTAATTTTTAAATGAATTAATGTTTTATATATTATGTCTAAATATCTGATTTAAAAATGAAATAAAATTAACGGCAACTGATTGGGTTTTCAGTCGGGTAATTAATTTTGAACAACTCTACTGATATATCTATCACTAAAAAATGCTAAGTTTGCAGGTCTTAATTTGCAGTAATTCTTATTGAATTTTTTTTTTAATAAGAATTATTATTGAATTATCGGTGTTTTCTTTAATTTCTTTTTTTTTGATAAATATTATCGGTGTTTTCTTGAATTTGAATTTTCTTTCATTTGTATGTTTTTGATTTTTCATGTCATTTGAGGCCTTTGCATGCCAATGGGCCTAACCTTGCCGGTCAACATTGACTCAAAGACATTATTCCAAATAAAAGAAAAAGACATTGACTCAAAGACTTTGATTTAAGGGGCATGCATTTGGTTCAATTTTATTTCGATGTTATATTATATCATCTAGTTAGTGTCTTTTAAATGATAATTTTAAAATTTTTAGAATATTATCTTCACATATATACTATTAAATGAAATAATTATTTTTTCTAAATGATATAACATAGCACTAAGATTAAGATATATAACAATGAATTAAATGCGCCCTTTATATATATATTTTTCCATTTGTAATACCCAATATTGTAACCATGCCATACCTGATTTCCTTTTTATGTTATTTTTTGTATTTCTTATTAAAAAAAAAAGTTTCAGAAAAACTAATAAGGCAATACCCTAGTGTTAATATCTTGATCGTTTAGTCTCCCCGAACAGGCACCCGACATCCCTTCAAATTTACTAAAGAGAGTTTGATTAGGTATTATCTTATTATCGGGATGTCCAGCCCTATCTCATTGCAACCAAAAATCTATCAGTGTCTGAATGGATTGGTTTACTTCTTTGATATGTCCAATTATTTTTTGGGAGCTAACGCCATAAAAAAAGGATGAAATTACCTGCCTCCATAGGTAGACTTACTGCCCCTCTAAGAGAATATGATTTTTTTTTTAATTACATTAGTTTTATTCGAGTTAGCTCCTATTTCTTTTTCTGAGTACTATAAACTAATGAACTTTTTAGTGGACCGTACTTCCAAATGTCCGCTTTACGCCTTTACGGGGTTTACCCTCATTCGGTGCTTTTTTAAAATAAAAAATATTTCTTTAAATTTTTTCATATATTATCAAAATTCTTCTTTATGCCATTTATATTTTTTTCATTTGCGATTTTTGAAGAGATAAGTTAATAATTCTTTGGCATCTATCTCACAGGTCATTTAGTTCAAGCTTCAAAGAGTATTATAAGGTAGTAGAAAGCGTTATAACCAATGCTCTCTGTCGATCTTTGTCTACCATTTTGCTCTAGTTGTGTTCTATGAAATCATCGAGAAAGCTCGTGAACAAATTCCCTTGCTATTTTTACTTTAGCATGCTAGACTATGAAAAAATGTTATCATCTACATACTCAATGTACATAAATATTTAAATATTTGTCAAGTGCCAAAAATCATTCACATTCTTAAATGTAAAGTTTGTTTTGTAAAATATATAAGAATTTGAGCTTAAGGTATATTTATGTACATGCATATACCCAGAATATCTTCTATGTTTTACTAATGTTTGATTAATTTGCTAAGGGGTTATTATGCATACACGTAAAGTTTCCCTTAATTATATAAGAGGTCATGCTAAGTTACTCTAATATCATATGCAATAGCTTTATTTGTTTTCATCCTATAAGCTAGCCCAACAATTTTAAAATCTATCTATAAGACTTGACATGTGTATATAAATTCGGCTATCTCCTATATGACTGCTGCGAGATTTACTAGTTATCACATGTACCCCTCTATGGCTCTAATCTATTATAATGTGGGAGCATGATTTCATCGTATATAAATTATTTATAGTATTATGTATGATTATGTTACAAAAGAGGAGCATATAGATATAATATTTGATTAGTTTAGAAAAAAAATGCTTACAAGTTTGAATAAATGGGTTTAAATTTTCGAATTCAATTATTTTTTTTTTAGGATGATTACCTACATGCCACACATTCTTAATTAATTACACTATGCTCAGTCAAAATATTACAAAATCTTACGTACACACATTTGAGTTAAAACTTAATCAAAATCTATTTGAAAAAAAAATTATTCTGTTAGTAAATCATTAAAATTATATTTTTACTCTTAATGGTATGTATTTCTCTCTTCCTCAATACCACACTAAAGCGTTGATTTGTCCTAAAATCAATTCACGTCGCGGATATCTTCTTCCTTTGCCGTCACCTAAATATTAAGGTTTTAGAATTTTCACTCAAAATATATTTAAATATCCTTAAAATAATATGATGTACGGCTCAGATTTTTTATAATTTAATTATAGTTACTTTATTGAAAAATTATAATTACTCATTATAATAGAAATAAGTTAAAATATCTGTATGTAAGATTTTATAATATTTTAAATGTGTATAGTATAATTAATTAAAAATGAATGAGTAAAGCATAAATAAAATTAAATTATGTGGCATGTAATTGATTTTTTTTTTTATATTGACATCATATATATAAAAAAATATTTTTTTTACAAAAAAAATAATTTTTACTCTGATGATAAAGTGCCTTTTCCCTGCGTGGGCAGCTTTCAGCATATCGCACGAATTTCCAGTCTTACCATGTTTTGCGGTCCAAGTACTCGTCCTTTTCCCCCTGACCTCGCTGGATTTGAGCTTTTCAATATTTGATCACACTTTTGAGGTCAGATTCTCATAAAAGTTAGAACAAAACTTCGAACATTAGTTTGATCGCCACCTTTTTTTTTTTTCTTTTTATTCCTTCTGATCAGTTTGCATTTTTTAACGAGCTTTGCCACAAATTCTTAATAGAAACATTCATTATAGTTTAAATTTTAGAGTCCATATAATTGACTACTTCAAGCGATTTTAAGCGGGACGAAGCCGATTTAATATAATAAATTAGCCAAACGATTCTGATTTATCTCATAAAACTAAATCCGTTTTAGAAGCGTGAAACAGTTTCGAGACCACGAAGCCGAAACCACCAAAAACGTGGTTTCAAACTCGCGATCGCTTCGTCTTTTTTTTTGGATTTTTAGAAAAGCATATCTGGGGATAAATTTGGTATTTTTCTAAAGGCTAAAATTAAGGGATAATTAAATCTGATAAATTCAAATTTTGAAGAATAATAACAAATCATCTTTTGACTCGTAACCACATCACTTAAATATCTCAAATTTTGATGAGAATTTTAAATTAATAAATATTCAAATAAATTATGAAATTTTGAATAAATATTTTTTTACTTATTTTTATTATAAATTTTATTTATTTTTATTATTTTAAAGATTTTATTGTGAGATAGAATGATTTCTAAATTAATATTCATCGAAATAAAAATAAATTAAAGTAGATTCAAAACTAATTTCAAGCTGCTTTTCATCCAAAAAGAATTTAAGTTTTAAACTGCTTCACTTATCTGAAGCTGCTTCAAACTTTGAATTCGATTATATTTATTTTTAACCTGAATCCACTGTCAAATGAGCCCATAATATACTAAATTATCAAATGACTTAATTATTAATATGCTGAATAATTCAGTGTATTAAGATCTTAAACTATAAATACTTAATTTATGAGTCATTTATTAAAATTATATAGCAATTTTTTCTTTTTAATTTCATCTCAACTAATCGAAACATTAAATTTTTATATGATTTATTCTTATTATATGTGAACCATTCTCTCAAAGCTTGAGTGAAGCAAATGCTGTAATTGGTAAACTACATTAGATCATTGTCTCTGCAAAGAATTTTTAGCAAAAACCAAGCAAACTAACATAAAATTTAAATAGGGGAAATTACATATATCTCAATTCTAGGAAAAGCATTTTTAATTTCTTAATCCTCAAATTTTGATGTTTACACATACATTTCACTACATGATTTGAATGTATAATTAAAAACTGTACTTCTGCTATCTAATTACGGAAGATCTACCTATTAAAAAACAAAAAAGTTTAGTTATTTATAAATATAAAATTGTGCATGTAGTTCATAATTATATATTTAAAATATATAGCTCAGAATTGTTTTGACATTAAAAATTAATCTGGTTTTATTTTAACCTGATATATCACATCATAGATAAAATTTAATATTAAAAATTAACTTTATTTCACATTCTACACACATTTCTAAAATGAAAACTAACTTATATCACATCCCTCACATATCCCAACATAATAACTAATTTTATTTCACATTATTCACAACTTTCAAAAAAAAATATCTCTATCTAACTTTATTTTTAATCACAAACAAATATAACTATAATGATATATATATAACTATTTAATTTTTTTTATTATTGGTGACATAAGTCAATTGTCATTGACTTTGATGAATGATCACTTTTGTGCTACTCGTGAGCTAGATCTGCAGTCTTCATGAGGGCAGGCTGCAGGGAGGGAAGGTTGGCCTGTTCTCGGTGTCTTCACTTGCTTCGAATGCATGTTAATTAATTGAATTATACATGCACGTACATTTATACTAATGAAATACGTATATATACGAGCCTCGAAATTCGTACAGGTTTCTTGGTATTTGCAGCCGCAGTGCACCTAAACCTCTGGTCCCACAGCTTTGTGATGGGCCCATGGCCATGTGCTTCAGGGGGGACTGTTTATCAGATTTATTTTATAGATGGCAATCTGCATTATTCCTTCAGGATGAATAATTCTTTACTATATATATAT
>JAEMOT010002444.1:24655-63997 GCA_019297695.1 Apostasia ramifera | reverse complement strand
ATATATATATATATATATATATATATATATATATGTGTAATATGCATCAGTTATTTATGCTCAGACTTTCTCTCTCATGAGTGCAACTAATTTTCTAGCTATAGTTTCTAAAGCAAAGAAGAAAATTCATAATTTTGTAATCCTAAAAAAACAGAAAAATATACATTTTTCACTCTTAAAATCTGATAAAACTGCTATTTTACACTCCATGAGATCCAAGATACTGTGTCAAATTTTGTAAGTTTTTAGAGCACAAAATGTTAAATTATTATGTTATTTGGGTACCAAATAATATAGTTTTAGTATGTAAATTGTAAAATTTTCTTTTTAATTAATTATACAACAAATTTATGGAAGGAACGAAAATGCCCACCCCGCTAACTATGTTAATTAGCTAGCTATTTTTCGCTTGCATTTGGATCACTGTCACTTCAAATCAATAATTAAGTATCATCGTTATTTTAGACGGTCGAATTTTTATTTCATAATTTAAACCAATGACTAAAACTTGAAGTTTCTAATTATGGATAAAACAAGAGTCAAATTTGGGTACAAAGCATAGCATGATGACAGTGAAAGGGATGAGTAAATTAGGTGTAATTTTTAATTTAAGTTTTTCATATTGTGACTATCGTGGCAAAGAGAGTGAAGAATAATCATCGGGTAATGTCTTAATAGAAAAAAATCACTGAGGTAAAGTGCAATTCCTGACAAGCTTTTAAGCCAATAAATAGTGATGGGGAGGGCACAGAATGAATCATCCTACATTAAAAATGCGTTGAAATCCTAAGCTGTATAATTAAGTCGATAACATAATCTCAAATAATAGAGACGATTTTTAGGGTAAAACGTAAGGCCAGTGATGAGAAACTCCATAGTTAAGCGTGCTTGGGCTAAAACAGTATTAAGATGAGTGACCTCCCGAGAAGCACCCAAGTTACGCAGTTCCCTAAAACTAAAGTGAAAAATACCTTTACATTTAGATCACGAGATATCGTTACACATATGTTTTCTAATTTTTAAAATGTTAATGTATAATCAATAATATCTATCAAACATAATATTGCATATGTAATTCAGCATCCTTATTCCGTCATTCTTTAGAAGAAAAAAAATGTAATGAATTTTTGAGGGGATCGAGGCTAAAAGGAGATCAGTGGAAAAATTCAGTAAATTAAAACCTGAACACCAGCATAAGCTCAAATAAAAGAAGAAGTAAATTAAAGAGCATCTACATCTCTCTACTGCGTACAGCTTCATGAAAATATTTGAATGGCCTTCATTGCTTTAATTAACGGATGAGTTGGATCAGCAGTCAAAAGAGCACTTACCGTAGAGTAGATTGACCGTACGTTCTTTCTCGTAGGCATGCGAGAACGTTAATTGTTTCATCACATCATCGCGCGTACGTCTTCCATCCGATCAAAGACCCCCATCGCCATTGATTGACGGATCTCGTTCTTCGATTGGCTGAAGAGGACGATCTACGTTTTGCATTGAAAAGCGCAAGCCTTTTTATAAAATTCCCACCTGTGAAGGAGGAGGGAGATGACGACGTGAAAATGAGAGCCGCTAAAAACAAAATTTAAAGAAAAAGGCGGGAAAGGACGGATCTGTGCACTTTTTGTTGGGAGTTTGGACGGTAGCGGCCGGACGTTTGCGCCTGCGTTAGATTCCGTTGTCCCCCCCCCAACTTGGCTGACGTGGCAGTTCTCGCGTTCGAATTTGGGCGGGCGGGCCCAGCGTTAACGGGCAGGGCCCACCCGGTGGCAAAATTATTATCGGAGCCCAATCGCACACGTGAAAAGATGTTTTTTTTTTTAATTAATTAATTAATAATTTAACATATAACGTAATTAAAAAAAAATTAACAGAAAAGTATGTTTCGGACAGTGTTAATTACTGCCCGTCACTTAAGCAGAAGTCGCCCGTCCACTAGCAGACTTCTTTTTTTTAAAAAAAATTAAAAATTATTACGAAAATGTAAGCATTTTATTATTAAATTTATAAGTATAAATATTTTTAATTAATGGCGAGCGCATTAGACCGATAAATCTTCTTTTAAAAAATCACATTTAAATAAATATTTATATAAATAAATGATATAAGAATATTTCTAATATAATGTGAAAATGACCGTTGGTCTAAATAACAAACTCTTTTTTTATTTATCTATTCACACTACAATTATTTTAAGATATTTTATGATGTACTCCTCTTTAATTGAAGATTTAGTTTTCACAAAATTAATCAAAAGATAATAGGTATATAACACGACTACATGTGCAAAAGCACATCATGATTATAAAAATACTTTATGATTTTATTTATTTTAATATTGAGAGATGAGTAGGATGTAAAATAAAGTTGATTTTAAAATTAAAATTTATGTTGGATGAGAAATAAAATTATTAAAATTTATAATAAATTAAAAATATTATTATTATATTTTTTTGCTCTGAGTATTTGCCAAACAAGGCCAATTTAATTCTCTTCCATCTCCCCTGAACCTGCACCACCTCACCTCCACTGGCATATCCACTCTTCTTCCCCCTTACTGCTCATCCTTCTCCCAATCCCCTCACCACAACGAAAAATTATTTAATTTAAGCAACACTATGTTGAGGCACCGCGAGAGGACCTTCCATTGAAATGCTCTAATCAAAGGACTACTTTTTGTACCAATTACCCTATCCCCTGAGATTCTATTCCCACCAACCGCCAGGGACCAGCAGCGCGCTGTGCTTGTGTGCGCGAGCACCAGAAGTAGCTCCACAAGCACAACGGTGAAAAAACACCATTTTACTTCATTTTTTTCATATTTTTTGCAAATATTTTTTTAAAAAATACATTTTGCTTAATACACATTTATATACAAACTTCACCAAAATAAATACAAAGTGAAACAAGATCAATACAAAATCAAAAATATATTGTATTTGCATATGAAAAGAAACGCCGCTTTTGCGCAATACCACACGCGCACAAGCGCTCGCGCTGATTGGGTGCCACACGGGTGACATGCTACGCTGCCCGCACCCAATACGGGTTGCATCACAAGGCCTGGAGACCATTTCATCCACTCATGAGAAAGAGCAATGAGGGGAGCGAGAGAGTTGAATGAGAGAGAAAGAGGGAGAAAGAGAGTATGCATGTGCGGTATATTAAAAAAAGATAAAAATAAAATTTTAAAAAGAATAACAATAAAAAGATCTTGGAGTAATATTAAATTAACTATAAAACTATATAAAAAAATTAAAAATTATATATAAAAATATAATTATGAATAAATTATAAGAAATTATTAGTAATTTCTAAAAGAATAATTGATATATGTGGAAGAGCATTTTTTTATGTTCAATATTTTCAATTGGAGATTGATCATAGATTAATGAAGTTCTAAAAGATGGTATAACCAGTGCAAGAGGCTAATAAAGGCTTTTAGATGTGGGAATACATAGACATGAACATTCTCACATCACAAAGAAGTGGAGTGTTCCTAGGTGTGGGGATACATATTCTCACATCATAATGTGAGATATCTTAAGATTTTGAGATCCCTTTTAGACCGTGTTTAAAAAGCAAATTAGATTGCAAGGTCTAAAAGATTTGACCATGCGCCACCTTCCTACCTGGTTCAGTTCGATACCAAAACCAAATAACATATCATACCAGATCAAACTGCAATGATTCAACATGCTTCTATGATGTTTATGATGTAATGAATTAATAGAACGAATAAATTTATTTTTGTGAAAATTCGCTACTATTTTTTGTAGGCACTGTTATCCTTTTGAGCTATTAAAAATAATGTTGAATTAAAGATCAGCTTAAAGGGACAAGGACTGACCTATAATAACCTAATTTAAAGAGGATAAGAAGAAGAAAAACTCTTAGCAGACTTCTAAAATAACAGAGAAACATGAACTCACAACAGACATCTATCTCACATTGAAAATGAAAGAGGTTTCAAAAAAATAATAGTATAATCTCAACTTGTAAGATATTTTTAAGATAAATTATGAGATTAATGATAAAAAATTTATAATTAAACATGCTTAAATTAGAATAACACCTCATAAAAATTTCTTAAGACAGTTTTCTAAAACTAAAGTAGATAATAACTCCACATAGTGAATGCTATACATAAACAACCCAACACGTTTATTGTATGCAGCCATTGTGGTGCCCAAGGACAAGTTTATATGACTGGCTTGTTGGATACGTGGGGTATAAAAAATGCCAAGACAGAAGTACTTCACGGGGCAGAAGTGATGGGCCTCTCTCAGTACAGAGGCCCTGTAGCATTATTATGGAAAGATTCCTGCACCAAAGTGTGCCATAGAGAGTGAAAGAATACCTGAAAAATAGAAGGCATGAAGCCAAACCATACATCGCATCAAAAAAAAAAAAAGGATACATGCATATTTAAACAGACATCATCAAAGCTTTTCAGACAAAGTCAACAGCACAGTCTATCAACATGACATGTCAACTAACAGCTTTTCCCATCGCCATGCTATAGCATGCATCGTCCCCGTGTTCATGAAAGTGAGTGCAAAATGCTAAATTTTCTCCACTCTTTTACAGTATTATGGATATGCAAATGCTAATAATGCATTTATATTTTATTTACACTGCAATCAAATTAAAAATAGGAAGACGGAGATTAAAAAAAAATATATAATAAGAAATTATGAAAAATAACTTTATACACTTAGAATAAAATGAGAATTTGTTGATTGATATAATGCGTGGTTTAAGATGATTGTAAGCTAGAACTGAAGAGACTTTTAATTTTCACAATGAGTTTGTTTATTGTGGGCACCATTGTATCACGGGATCCATTTGGAAGAGAGAATGGAAGTTGGGACCCAACGAATAGGAGATGCTCTATTTCTATCAGCGTCATATAGCGGGTGTGACCCGCCTATTACTTCAAATTTTCAATTCCATCTCTAATATTACAATTAATCACTATAGAAGTAATTTTACAATGTAAAAAGCCACTTATAAGTCTATACGTGCTATTTTACTAGCATAATATTTGCATATTTTTTAATCTAGTCAATTTTGAGACCTACTTCTTTTCTAATGATATTCCTTACAATGTTTATTATACAAGCATATAATTGAACAAGTATGCATGTATTCACTCGATTCAAAGAAAAGAATGGCAAACGAATTAAGGAGAATGAACGTGGCATATATTACCGTGCAAAAATTCTTACAGAAATAAAGCGGGAGAGATGCTCAGAGATGTTTCTCTTCTTTTCTGTTTCCTTATTTCCAGCTAACATCCAAGTCAATGACAACCATTGGTTTGAAGACCACTGCCCTGAAAAAAGTAGAGTTTTCATTAGCCATTCTTCCTTTTTGTTATACTCTTAAATTCCTTTTCAGCACAGCACAGGAAGGCGACCTGTTAGTGCAAAATCTTCAGTAGATTCAGCTTTTGAGGAAAAGCTTCGCTGTGAAGAGGCCCACAAGGGACACAAATTGGCCTATTTGAAAGGCTGACATCACCCAGAATTCAAACATGAAAGAGGAATGAAGTAAAAGATTTTGCCCAATGGTAATCTGCAGAGAAATCATTTGATTGAATACAGCTCTTCTGAGAGTGCTCCTTGTTCATCTCTCAGCTGGCTTGGAATATTAGAAAAATCAGCAAAATAAAATTAGATCCACTTCAATAAAATCGTCAAATTGAGTCATGAACTATTCCAGATAAATTCATATCAAGTAGGAAATTTAACAGTTTCTTCAAGGATGCAAAAGAATCAAGTAGACCAGGCTCTTCCAGCGAACCTCAATAATGGAGTAGCAGAATTTTGATCATTTACCACCACGCGCTGAAACCCTACAAATTTGCTGCATTAGCACCATGCAAATAGAGGAAAAGAACATCCAACATTTTTACTCAAAAGACTATATATTATACACAATAAGCATCGAACTGTTTTCCTAAAATGAAGCACGAGCATACATAGAGGCAATGTTACTGCATAAATTGGAGATGATAAATAAGATGTATATCTGGAAGTCAAAATTCTATTTATTTATTATTATTTTTTTGATGGTCGCTTCTAGCAACAACAACCTGTAGAAACAAGATGCTCCTCTCTTGTGGATGCTATACAATAGATGCAAGATACCCAGATTTAAATTTTGACATAGTTAAGGTGCTTGCAAGTAACTCTTAATCAATATGAGTAAGTAGACCTAGAATGAAATGTAGCAAGGGTGGCACCACCTCAACCACCACCAAATAAGGTTTTCCCCAGTGAAGGCTCTTCGGGAAATGAGGAATTCATAGCACACATAAATTTTGTGCTTCGAGATCATGATTGAGAGGCTCTTTAAAAATTTAGTGCAAATATAATGAATTCTTCCCAGAACCTTGACATCAAAGAGTTTTTGAATTGAGTCATGGGGGATAAATAGTTTTTTGAGCTCATGAGCAGCCCAAAAGTCAAGATCAAATATGTGGAGCCAAAATGGTATGTAGGGACAAATAAGGTATGCATGGCCAGGCAAAGATAAGCAGGCCAAGTTTGCCAAGTTTTTCGACTTCCAACTTTTAGTCTTCAAACAACTGAAGGAGCCTATACTTTTACAGCAAGCATATCCTATCTGACAAGAAAGTCAAAACAAAAGTAGCTAGTATCTCTCTTTGTTAGACAACTAAACTACAAACTAGATTGTTGTATATTAACTTTTGCAAATAAGAATGAAGTCTGTCTGTCAGTAGCATAAGAAAATGAATGCCATTTTAGTAAATGCTACTTCAGAGATCACCGGAGTTGGAAAGAAAAACAAGAATAACAAATACCCTTCCATATCAAACAAAAAAGCATTGCACATTAATGACTTTTGGGAATGAAAGTATGCACTTTTTATTAGATTATAAATAAGTCTAAAAAATAAACAAAGAAAAGTAAGCTATCTAAAAAAGTGAGTCATTCAAAAGAATGATCACTTCCAAATTCCAATGGCATAAAAATCATAGAAATTGGTGTGGACAAGAATTTTGGTATAAGCTGTTATTTTGTAGTCACACACTGCCAACTATCTTGAATCATAATAGCACTAATAAGGCTGGTTAAGAGACTAAGGCCGACACTTCTTTATATATGACTATCATCTCATACATCTTGTTCTCGAAACATGCTCATAAGTTTTTATGACATCAACACCTTTTCTTGCAAAACCAGCACCACAAAGGCACATATGAGCAGGCTATGTCAAGATCTTAATAATCATTAGATTCCTAACAATTCAAAGTAGCTAAACATTTTCTTCCCTATGCAAATAGAAGTAGTAAAGATTTGTTAATTTAACATGAGCATGTTGCTTTAGATGTTGCATCCAGTAACATAACTACAATTGTGCAAAGTTGGTGATTACTTGAGTTAAAATTTAATAAAACAATTCTCTTCTCCATGTAAAACTACATTAGTCCTCCTTGCACACCCTCTCGACGCATAGATGTTAGATTCATCGCTCCAGCATCACAACCATCGAGCAAGACCATTGTCTTCTTCTCTGACTTGTAGTAGCCCCACACAGCCTTCGACCATGTTAGCATGGATCTTATCGTTGATCCACGTCTCATTGAGATCACAATTCCAGCCATCCCACTTACACCAGATCAAACTGTTGTCACGATTCTTGAAGGTTCTTAGTCTTTTGCATGGTCAATCCTGAACTTAACACATATCTGTTGGCTGTTGCTTCATTCAAAATCATGTTGATATTTTTTATGTTTATTTTTATTTTTTTAATTCTTTTCCCAAATACCACAATTCTCTCACCTTAATTGGGAACTGTAGCAGTGTGAATTTCAACTTGAGATCCCCTAGTTCCAGGCAAGCTCCCTCCCACACTAGGCTAAGAGAAGCTCCACAAAATTTTGTTGATATTGCTACATTCAAAGTTGCATGATTTGCTTGCTTGTGTAATCTTGATCATTATTACGTGAGTAAATTACTGTTGGGCTATTTGTGAGGATCCTTTATTACTTCGCACCCTAGCTATGATTGGTTAAAATAGCATGCCTAATCTGTAAGGTGGGTTTAAATTTATCTTTGCCATGTTTTTTTATATTTTAAAACGAACTGACTACAAGATTAACATAACCATAGTAACACATTTATTTTCAAAATATATTCATGTAGCCTTTTGTGAGAAACTATCAACCAATATATGTTTTCTGATCTATGAAATTTAAGTTGCATTCATATTGTCATCATACATCCTACACTAATTCTAAAATTAAAATTTAGTTATAATTTACATTAGACACATAGTTTAGATATAAACTTCAAATCTACACATATAGTAAAGTAATAACTAAATATATTTCATATCCTAGGCATATTCAAGATAATAACTAACTTTATTTCACGACATACACATCAGTCAACAAAAGAATACCCTGGTTCAAGGTAACTGGCAAAAATAAGGCATCTTGAAAGGTCTTAAATCTTACTGCAATGGTCCAACTTAGTTTAATTGTTAAGTTTTTGTCCTAAAAGCAATTTTTTCCTTTTCCCAATCACAAAATGCAATGCATTGTTTGCTGATGCTTGACTTGAATGATTGAATCCCAGATATCACTTAAGATTGTTCACATACATTAGAAATGACTTAAGTTCTGAAATCTGTTTTAATAAACGTAATTATGGTAGTATGGAGTGTTATGTACGTAATTATCCGTTTAATAAAGGGATAATTACCTACATGCCACACTATTTAGCTTTATTTATGCGTTACTCATCCATTCTTAGTTAATTACGCTATGCACACTCAAAACATTACAAAATATTACATTCACACATTTGAGTTAAAATTCAGTCAAAAACTATCTGAAAAAAAATATTTCATTAGTAAATCATTAAAATTATATTTTTATCCTTAATAGTATATATTTTTTCTTTCTCAATGCCACAGTAAAGCGCTGATTTGTCCTAAAATCAATTCACGTCGCAGATGTCTCATTCCCTTGCCACCACTTAAACATCAATATTTTAAGATTTTCACTCAAAATATATTTAAATATTTTTAAAATAATATGACGAATGGCTCAGATTTTTTGTAACCTAACTATAGTTAGGTTATTGAAAAATTATGATTAGTTATTATAATAAAAATAAGTTAAACTGTGTGTATGTAAGATTTTGTAATGTTTTGAGTGTGTATAGCGTAATTAACTAAGAATGGATGGATAATGCACAAATAAAGCTAAATGGTGTGGCATGTAAGTAATTATTCCTTTAATAAAATACAAAGAGTTTCAGTTCACCAAATCAGAACGGCGTAGGTCATAATTCCCTTTAATCACAAGAAAAATCACTAAACCATGTAAGAAACTAGCATCCGGATCTACAACTTTTACAAAATCGAAAGCATTTTAAACCCCACGCAATCCGAAACAACAACATTTCACTCTTACCCTCCGGATTTAGAATGGCAGAAAACGATTACTTACAGTAGTGGTCGGCCTTCTTCTTCACGCGGTCGTCAAGCGCCCCACCGGCTGCCCTTGCGCCAGCACGGCACTTGTTAGCCGGGTCGTATCCAAACTTCTTCGATTCAACCGGGAACAATTCCTCATACTTCATCTCCTTCGCCGCAACGACCGTGGACACATACCCTCCAGCCGCCGCCGCAGAGCTCTCACCGTCACATGCGAAACAGCCGCCGTCTTTGTCGCCGAGGGCTAAGCCCTCCGATTCCTTCTGCTTCTTCTTGCGTTTCTGTTGAATATTGGACTAGATGAGTTAATGGGCTTGGCCCAAAAAGGCCCATTCAAGATAAGCTTAGAATATTGCTTTAAAGTGACTCACCTGAACCTCCTATTTAGGTGGGATTAGTTTCAAATTTAAAGCGGATCAAATCTCATAACCCAGTGCATATTTAAATGTGAATTCTAATTTTTCGAATAAAATTTGATCAAAATATTTTATTTTAAATTTTTAAATTTTATTATGAAAAAAATAATTATTNATATATAATATACACTACAAGAAAGGATTTTAACATGAATAAAAAAATTATGTCTAAATTTATTAGTTAACAAGAATTTTTACATGAGTATTAATATACACATGTTAAATTTTATGTATAATATGATAATTTAACATGAGTAATTATAACTTATATCATTTTTAATAAATTTTTTTTACTATTCATGTTAAATCAATTAATAATTTTAGAGTGAAATAAAAATATTCTTTAATATTAAATAATGATCATTAATTCTAAATTTTATATTTATTTGTATTTAGAGTTTTAAAAATTTAAAATTTAAAATGTAAAATAAATAATATTAAGAATAAATATTTGAAATTAGGCCTATAATATAATATTCTTTTAAAAATTAGAAAAAAAATTTAATTATCATGCTATACTATTTCTAATGAAATTCTATTCCAATATTTAAATAATTAGAAATTTATTTCTCTCTGAGAGAATTTTTCTTGCAAGCTCCTCGTAGGATGTTACCGATCTGATTTTGTGTTGAGTTAATATTGGCTCAAAATCAGATCAATCACATTTCGATAGTCTTGAAATCGGCTTGAAGTTGATTGGGGTTGATTTTGAGCCGAATTATTTTCGAGCTTGCTTGAAAAAATAATATCTTAATTTTTTTCTAGCCGATCTCAAGCCGAGTAAGCTCGGCTCGATTTTACTCGAGATTGGCTTGGTTTAATATACATATATATATTATAACATTTATATATTTTATTTTATATATATTAGATACAGATAATATATACATATTATATATATATTATGTATATATAATATGTATTTTAAATCAAGCCGATCTCGAGCCGAATCAAGCCACCCTGGCTCGAAATCGACTTGAAATCATTACTGAGCCAAACTTTTAGCTTGTTAGTCAGTTCATTTAGATCAACTCGATTTTAATTCGATCTAAAATCGATTCAACTTTCGATCGATTTTTGATCTATGATGTACATTAACACTCTTAGCTGCTGGCAGAAAATATTTCTAATATTTGAATAAAATAAATCATACATTTCATTTTATCACATTTAACAAAAAAATTATGATTTGAAATTTCGGTCGAGTAATTTAACCAGTTGGACTACTAATTTTTTCAAAAGAAGAATGATTAATTATTTTAGAGTTATAAATAAGTCGAGTTGGTGTAAGTTGTTGTATATTAGTATAAAATAAATTATATACAATTCTTTTATATAAAATAATTACTATAAAATACTTGTATAAAAATTAATAAATAATATTTATTTTTAAAATGAGTTTAAATATGTGTAACTGCCTTATAATTTGCAAATCTCCCGTGAAAGTGGTTTTCCATAACTGCAGCTTGCGCCCTATTCCTTCGGTTCAACCCGCATGCCCTATTCCTTCGGTTCAACCCGCATGCCCTATTCCTTCGGTTCAACCCGCATGCCCTATTCCTTTCCCCTTTCCCCCGCTGGGCTCTCAACCGCATCCATCACGCCTCTCAGTCGCAGCAATCGGCCTCTCAACCGCAGCTCTCGACCTCCGCCCTCAGTCGCAGCCCTCGGCCTGTTTATTTGTATGTAACTACTGTTTTGCCTTATAATTGATTGATACATGTTATTCTTTGTCACTTCTACTTTTATTTTTTGTGGTATTATTATCTACTTCATTTCAAATCAAGTAGTAAATGCATCGGTTTGTTTTTGTATGTAAAATTAAAGCAATTATTATTTTAGTTGAAATTTTTTGAGCAGAGAAAAGTTTAGTTCTATGCATGCTTACATCTATATTGTCTATGTGAAGTGTAGGTAAAGCAAGTTAATTCACCTGCTTTGTTGTGACAAAAGGGTGTGTTCTCTTTATTGATTTCTTTACTATTGACTTGATATGATCTAATAGATTTTTTTTTAAGTTTTGATTTTTGATGGCATATGGCAGCACTCAATCTAAATTTACAATGTGATGTTATTTTTTAGCTATTAGCTTTAGACGTGGAAATTAGAAAAATAATTATGAGATCCAAGTTATTTCTGTCATGCTTGGGTGGAGATATTTTCTCAAATGCTAAATCATCAAAATTAGCTGTTTTCTGATGAATTTGAATGCTTCTGAGATTCATGGAATCGATTAATGTCTGGAACTAATGCCTACAACACAATTTCACTCTGTAATGAGAAAAAAAATAGTTAGAGTATACGCTATAGCTTGGGGTGCACAGGACGAAGTGATGTTGGATCTGTCTTGGGTGAATACAAAAAATATCTAGACCTCTTATAGCCTTAAAAAACTTATTCTTATGATTAAGGTTCATTCATTTTAGTATATCGGCACTCAATGTTTAGTTTATAATGCTCGAATCTCTCACATGCATGACAAATGTACGTACTAGTGTATACTAATAGATGAAATTTTATTATTTTGCCTCATCTGAATTTCTAGCTAATTAAAACATGTATTGTATACACCTTTAAAAAATCATATTGCATGCATGTTTTGTATGCTTTATGCATTTTCTCATTTAGATATATGCCCACTGGCAAAACAATAATTTTCATATAATTTGCCTACTTTCACCATTACAAGTTTGTCCAAGAACAATATCATTATGGTAATTTTCTACTTTTTTTGTTCTATAGCAAGTATTTTGTTGTCAGTTCAAGGATGAATTTTGTCTGAGGAGGGTGGCAATAATTAGCTTTCTCATTTTGACTTATAGTTAAAGGTTGAAGTTTAGATATAGATTCTTTGCAGGATTAGAGTTTTATAAATAATCTTATTGAGATACTACTATGTGCATTCTTTTTTTTGATAAGCCTCTTTTCTTGACTACCATATATTAGCATTTTGAGATATTTTCATCTATTGTATATGAGCCTCCAAGTTTGCTTATTTGAGTTTGAACTATTCATCAAGTTGTTTATACACACCCTCATTATTGAGCATCATCATAGCAAAAAAAAAAATATCAATAAAACAAGCAGATTAATTAAGTACAATTTGGCTGGCAAAACATGCATGGCCTTAATCTGACTAAATAATTCACGCCATACTTGAATAGGGAAGCAAGAGTGTACTTTCCAAAGAATGTAGCCATAAGAATTGATCTGCTTGATATTTTGAATAAGCAAGGCAAATTACATTCTGCAATGTAGCTACCCTAATCTAAACCTTCCTTATCAAACACAACTAAAACAATAAATCATTGACTTGAAATTCATTTACTTACTCTTATGATCCGATTCAACTTTATATAATTTGACTCGAGCAAACATGAAATGCAATTTAAGTTAACTAGGAAAAAATAAGACTATTTAACAAACTATGTAGTCATTGGGACACTGTCTTAAAGATGCACTTCATTCAAATTTTGATCCTATACATGAGTGAGGTTGAAATAATACTATAAGGGCGTGGACAATGGTTGAGTAGTTATTTAACGTATTAAATAAAATGTGATTTACTAGCTTACTATTTTATTCTTTTAAATATTATATATTTGTTCTCATTTTTTCTTTTAAAGCTGATACAAATAAAATATATAACTTTGTAGAAAAACTGCGAAGGCATCGCATTTGAATTGAAACTCATTAGGAAAGTTACTGCTGCTGCTTCTTGATAGACCAAAGAAATTTGAGGTATTGTAGCTATAATTACTTGAAATAATTAATTTTCAAGCCATACTATTATGACTTATTTTAAATATTATACTATCATTTTTTCTCATATATATTATAAAGATATGCATTGATTTTAACAAAAAATTAGATAAAATGTGAAATTAATTATATTTTATTTGAAATCCTAGAGATTGTGCAGCTTAATATGTAGAAATAATATTAATAATTCACAACTTACTCATGTCATTTAATACTCTTTTTTGTTGATAGCATTTATTAGTTACCCTCAAAAAATTAGTAAGATCTGACAATATAGACATATTTTAAAATTTTGAATGAGAACAAGTACATTCTTATATTCTTAAGAACACTGATGAAGTTCAACCATATTATTAGTAAAATTTTTATAACTCTTTATTTGATATATGTTTTTATCTTAATTATTTTATATGATAAAAATTTTTAATATAAAATTTTTAATAGTGAATACAACAAACTTAAGGATAAAAGAATTACCTTCAAAGAGTGGTTTGAATTAAAGGTGAGAATTGATTTATCATTTTTCATATTTCAAAAAGAAGATGAATTCTATTATTCTTATTGCAATTATAATCAAGGTGCTTTCATTTGTATTAGGTTAAACACGAAGCAACTGAGCAAAATCATCTTGAAGAGTTGATGTGGTTGGCTATCGGTCCATCTAAATGTGTGAAAACTTATCGAGAATTTATCATTAATGATTGTCACTTCCATATAGAGGCATATGATAAAGATCTTAAAACACAAAATAGTGGTGTTCTCGTTGTTGGTGACATTGGAAATGATAATAAAAGAGTTGAATATTTTGGTATTTTAACAGAAATACTTATATTAGAGTATATTGGTTCTCAAAAGAAGGAATTAAAGTGGATAAATATGAATATATCAGTGTGAATTTTCACACTGTTGAAGACAAATGAGCCTTTTGTGCTAGCTTATCAAGCTTCAAAAGTTTTATATGTCCCTGACATGGCAAGTAAAAGTTGGAATATCGTCATTAGAACGCTTCACTTGGATACCCATGAAAGCATTACAAACCTTGAAGCTAGCAAAGAACTAGACAATTGACTTATCACAAATTGGTAAAGCGAGTAGTTCAGAGCACAAGAAAGCTTATAGTGCATTTTATTATCTTATGATCACAAAATTTAATAGATTGTATTTTGTTATTTAAAATCTTGTTTAATTATCATTGTTGTGTTCTTGCAAGATGGGAAAAAGCAAAGATAGCTTAACATCACAAGTGGATTCGAAAATGTTCGATACTGTGATCAGATAAGCGTTTGCTCCATGAAAATTTGCTAGGATATCTTTGTATAGTTTACTTATTATATTATTTTATTCTAGGCATTTGATGTGTACATTTCCACCAAAAATCACTAATCGTGTATATTGTATGGATTCGTTATGGTTTTGCAATTGGACTATTCCTGCATTTCGTTCCAATGTACAAAAATGGATTCGGGAAGGATGTGAGACATTTGACAAGCAATATATTTTCATTACAATTATCAAATGGTATGAATTACTTATAATTTTTTAATAAGTTCTTTTTAATCATAATTTTTTACAGTTAATTTATTTGCTATTATTTTTCAGGAATCATTGGTATCTACTTGTGATATGTTGGCTGAATGATGGATTTGAAAATGATCCTATTATATTTTTACTAAACTCATTGAGACAATTGTCTGATCAGGGGTTTCTAAGAAATAGTATTCATAGGTAAATTTAAAATATTTTATTTTAAAGTTCAATCAAAATATATATTATTCATGACTTTTAAATACTAATATGAAATTTTACAAATTTGTTATCGATTTGTTTGACTTTAGAGGAAGGACTGAGACTATAGAATATATATCTACTATTCCTCTTCTTGAGCCATATGTTGGTATTTTAAGTGTATTCTTTATATGTAAAATTTTATAATATAATATTTTTTATTAATATTTGAATTGTTCTTCTTACGTAGGTGCCACAACAAAAAGATGATACGAGTTGTGTTTTTGTTCTTTTTTATATATACAAATTCATGACCTTACCAGCTGATAAATTAAACAAAGTGGAATACAAAAGTGTGGTAAGAATGAATATAGTATTAATATATTTGATGATGTATATGCTTTCTCTTTTGATAATAATTAATATATTAATTTTTTATAGCTTAATACGAATTGGTTCATACATGATGAATTCAATATTTTCAGAGAAATGGTTCATGCAATATATAGGTAAGAAATGTATTCCTCAAATTAACTATTTTGTTTGATTAATGATAATCTTATGGTATGTATCATGTCAGAGAAAGTCAAGTAATATTCACAGATTTATATGAGCCAACGTGTAATATATTGGTTGGTAATAGCCAAATGCAATATGAAGAATCTAAGAAAGTAAAATTAATTGAAAGTGCTAGTAATGAAGTTCAAAATGACAATAAGGAAGAGCAAATAGAAAGTCAAGGTGATGAAAATGTGATTTTACTTTAGAGATTTTTGTCAATTCATATATTATTTAAATATTTTTTTTCTTAATTGCAGGGATAGTTGCCTACGATAAAAGAAGAAAAAGAAAGAAAAAAGAAACTGAAAACAAAGAAGAGGAAACAAATACAAAGAAAGAAGTAATTTTATAATAAAAAATTTCATACACTTTCTTGGTCATGACATCGTAAGGAATACTAAAGTTTATCTTATCGCTGTCAAAAGTTGGAAAGATATACCTGACAAAGATAAAGAGAGCATGTGGAAGTTTGTATGTGTAAGTTTATTTTTTTTTCTATTAAACAAGTTAATTATGTTAATCCAACTACATATCTTTTAAACTTAGTTTATTTACAATGCAAAAAAAATACAAGTTTGAAGGCATGGAAGAACGTAAAAATAATGTGTTATCACATATACGTTATTTATGGAGTAATTGACGAGCTGATTTGAATAGAAAATATTTGAAAGGGAAAACTCCACATATAGCTCTTGCAAAAGTTCCTGATAAGTTAACAAAGATAAAGTGGGAGTGGCTTGTCAAGTGCTACTTTTCGGACCCAAAATATAAGTTAATATTAAATTAAATAATCAATGTTTATTTGTTATGCTCTATTCAATCTTTTCATTTATCCTTACACTTATCATGTTGACTGAAAAACTTCTAATATAAGAATTAATTTTTTTTTATTTTAAGTAATATGATGGGTAAGATTTATATATTGTACAGTTAGAATATATTATTCTTAATACTAGCCTGGATTTGATGTGTTGCAATTTCTTTCCTCAATTTTATTTTGTATCTTTTTTGTTTTGAGATGTTCTAGTTTTTGTTTTTAATAGTGATATCTTATGCACACTTATTTAATATGTAGTTTGTCCTACAAGAATGCATGCTTCCTATAAAAATAGTTTATGCATATTTATATTTATTTTTCGAATCATTTCTGTGAATATCCAGTTATAATGTCTTTCTTTTACAATAGCTTTATCAATTGACATGTTTACACCAATAATTAAAATTAAACTTTTTGTTACTTTTATTAAGTCTGGACTAACCCTCAAATTATGTCTGATTAAGTTATTGTGGACATTATTTCTGCCCTGGAGTATTTTATAATGAACTTTCTCTATTATAGAAAAAAATTATTGTTGACTTTACTTACTATATGTTCACTTACTTACTATATGCTCTGGAGCATTGTTGACTTTATTTACTATTATTTGATTATTATAGTATAAGATAAATTTTTATTTAACATAGAGATTACACTAAAAATTTTAGTGTAAGGAATTAAATGAGATGTATTTAGCTTTATGATTAGGTTGAATATGTTTCATTGTGTTAATTAATTATTCTAATCTTATGTAGATAATTATCTATTCTTATTTTGTGATACATAATACATTTCTCAAATTCACGTCTCTTTATTTCTTATTTTTATTATTGTAATTTTAATTATTTTCCATTGAATCTTAGCTTTTATTGATTACAAAGTACTTTTTTTAAAATTTTTTTTATAATTTAATTTTAATTTGTTTAATGCAGAAGTGGAGTAGGCAAAATAAAAGGAATAGAGAGAGTAAAAGGGCAATACATCTAACAGGAAGCAAACCATTTAGAACGATAATGTTTGAGAAGGTTATATTCTTCAATTATTTAGATTAATTGTCTATTATTCATTATAATTTTTATAATTTTTTTCATTAATAGGGTGGAGCTCATGGACTCCCACCAAATCCTGCTGAAATGTTTTATAAAACTAGAAAAAAAGGAGATACACTAATTGATGAAATTTCAATTAAAAAACATGTAAGTATATTTGATTTTTATGTGCTACTATTTATTAAAAATATTATAATTTTTTTTATTTATTGATTGTAAGAGGAGTTAGTAGTAGCCACTTTAGCAGAGCCTCATGCATCTCATATCGAGATTATAGAGCGTTGCTTCGGCCCTCGTGTTCATTCACACATTACTTGTTATGGAAGCGGTGTTAAAAAAAAATGCAACAGGATCCAGAAAAAAAGATTTTATTAGAAGAGAATTTGTAATTAAAGAAAAAAATTGAGAAGATAAAAACTGACATTGCAGCTTTTAAGGATTTAGATATTGGTGCTTTAAAAAAGTTGATTATTCAATTTGCTGATTAAGATTATGTTTTTATGTAATTTTTTTTAATTTGGAAACTAACGTATTGGTAAAAGTTGTGTTATAATTCATCTGATCATTTCATTATTAATTTTTATTATTAAATTTATGTATGTATTGTTTAATATGCTCATTTTTATTTTGATTATTAGTTATCATTTAATAAAAATTTAATATTTATTTTAGATGTAAAAAGTATTAATATTATGTATTACATTATTTGTCTTTTATATTCTAAATATAAAAAATTTTAAATTATGCTTATTTGTAATGAATTAATAAATAATTTAATATTTTGGTTGTTGGTGGCTTTAAATTTTGTATTTTCATAATACTAATTATAACTTGAAATAAAAGTAATAAGAGTTTAGTAATATATAATATATAATTTTATTTATAAATAATAATATAAAAAAATTAATTATATTAGATAATTATAATTAAAAATATTAACGTGAGTGCATGTATTCATGTTAAGTATAATTTGTTAACATAAGTAATTTTTACTTATGTTAGAGCAAAGTATAGTTAATGCGAAAATATTTAACATGAGTACGACATGATTTTTTAACTTATGTTAAATTAAAATAACATGAGTGATTTTATAATTAACATTGTTAAAACACTCATATTAATTATCTTATTTGTTGTAGTGATAACATCAAGATAATATTGAACAAAATACCTCCTTAAATTTAATTATCAAATCTAATTTGATTTATATTGTCATTTGAGATATCACATGTAGATATATTTATAATTTATATTAATTTTAATTAACTTTTATCTATCTATTACATGTAAATGTAAACTTCAAGATCAAATGTTCTTTCTAACATTAGAAAAGTTTACATATTTACTTATAACTGTAGGCTAAATAAAAATTATTTCAACTAAGTTTATTGAATTATTTAAAAATAATATAGTAATTTTGGATGGCTCTTTGTATTTTCATTATTTTAATTTAATGTTACACGAGCGTCACATGTGTTGTTCTCTTTTATTTTAATTTTTCTTATATCTATCTATTGAAAGATTCCAACCTCGGCACAACACATCTTACGAGCTCCCCTAACTTGATCGACCATCAGCTCTTGCTTTCAACCTCTTATTTTGCTTCTACGTATTAGCTAGTGATCTCAACCCAACCGACAAACTCACTAGCCAAGGCCACCTCATAATTTCGACGGCCTCATCAAGAAACCTCCAAACACGACACTACCGTCTCTAGGCAAATCTTTACAATTTTAAAATTAGAAAACATTTGATGTTCTCGTTAGAATCTAGTTGCATGATTTTTTGAAATGAGGAACCCAATTAATTGAAGATTCCAAAAAAACTGCTAATAATTGAAATTGATCGATTATAATTTAGATTTTTAATTTGCTGGATTATCTAAGTAGATTAGAACTTAATTGAATTAACATGGCTACACTAATCTAATCACTAATTAGCTTATAATTTATTGTGTATAATTAGTTTGCTAATGCTCATAATTAGTTTGACTAATTTTGATATATTTGCCTCCTCCTTTCCACCTTTGCTTTCACTTTTGTAATTTTTATTGTAATATCTCTTTCTTTTTTGAAGAATATCCCTGGCATATCCATCAAAGTGCTGCTTTTTCTTCCTTCCTTTATATCCTAATAATTATGAGCAATGATCAGTAGGTCGTGGCCCAATCCTGGCCGTCCATCTAGGCCAAAAAAGATGGCATCAACTTCTCTTATATATATATATAAAGCCATGTCACAGCATGCACCGCCACTCATGATCAAGTACCACAGCTTAATTTTCATCTGCAACAATGGAGTCCTGCAGGAGAACTCTTCCAACTCTTCTCCTCCTTGAGCTCATCCTCCTTTCCTCCGGTGTGTAAATATATGATATATTGTACAGTAGAGAGCTAGTCGGACTTAACTCAAAATGGTGAACTGCGCGCTTGAAGGGATCATGGGACCGGAGGCGGTGATGGTGGAGGCGATGAGATTGAAAGGGATGCAGCTGGCCGGCGTCGACAGCAGACTTGACGGCAAGCAAGATGATTTGCCAGTCGAGGAGCCACAGGTTCAGGGGGTTTTGCTTCAGCAGGAACAACTGTGGTAACGTCTGCAGAACCGAAGGCTTCCAGTTCGGCCACTGCCGGGGCCTCCGCCGCCGCTGTTACTGCACAAAGCACTGCTGATCGATCGATCATGATCTTGCAAGATCGCCATCAATCATATGATCAACCCATCTCTTTATATGTCCCTCTACGTAGTTGGCATGTCCCTTGCATGCATTATTTATATGAATAAATAAAACACTTGGCTAAAAAAAATGACTTATTTTTTTTATAGTTAAAATCTTAAATTTATTTTAAAAAAAACTTTAAAAATTATTTTATATCTCATCCTACACAAATTCTAACATTAAATAATCACTTTATTTCATATCCAACACAATTTTTAATATAACTATCTCCCTTTATTTCACATCATAAAAAAATTTCAAATTATCTTTTTTTTTTTCTCCATCCAAACAGAACTTAAATATGTATATATGTTATAATAAATTACATTAAATATGTAAATAATTTTTTTTTTACTGACTATTACAACAGCTCTTCTATCCTTAACATTTTTTTAAAAAGTTAACAAATATTTAAAATTTAACTTCTCTCATCAATCTCTTGTTTTTTATCTAAAAATTAATTAAAAATTAAAATATAAATATCAATACTTTAAAATATTTTAAAATAATTTTTTGAAAAGTTAAAAAATTAACAACTAAAAATAAACTTACAACATAATAATATCATAAATAATTAATATTTATATTTTATAAATAATAATAATTATATTTTAATTGAGACTAAACAATAAAGCTTTTATAAGCTCAAGGATCTAAATTGAGATTTTAGAAAGAAAGCATTTAATTACATGGAGAATAAATCAATTATAAAAAATTACATATTTTATCATTAAAAATAAAATATTATATATATTACACTTAATTCTTATAAAATTATAAATTTTATATTATTTTAAAAGAAATTACATTATAATCTAAATCCTGAATTCTAAAATTATAATTTATAATTTAAAATATTAAATTTATTTTCTAAATTACTTAAACACTAAAATCTATATCATAAGACTTAGACCTTAAATTTTTACACTATATTTTAAAATCAGTTGAATTCTTATAAATCAGTTGAATTCAAGTTAAGCTATTAGATCAAGTGGAATTTGAGTTCAAGTCAAACTCGATCCGCAAACCCGTTTTACAACCCCTGTTTGCATATAAAAATTTTCCCTGTCCACCATCCACCTACAAGCTATACCCATCTCCTAGCAGCTACTCCATAGCTATTGGGATGGGAATCATGGCATCATGGGAGGCAATAATTAGTGTAAAATTTATCGAATCAAAAAAATAAATAATTCATATAATCAATCTTATTATTTAGTAAATAATGACTTAATTATTATTATTATTCTATCGAATATATAACTATGTAATTAGACATTTCACGTGATATTATATCAGAGATTTTAAGTTCAAATGCCCATTAGTTGGTAAGAATAAAAGACAATATTTCTCAAAAATTAATGTATACGTTCATGCCTGTTGAGGCTGGATTCCCTCCCCCCGCCCCCAACCTATGCGGAGGATGATTATTTGATAATTTTTATGATCTAGGATTGTTTTCTTTTTGTTGTGAGAAGATGAGAAACTTGATGGCTTCTTTTTGATGCGACGGCTATTTTTGGAAGTCGGGTTGAAAAATAGAGAGAGAAGAGAGGTAAAGCCCGAATCTTAAATTTTTGTGCAGTTGTTGTCAAGTGATGATTGAGTCGTCATTTGTTATCCGATCAAGTTGAAATTTTTATCAAAGATTCTTTTCTTCTAGCACTTCAATTTAGACGGTGTGATCGTAGATTGAATCTCTCTACTATTAGTAATTTTTATTAGAACTACTATATTTTGGTGATATCTTCAACTCTTTTCCTCTTGTTCCTTCGTACTTTCGTCTTGTTGATGGCGTTGATGAAGGAGCGAAAGTATAGATTATTCTTGATATTTTTGTAAGTTGATTGATGATTCTAATATATTTTGGTAAAATTTTTTGACTCTATTTGAAGTTGTAGAATGATCATCAGGTGCTCTACAGTAGTTTTACGTTTTTTGTGAAAGAAGTTTTTGTTACTTCTATTTTACTCATTATTTGTTAATATTAAAATTTATTATTTTATTCTGTTTTATTATATTTTAAATAGTTCATATTTTAGAAAGATTATAGATCTTCAGTATTAACTATATAATTTGTGAGTTTATACTCTTTATAAATATATATATCTTATATTAATTTATTATTAATTTTTTCTCTCATGTGTCTAATTATTATTAAAGTTAATTATTAATAAGATATTTTTGCTCTGAGATTTGAAAAAAAATTAAATAAATATATTTTGAGATGTGTATAAATGTAAAATAATATTATTTTTTATTTTAAAAATTGTATTGAATATGATTAAATCTAAATTTAATATTAAATTTATACTTGAAATATTGTTAATTTTAATGTTAAACTAACTTAAATTAAAATTAATATGAATAAACAACAAAATTTTAACATGCTTATCAGATGATCAAAATATCTTTCATTAATTTAATAAGAAAAATGAGGATGAGGAGATGATAGTGATAAGATATGAGATGATAAATTAAGAATAAATATGAGGTCATAACGAAGATATGATTTGTATTAATATAAAAAGTTGTTTGTCATTATTGTATTTATACGGTCAGCTCTACTTGCTTTCCATACGGCAGATCAATGTAAGGATGAATATTAAAAAAAATAAAATAATCAAGTAGGGAACTAATCATTGTTATAGTAAATTGCCTCTGGTTCTTATCAAAATAATAATAATAATAATAATATTTTTTTTTTTTCTTACCTCCAGCAATGCCGCGGACAGCGCAGCCACTGGCCTTGAGTGCAAGAGCCAGCGCGTTGCAAGTCACGATGGCCTACTTGCACACAGGTCGTGTTGCGGTGGCAGCGTGAGCGGGCTTGTGTGAAAGCAGGCCATGCGTGGTGGCAGATGGCATGCCCAGCCTACGTGTACACATGAACACGCATGTGACCGCAGTGGCGTGGCGGCCATATGCTCACATGACGGTTGTCCGAACACTCCTCACCCCCAAGTTTGATGGTTGTGCTGTGTGTGACACTGTCGGAGGTGGTTAAGAAGATTAGTATTTTTATCTTTTAATTATTGAATGGACTAAACTGAAATTAGAGCTAAAAGTTGAGGGCTTAAAGTAATTTAAATTTTGAAAACCGATTTGAAACGCTCAAGTGACTTCAGGACCCAGAGTCAATTTACTCTTACTATAAACATTGCTGATTGCTGTAAAAATCATATATTATCTTTTTTTATGGTATTTAAAAATTATATATCATAAAAATGAAAAAAAAAATGGCAGCTGTCCAATTCTATGGTTTGCATTGGGCCCAACTTTTATATTATTGGGCCGGCCCAAAGTATCTGGGCCTAGGCCTATAATATTGGATAAGGATGTAGGCTGCGGAATTCGTGAGATGACGTGGGACTCCCTTCGAGCGAGAAACCAACAAGCGTGCGCCACGTGTACGCAACTTTATGGTAATTGTTGCCGTATTATTGATCCAGTTTCCGTCCTTATCCATGACTCTTTTGAAGGATAAGGACTTCCTTTTGTGAGAGTTTTTTTTTTTTTTTTTTTTTTGAATAATCTTTTCAGAGTTGGCAACAGACTGTAAGAAGATCTTAAAAATCTTTATGAAAATAAGACTATATATATATAATTATGTAATATTCAATGATATTTAGATTATAAAATATTAAGATATATATATATATAATATAATTTATCAAATATAAATAAATAATATATAAAAAAATAAATTTAGTGTAAGATAAGATTTATTTTTATTATTAAATTTAAAAATGCGTGCATATTTTATTTTAGTTGAGATTTAAGTACATTTTAAATTTATCTTATTATAATGATATATTTGATTTCATTATCAATTAAATTTCGTGTAAATTAATTGATAGTTCAATTTAATTTTTTTTTTAATTTTTATTTGTATTTACTTAAGTTTCATTTCAAAAAAATGTTAGGAATAATCAATCTAGGGCATATATTTGTTTCCCCAAATAATGATGAGGATAAGAAAAAATATATATTTGAGCAGATAAATAAGAAAATATTTAAAAGGTCAACTGCACCTATTTTGTTCTTAGTGGTAGGACCCAAGTGAAATGAAATTTTAAATCAATGACCAAGAGGCAAAACACTGTTGTGTCTATGAAGCATTATTAGAACTCGCTATAGGGCCGTAAATGAATTGAGTTTTTAGCGGGCAAGTTAATACTCGATTCGATAAAAGTTTATTCATGTTCATCAAATACAAGGAACAAATTTGAATATATTTTTAAAAGCGTAACTATTAAACGAATGAGCGTAATTATATTAATGTTTTACTCATTCATAAATATTCATGAAAAAATATGAAGATCGTGAAAATACTTGTTCGAAGTTCAATAATAAGCTCGATTAATATTAAAATTCTTTAGTATAATATAATTATGTTAATTAAATTAATAACTTGTAGTTTATAAAAAATATAGTATGTCTTTCTAGATTTTTTCCTCATAAATAATTTAATTTAATGATGGATGAATTATACATAAATGAGCTTGTTTAGAAAACTCAATAACATGCTCGATATAAAACTCAAGTGTAGAGTCATTATCCGCTTTGAATTTAAATAACTGCTTAATTTGGGTATTTCTCGGGAAGTCACTCATCTCATTATTACTCTAACCCAAATGCGCTTAACTATGGAGTTTTCCAACATTATTCATTCATTTTACATGTAAAACGATTTATTTTTATACCCCTTTCACCAGCCTAAAAATTTGTCAGTAGTCGTACTTTACTCCAGTGATTTTCTTCTTTTGGGGTACCATCCGAGAATCACTTTTTTTTATCACGAGTGACAGCAATCACTAAGCTTAAATACTAGCATCTTATCAAGCTCGTTTAATTGTAAATGAATTGAACATGAATATAGCAGTCAAACATTCGGCTTGAACAAAGAAGCCCACAACACAACCAAGCTCGACTCGGCTTCGCACTAATATTCTAGGCTCATTCATAAAAGTTCAATTAGTTTATTAAGTAGGCAAAGAAGTCACCACTAATTTGATCATAATTTTTATAACTAAAAAGTAATTTATTTATTATAATATGTAAAGTTTAATATTAAAAATTAATATTATTTTAAACTTTACATAAATTCTATATAATATAATTATTAATTTTATTTTATATTTTTATATTAATCATGATACAACAAATTACATTTATTTTTAGTCACACAACAATATATATGCATTAAACATTACGGCCAATTTTTCAACGCTGTGCAGTTATAAGGCAAGCCTGAAGGTCACATCGGTTTGAAATTGGACAAAATCAAAGAATATATTTGATCTAATTTTATCCCCAATCCTATCCCTTCACCGTCCAGGTTTGTATATATTTATGTATCTAAATTATACAAGTAAATCATATCATATTATATAAAATTTCACATCAAATTGAAAATTAATCTAGCATGCACACCATAGTGTCTATTTTACTCATCAGTCCAGAATTTTTTTTTGTTAGGGAATATTAATTTAGAATAGAAAACACGTATAATGTGCGCACGAGAATAGTTAAAAATAATGTATTAAGTCAGTCTTTAATAGGATGCCCGCTCACTTGTATATTGAATGAATATCTCATTGCTTTATTAAAAAGTTGGTATTAGATCAAAGATCTTCCTTGGGCTCAATTGCAGGCCCTCGTGTGTGAATGTTATGTTGCGTTATCTGTCGTCGAGGGAAGCAGCAAGTATGATAAATAATGAGAAATGTAAAGATAAGAATGTACATAAATTTACGTAAGAAATTTCATCGGATAAAAACTAGGGGGAAAAAAGTATATTATAATATCAAAATAAGATAGGTACAGATGAGGAGATTTACTATTATAGTTTCCAAGTTCTTTAAAATAATTTTAACCTAATATATAAAGTACTATATTTATAGAATAATAATAAATCCTAGATGTAAGACTGGGTCGAATAGAACTAGACCATACTCCTAAACTGATCAAAAAGATAAATCCACATTATTTTTTTACCAAAAATATATTACACTTGGAGCACTTTAGGTTAGATCAAATAGAATTTGGCCTACCAAACTGTAACATGTAAGTGAGCTCTTGGATTGCCTGCATTTGATAGATGACTCGTTGAAAGAGAAATGAATCCAATGCGGTGAATTTTAATAAAGAGGAAGATCGTAAAGTGCAAATGAAAATAATTGAGAATAATTTATGCTCTAACTGAAAAATTTAGGAAAGTAACATCTACATGTGTGGTAGGCCCATAAACACAGTAGTTAAACTTATAGTTAACAGCAGATGCAGATTGTCGATGAGCGAGTCAATCAAAAGGATAAACAAGTCATCTTAAATCTTTCAAATACACTTTATCAGCAAAAAAAGCTCAAAGTGCCAATAAAGTTATAATGAAACTGCCCATACCTCCGAAAAATTCACAAAAGTGATGTAGAGGAGTGGATGAGGATTTATCATGGTATAGCTGCATGAACTTAAGCCACTATTGCATCTCTCTTAGCTCGTGTTATATATGTGAGAATTTAAGTAGAGCAAACGGTTTAAAACATGCATGTCAATTGGATCCTTCTCAGAGGCACTTTGGTCCCGTACATGGCTCCTTCTACTTTCATCTTGTATGTGGCTCGATATCGTATTTTTCTTTTTACTTTTTTCATTTCGAGTATTGAAAATTTACATAATATTTTCATTTATTATATTTCAAGTCATATAATTTGAAGTATTGGTTTTCTAGTGAAAATAATTTCTTTGTTTTCTTTCAATCTAACATTCCTTTATTGTTGATAGAAATTGTGGCCACTTGCTCACCCAATTGGATTAATCGGTGTTCTCCTCCAATAAAACAATCAATAAAATGATTCTTTTTATTGACTAATTATAGTAATAATTTGAAGAAGAGGAAGAAAAAAAATCTTTATAGTTTAGCCAAATGAAGGAGTCAATCTTCATTACCCAAATAAGAAAAAGAATTTTATCAAAAAAAAAAAAAAAGAATGAAGGGATTGTAATGTAATATAAATAAAAGTTAGGCACCAAAGTTAAAAAGACTCTCGAGCTTATCCACTTACTCTCTCTCTCTTCCCCCAAGCATACGAAAGAGGAGGCAGGGAGAAATCAACTCGATAACGCCGAATCTCCTCTCTCTATCTCTAAATCTGTTTCTCTCTCTACAACTATACCCTTATCCTTAACCTTCCTTGATATAAGCTTCCATTCTCATGCCAAACTTGCACGCAGCGGATTTTGTGTGATTTGGCCGTCTCTGTATGCATGTTTTGTGCTGAGTTCTCATAGAGAGAGAGAGAGAGAGGGAGGGTGGATGATTGATGAGAAGGGAGGATTGATATCTACAGCGAGGGATTACTTCAAAGCTGGTCTTTTTCTGAAGGATGGAGGCTTCTCTCATCCCACGCAGCAGCCATGGGACCATGGATGAGCAGGAAGAAGATCTTGGCTCCTTCTCTTCCTTCGGAGACGACGATGAAGAGTCTTCAGACTTCATGGAGGATGCTTCATCATCATCATCTTCTTCTTCTTCTTCTTCTTCTTCTTCTTCCATACCCAATGAGAATCTGGAGGAGGAAGAAGGGCATCTGTTCCAGATGTCCGACCTCATTGCCCATCTCCCCATCAAGTAAGCTCCATTTCCCATATTCCAAATGTCGAAAATTTGCAGATCTATCAGCATTATTTGACAGTCGTTTTAATGTTACAGGACGGGGCTATCGAAGCATTTTCAGGGGAAGTCGCAGTCCTTCTCATCTCTGTCCATTGTGAGGAGCCTGGACGATCTGGCGAAGCCCGAGAGGCCACGGAGTAGGAAGAAGATGAAATCTTCAAAGAGCTGTGGAGGGGGGTTTTCTTGTTCCGGGGCTATAACGAAGAAGCCGTCGAGGAACACCGTTTCCTCTCTGGGAGGGAAGAGGCAGAGCATTCTGGGCAGCAAGAGGCCTCCAATCTCGCCGCAGAGCTCGTCTGGAAGCCTCTCCGGAATGGGTCTGTTGTTTGCTTAAAGGAGGAGAGAAACTCTCTGTTTCTCTTCTTCTTCTTCTTCAAAGCTTGGAATTTGGAAAAGCCATAAACTTTCTTCTTTGTAGATATGGGTGAAAAAAATCAGGGCAGTAACAGGAACATGAATCCTTCGATTTTGAGTTTGATCTAAGTAATTGATTCGATTTGGATCAGTTGTTGAACAGGAATAACAGTTTTCTTTGTCTTCCTTCAGAATTTTAATTGATTTAAAGGAAATTTGACAGCAAAATTTTGAATTAAGCCCGCTCGATTCATTAACAGCGAGCTTATGGTGAAGGGACTACTGCAGATTGAAACCATGTTGGTTTAGTTTGGGATTTAAGTAAATCCAGGTCCTTGTGGTAAATTTATTATTTTATTCATTAAAAAAATGTATTATTTTATTTTATAAAAATGAAAACATATTTTACTTGAATATTTTTTAATAGATTTTATTAAATTTTAAATATAAGTTGAAATATTAAAAATTGTTAATATATATTAGAATATAAAAAAATTAGAAGTTTAGATTTAAATAGTAATTAAAATTATTTAAATATTTTTGTAATTTTTTAAAAAAAGATACGAAAAAAATCTTTATATTTATAGATCAGTTATATTTTAATGAAATTATTCTTATTAACAATAGATTAAAATAAATAAAAAATTAAATTTCATCCTTGAGATTTAGTTTTTTAATTTTTTTTTTATTCTTTCAAAAGAGTTATTTATCTTAGTAATTTACTTTTAGTATTGCTGGCTTCTATTAATTTTAACATTATTATATTATTTTTGGGTTAAATCTTTCTTTTCTTCTATTTAAATAAATTTTGAATAATCTTACTTAGCAGCCAAATATAGAATTTTTAATACTATGAAGGTAAATTATTTATGGGATTGTGAGATAGAAAATAAATTATTTATAGAATTATTTACTTAATTTAGCTAATTCTACCTTCATGAGCTTGAAATATATATTTGAATATAAAATATTATCAGTTTTCAATGCTTGGGATGGCTTCAGGTGAATGGTTAGAGATAAACTTTTTAAATTAAAATTATAAAATTGGACTTAAATCTTGTAATAATCCGAGCTTAACATTATTTTAAATAAACGTGAAAGCTGATTTAAATAAACTCATTTAAATGTCCTTTTTATTAAATTTATGATTTTATTTAGAAACAATTATATATTATTTTAAATGGTATTCTCTTATCTCAATGAGAAGAAGGCGTATTTGGAAATTAATTCGAGCTACATTATTAACATGATTTTTTAGTGAGTGAAATAAATATATATTATTTTAAAAAATATATTTATATATTAATTATTTTTAAATATTTACTTATTCATATGTCATACATTAATTTTAAATATTATAATAATAACACTTAATTTGTGAAGTTATAATTCTTTGCGTGATGAAATTCTAATATAAATATTAAAAAAAAAAAAGTGATGAAGGCATGCTGAAGGAGAAATTATTGCATCCGGATGGAGCACCATCTAGATACCAATCAGAGGCCGTCACATGTGCAATACAGGTAGATTCAGATACACGTAGCGGCCTCTGATTGCATCCGAATGATGCTCCATCTGAATGCAATAACTTCTCCGTGGCGTAGAGGTGGTAGCCAGGGACTGCAGGATTTGTGTAATTGGGCTGCCATAGCTGAAGAAAGAAAAGAGAAATTTTATCTATGTAAAATTAAATGAATTAAATAGAAAAAGCACAAAATATTTTATTAATATCTATGTAAATATATCTTCATTAAAAAATAAAATATAATCTAAAAAAAAAATATTTTATATATTTAATATTTAAATTTTTAATATTATATATTAACTATTAAAATTATATAAAAACAATAATTCATATATAAATTATAGCATAAAATTATAATATATATATATATATTTTATGATTAATATATAATATTAAAAAAATTAAATAATAAATATATAAAATAATTATATTCTAATATTATATAATTTAAAAATACTTAAATATAATTTAATAGGTACGTAATTATTTTTTTATTTAGAAAATTTACGTTCGTCATTCTCAAAAATTTATTATTTTCAAGCAGCATCTTCAAAATTTATTATTTTCAGGACGTCTCTTATTTTAGGATAAATTTATAGGTAATATTTTATTTTTAAAATTAAATAAGAGTGATGCATTAAAATAATAAATTTTAGAGATATTTATTGAAAATAATAAATTTGTTGAGGTGAAAGGTTTAAATCTCCTTATTTTATTTATACGGTGATTTTTTTTAAACGTGCACTCATCTTGTATTTGAATATTCGCAAGCCCATTATCCCAAAAAAAAATTCACGAGCACAGACCGGCCAAACACCACCTGACCTTTCTACCAAAAAAAAAAATAATAAAATAAAATTATCTGGCACCTGGCCTTCAAAATTTTGCTGAATACCAAAAATATCCCCATTTATCACATCTATTTCTCTTATTAACGCTTTCTATTTCACGTCAAGAATTTTACAAGGCAAATTACGTCCAGATTTTTAAATTTAATGCTTAATATTATACAAATTTATATTTTTAAAATTACAATATTCGATTTCTGAGTTTTAATAAATTATCAAATGGATTTTTTTTTTTATTATTATTAAAATTTTTAAAATTACCAATTTACCCCCTGCCACTCTCTCTCTCCTTCCGATCGTGAGCCACGCGGCGTGTCGGCCAGCGGCCGCATTGCCCGCTCGTGTGCGAGAGATTGGGAGGAGAGAGAGAGAGGCGGCCTCTCTCTCTCTCTCCTCCCGATCCGGCGCACGCGAGGAGGCCGCCGGCCGGTTGCGCAGCCGCTGACAAGTTGCACGGCCGCCGGCGCTGTCGTGCGCGGGATCGGAAGGAGAGAGATTCCGCCTCTCTCTCTATGTCCTCACGATCCCTCCCATGCGCACGGCCGCCGCCGCGCGGCTCGAGCTTGTGCGCCGATCGGGAGAAGAGAGAGAATGGTAGGGGTAAAACGGTAAATCCCTATCATTTAACTCTAAATTCTAAATCTTAAAAAAATAAAAAATTTATAATAATTTATTAAAATTAGAAAATGATATTATAATTTTAAAAATATAAATCTGATTGATATTAAGCAGTAAATTCGGAGACCCGAGCTTAATTTGCCCATTTTACAATTTTATTTGGACGCTCCACGGCCATTCTGTCCTTCCGTGATTCTCTCCGATCCGCTCTCCACAAGGTATTAGTTATTAGTTACTAGCTAGAATCCCAGAAGAACTAGAGGGGCCTAAAACCCTAACCCTAATTCCCATTCCCATCGTTTCTCCAGCTTAGCCATGGATTCCTTCGCTGGAGTCACCGGTTCTCACAGCCAGCAATTCCTCTTTTCGCCTACTCTCCCAGTACGTAAGCTGTCAGCTCCTCCGAAAGCCCTCCGCTTGCCTCTTCGCTCGAAATCCAGGGATTCTAGGGTTTTCTTGGTCAGAGCCTCATCTTCAGACCCGATTCAGCATCCCGTTTCGCTCACCATCAAAACTATCGCCGCCGGCACCATCATCCTCTCTGCCGCCACCGCCGGAATGCTCTCAGGCCGGCAATCAAGGGCATGGGCTGACGTTCCTGTTAAAACGGCGACAGTCGAAAGCACTGTTGCTGATGCCGATGGAGATGTTCAAGTCGAGCAAAAGAAATCCACGAAAGCTGGCGATGCCTCTTCTCTCTCAGATCTCCTGGGTTCTAACTCCGACGCCATCGACGCGCTCTGTACGCTTCTCTACCAGAAGCTGGAAGGTGGCGAGGATTCCGAGGCCCTGGTGATTATCCGGCGATTGATGGAGGCTCAGCCAACGGAGGCCGAGTGGAAGTTACTTGCGGCGCGACTCTTGAACGAGATGGGTGAGGTGAAGGAATCGCGGCAGCTGTTGGAGGAGATCCTCGCCACTGATCCCCTCTCTTTTGAGGCTCTCTTCGAGAACGCGGTGCTTATGAACCGCTGCGGCGAGGGCAGCGCCGTCATCGAGCGGTTGGAGCGTGCCCTAGATCTCGCGAAGGCAGAGAGCAAAGAGGCGGCGGCCCGTGACGTCCGGCTGATCATGGCACAGATCCAGTTTCTTCAGAAGAATGTGGAGGAGGCGCTGTCGACCTATGAGGAGCTCGCCAGAGAGGATCCGAAGGACTTCCGGCCATATTTCTGCCAGGGCGTGATCTACACACTGTTGCAAAGGAACAGGGAGGCAACGGAGAAGTTTTCAAAGTATAAGGAACTCTCGCCCAAGGATGCCAAAGTGAGAGCCTTCTTTCAAAAACCATTGTCGAGAATCCAGCTCTTCACCTCCGCGGGATCAGAGGCTTGAATGCTGCTGGCTGGCAGCACAGCTATTGTAGGGTGAATAATTCTCGGGTGGTTGAGGTGAGCTCGCTGAAATGTCTTGCGCCATTTTTTACGGTTTATTAGAGGAAATAACGAGGGATCGTAATGCTGCGGTAACATTATGCAAGTTTTGATTTTGAAAAGGATGGTTTTGCAAGCTCACTTTTTTTTTTGTTTGGTCTCAGTTTTTTTTTTTTGTTGATAGGAAGCGACATAAATACAATTTAACTAGGTATTAGTCTATTGCAATCATTGAACAAAGTATTAGAAATAAAAGGAGTTGTTTTTCTGGCCATGATTCTACTGTTTTATGGTTAAAGCACAGCAGGCCAGTTTGTGCGCCACCTGATTACCTTCTCTTCTCTTCTGATGTGTGAGATGGAACAGGTGTTAAAAGAGTTGACGTGTCAGTGCATAAGACGATTGAGGAGAAGCTTTGCTCCTGTGATGGAAGTGCCTTTGTAACCTCTTCTGATCCCCGACTAGTATAATATCCGCATAATTTAGCTCCCTAGTTAGCAGCAAAACTCTCAGTGTAGTTGGGTTCTAAATGCCCTAGGCAGGCTAATGGGTGGCCTGTAGTATCTCTGGTGACGACTTTAATTCCTATGCAGTCCTATTCCACATCCACTACTGCATCAAAATTTACTTTGATTTCGTAAGTTGGTGGAGATTTCCATACATCATACCTCCGAGTATCGACTGTGTGGTTGTTTTTGTTTGTAGTTGTGAATTCCTACAATTAGCTCTTAGCAAATTCCCAAGTAGCATTCAGTGTTAGTCCAGAGCGCCACGGTAATGTGGTATTTTGAGTATTCCAAATGGGTCATAGGAGAGTAAAAAAGGTTCATGTGAAAAACCATTGTGTAAATGGTAACTTTAGTGATCCAATCCAATCTTTCGGGCTGTCTGAGGTAAGGGCCATAAGGCCATAACGGGGAGCTCCTGTCTCCAAGGTTTCTTAGCAACAGCACAATCTTGTAAAGGATGTAGGATAAATTCAGGTTCTTCAAGACAAAGCAAACATGGTGGTGTAGCTTAGATTATCCTGCAAGTGCAAAGATTTTGAAACGTAGGAACCTCCAGGCTTCCAGCATATTCACTATGCAAATAGCTATAGTTTGCTTGGCATGTGTAACCTCCATATTTTTCCCACAGACGCAATAATGTTCTCTCTTGATAGTTTATTTGTGTGTGTTGATTGCCCACAAATATATTAATGTTCTCTCTGGACATCCGACCACTCCTTTTGTGAGTGGCACACATCCTTGGACAGCAGGGGAGAATTTTCATATGATCCTTTGATTTATTAGAAACTTTAACGCCTTGTCCTAGAGGCTCGCAACTGAAACAAAAGTTTGGTAGTCATTCATATGTCACTCAAATTACAATAATACATGAAAAATTCAAAATCTTGGTGGGGATTGTGCATTTCAGAGGCTTGTGACATCCGTAATCATTGTTACCCATAACGTTTGCTCCTACTTAGTTGGCTCTTGCCTGTTGCTTGCTTCAACTACTGTTCCCACTTTCTAGCCTACTTTCTCTATCATTTGCTTGGTCATCAGACCAAGCAGAAGATCGTGCTATCAAATCCAAAATGGAGATTGATTCCGCACATCTCTTGGGAATTCTTCGCATGTGATTTTTTAAAAGATATTCTGGTCGAATGACTATATAGATCCTTCAATGACTTTTAAAATGTCGCCTCATGCAGAGCCAAGAAAGGAACAAGTTGTCACCCAATATGCGAAATGAGATGCTCTAGTCTCCAAACTATATTCATTATATAAAGCATTGCATCGTGATTAGTATAATAAAAGAAGAAAGTATAGTTAGACAAGATCTTCTGTGAGTGAACGAGATGAGGCTTTTCTACTCTAGAGCACACAAATTCTAGCGCTCTGCTTGCTAAGAAGGAAGAATCACTTGATAGTTTTATGATGTTAGTACCCAAGAACATCTAAGAATCATACAATAACAACAACAAAACCTCAATCTTAAACCAATTAGGGTTAGCTACATGAATCTCTTTGTTCCATTCAGCTCTGTGAATGTGATAATGCAAGTGATAAGCAAGTCCTGGAATCATAATCAAAGTACTTTGCAAAATAGAACAATTAACGGAGTAACGACTTCTTGAAAGAAAATGATTTCACTTTCCAACGTCTAGAGGTCCATATTCGTTGATCAAGCAGTCAGTCACAGAAGCTTGCTTTGGCTTGGTGAAGTTTGTCCTCCATGATTTTAACTGTTCCCTTCATCCTTTGTGAGCTTCAGCATTTTCCACAAACTACTCAATTCCTCTGCCATCATTCACTTCAAAAAAGATCTAGGAGCTATGCTAGGTTGGAATCGCTGGAATCTCCCTTGCTGGTCATCCCACAAAGAGGAGAAATTGCGACATGTAGGCGGAGTGCGTTATTCGTCTGCCCACCAATGACGTTGTGGCATGCAAACAAGCGAGTATCGCCCCACACAAAGTGCAATGAATGACGTTAAGATTTGATGGATCATCTGGTAGGCATGACCGAACAGTTTGTTAAACGAACGGACCATCCGGACATGCCTACTGTTTAATGGACCGCCTGGTCGTGCCTACCAAACAATTGCCTACTGGACGGTTCGGTTTAATATAAAAAACGTAAGTATTTAGGTAAATATTCATCATTAAAAAAGCTATAATTTGAAATTAGGTATGTATCACATTTATTTACCTCCTCTCCAACTGATATCTACCTAATCTCAAGTTATACATAACTTTTAAATAGATGTCTATCTAATAAATACTTTAGTCCTCCAGAATAGACTGTTTAGTTAGGTGGACCAGACAGTCTGATTTTCAACAAGACCGCACGATCTCTTGTAACCAGACCGTCTGTTGCAGAGATTTGACAGTCCAATCGACTTAACGCCATTCACAACATTTTCTATGTAGTGGGGGCCTCTCATCTTTTATTGCACGGCGTGATTAGTGAGCGAACTGCTGATGTAGTTCGCTCGCTATGTAGCAGTAAATTTTCCACAGAGTCCTGGCACTCTCATAAGGAGAAATAAATGCCCTGAAAGATAATCAAATTTTAAATATCGATAAATAAGATAAAATTTAAATGTCTGATATAGCATTTGAAAATGAAATGCTGTTTGTAATTATTGTTATTATATCAATGATGAATTATTTAACTCTACAGATCATGGTGGCTATAAGGTTTAGACTTTAGCCAATATGATTATTATAATTGATGCAAGCAATGGTCTTCTAGCAACGAAGTTAAATCTATGATTGGGCTACAATTTGATCATAAATAGTACACATCATCACAATCTCTTTACATATTTCACTTAAATTTTTGAACCACTTTACTCATTGTAAAAATATCCGAAAAAACTTGTTACCTCGTAGATTTGGTGAGCGATGTACTTGACGATTTGGTGCTATATAACAACAAAATATGCTTTAAGCAATGTGAATATTTACATGAGTATCTTAATTTGGAGTCAAAATATATATTTACCAATCTCCTGCTTCATCTGATTTGAGAACAAAAATTCTAGACTGCAGTTAGATCCACTAACCAGATACTTCACTTGTTCTGAATGGGATTCTTTCCTTTGCCCTTATTTATGCTTTGATGAGAATTGTTGGGCCCTTCAGCTATAGTGCCAGTGCAATCTTTCGTGTTTCCTTCTTCAAGATTCTAATGCGGTTTGAGGAATGTGTTGCATTTCTTTAACTAGAGACTCGATTAGCAATAGTAGATCGGACCTCCATCCAGGGCACCTTTTCTCTACTTCTTGAATCGTCAAACATGGGGGCTCCATTCTTCCATCTCTGTGAAGACAAACTTTATTTTAACCCATATAGTGAAACAACTTCATTCAGCATGCATCTCAGCTTGAATTTGCATAAAAGTTTCAGTTTTGATTGTTTCATTTTTCATACCAAATAAATGATAATTTAGAGATAACGTCTAGATAACACTGAACTAAAGACTTAATTTCATGATGGAAGTTGAGAACTGCATGACCTCCTACTAGCTTGCATGACATGATGAAATAAACAAATGGATAGGAGTCAATGCTGATACAATAGATGAATTAACAAGAGGGAACTTACATTATGCAACAATGAAATTCAATTTCCATCACATCTTAAAAAGAATGTCCTGTGCACCATTTCCTTCAGTGACATTCTCAGAAAACCAAGATATCATGCCGCGGAGGCAATGGATGACTACATCAACCTAAATCAGGAAGAGATGCAGCCACATTAGAATCATTTGCAAACATAGAGGTTACCTTAAACTAACTGAAGCAAAGCTGACACTGCTAAGACTTACTTTTATCATGCTTCTTGAGCCAACCACTGAAGTTGATTCCAATCTGTCTACATATTTCTTGAATATCCCTCTCATTTGTTTTCACCCCAAGCTCTACCTGTCGATTATCTTGTAATGGAGTATTTTTTCAAACACTAAAGCTTGTGGTAAATGCATACTTAGAATACAAGTAATATGCTTCATTTTCATTATACATCTTGTCCCTTAAAATTTCTAGCATTAGAGAGAGATCGCATTCGATATTTAGTTCCAAACACTGCAAAAAAATTATGTTGTTTAATAAAAACATTAAATGCACTTGAAGAAACTTTCAAGGATCGGAAGATGTGAAATGATTCGAATCGAGTATTTTAATCTAGGATATGAAATAAAATTGATATTTTTATTAAAAAATTATTAGGTATATAAGTAAAATAATAAATTTTTATATTAGAATTTGTGTAGAATCATTAAAAAAATTTATTTATTTATTATTATTGTTATTTTTACCTTGCCTTTAGATGATAGTCTCATTATAATAGCAGATCGCAAGTTCTGATCGCCAAAAATGAAAAATATTTGACGATTAGAAATTTTGGAGCTGTAGCTGTTTACTTTTTTCCGCTTAGACTGCCATAGTAATCTTGTGCGGTAAAAGGAAGAAGGCGAGGGTTTGTGGTAAAATTATAACTCGCTCAAAACTAACGGCGTAAATCAATTGCTGTCCAGTTTGGGGCGGGGTGCGGGACCCACCAAGCCACGTGGCTTCTCGCGAGTGGCTAGCGAAAAGAAGGGCATTTTCCCCCCACTAGATCGAATAATTTTTTCCTTGTCATAGAACAAAGCACAAGAAACGATGCAAAAAAGGGGAAAATGAAAAGGACGAGATGGTAATGAACATATGTGCGAAATATATGAATCCCAGATGAGAATATTTTTCGTACTCCGAGTGCGAAACAGGAAAGTACCAAATTTTAGGGTTCAAGGGTTCAAGGGGGAGACCTTGCCGGCAAAGAGATTCTTATCCAATATCTCCTCGAGTGACCAAGAGAGGACGACATTCTCCAGCGATCGCCAAGGGATCCCTTCTCCACTTCCTTGAATCCTATAGCTCATCTCTTCACTTTCTGATCGCTGAAAGCAGCGAGCGGAAACAGCCGCAAAGCTTTTTGAACAAAGCGCGGATGAATCGAAGAATCTTCCCACCTACGCAATGCTCATTGCCGTTCTCGTCTTCGTCGTCGTCATCAAAGTACGATAAAGCACGGCTAGATGAGGGCAGTGACCTTTCTCATATTCCATTTAGGGTTTCCGCGCTGTCTTCATCTCCTGTTCTCTCTCCGCTCGCTAGCTCGCTCTATGTCGTGACTCTGCTTCTGCTTCTGTCTTCACGATGGAGAGTGGAGGCCGGGAATCTCGTGCGAGGGATGGTGGTTTTAGAGAATGCTTGGACACGTGTCGTTCTGCTGAGGGTTGGAGTTACGTGTTTGTTGTTTTGGTGGATAGGCCGATATCAAGCAACTGTGAGGATAAATATTCAGCGAATGCCATACTTAGGAGAAATTATTGCATCTAAATGCCAATCAGAGACCGCCACATATGCAATATAGGTGAATTCAAGTACACATGACGACTTCTGATTGGCATTTAGATTGTGCTCCATCCGAATACAATAATTTCTCCATATTTGACGTGAAGATCAAAATTAAGACTAAAATCTTACTAATTTAAAAAACGATAATAATAATAATAATAAATTTTTTTAATTATTTTATATAAATTTTAATATAAAAAATATTATTTTACTTCACATATTCAATAATTTTTGATAAAAATATCAACTTTATTTCACATTCTAGATCAAAATATTTGAATCAAATATTTTGATTTAGAATGTGAAATAAAATTAATATTTTTATTAAAAATTATTGAGTATATAAAATAAAATAATTTTTTTATATTAAATTTTATGTATAATAATTAATAAAAATTTATTATTATTATTTTTTAAATTAGTACTATTTTGATCCTGAACAAAGCTCTTAGGCCCTGTTTGACGCGAGGACCAAAACAGGACCAAAATAGGACTAAAATGGTACTAATTTAAAAAACAACGATAATAATAA
>JAEMOT010002444.1:0-24577 GCA_019297695.1 Apostasia ramifera | reverse complement strand
TTTATTATTATTATTGTTATTTTTTAAACTAGTACTATTTTAGTCCTGTTTTGGTCCTTGCGCGTAACCCCGAAGAACCCCGTAAACTCCGAAAACCCTGTAACCCGCGTAAACCCCGCAAACCCCGCAAACCCTGTAAACCCCGCAACCCCGCAAACCCCGCAAACCCCGCAAAAGTTTGGTTGATTAGAGACCAAGCTATGATTAAAATAATTTTTAAATTATTTTATTTAAAATAATAATAATAAATTAAATATAATATATTAAAAATTATATAAAATATAATATCAAGTAAAATTTTTATATTAAGATTTATATTTTAAGAATAAAAAATAAAAAAAATTAAATAAAATAATTGAAGATCATTTTGACTCCAACCAAACAACTTATAAAGAAGATGGTTGGTCGCCTCCTTAACTTCTTCCGAATAATTGATGCTCAAATCATCAAGTCTTCCGTCCATAATTCACTCTTATACGAATATAAAGGTAGGTGGTTGAGCTCCATCATTTAACTTTCTTGAACATCATTATTATATCTCATATGCTAGCAATCTTGAAGCCACGATTTTCTTAAAATCACGTCATAACTTTAATTCTCCTAATTAAGTATTCAATGAATCATTCTTCTATATCCAACTAGATGTCACAAACTAAACTGAACTTTAACTTTTTCATGATTGAAAAAAAAACTCACATTGAAAATTATATATATCTCATCTAACCCCAAATCCACGTCCCTCTGCTCTTCCTCGGATTTTCTCTTCTTACGCAATTAATTTATCTTTAAAAAATCATACTTGAGAATTAAAGGACATTTGATTTGTTATTTTCTTAATATTATATCATATAATCTAAATGTAATGTAATCTGATATTATATTTTGACTAATAATTCTATCATCTTATATAAAATTATTTATAAATGTCATTTAACATAACATTTATTTTCTCTAAATAATATAATATAATATTCAAATAATACTGAACCAAATGACTCTTTAATTATAATTTATAATAAAAATTAAAGATAAATTATGCTCTGATATCTAACTAAAATATAATATTATGAAAATCTATAATTTTAAAGTTTTAGCATTCAAATTTCCAAATTATAAACATGCAAACAATTTGATCTCATTACATCCAAAATAGTGTTAAAATTAACAATTTACATTTTTACCCTCTCCGCGTGGTCGCAACAATGAGGCGGGAGCCTTTCATGTAATTAACAAATTCAAAAAGATATTAAAAAATTAACATGTAAATAACTCAGAAACCAGAAGTTAAAATTTTTTAATCACAATCCTACATAATATTATATCTAAAGTCAAGAACCTAAATATAATTTACCCTAAATTTAAACTTTAAAATAAATAATTTTGGGATTTAAACGCTGCGACACCAAGATTTGAAAAGCTAGAAGATCCAGATCAGAGCAACAGTTCCAACTTTATTTACACAGAGCTTCAATTACACATGAAAAGAAAAAAAATACTGATTATTTACGAAATCATAATCAAGAGCACCAACCCCAACAAAAGAAAGAAGAAGGAATACGCCCGGTCCTTCTGATATATTCTGCTTGTTGAGCAGTTCTAGCAGCTTGTTGGCTCCTTGCTGCCTCTGCCTCAGCACGCTTCTCCTCAGCTTTATGTCTTGCCGCTGCTAGCTTGCTCATAAGCTTGTCATGTGTTCGCGCCCTCATTCTCTCCACCTCCACCTGAAAGATCAGTGGCGAAATCAGTAGGCATTGCTGTTCCATTGGTATAGAAAGATGCATCGGTTTTTCGAATTAAATTGTTGCTATTTTCTGCATCCGCTGAGCCAAAATTGTTAGCAATCCACGAGCATCAGGCACCACAAACACTCCCGAAAATTGAGAATCGATCAGAGACCCATGAGTTAATCGATATCAATGGGTTTCTTTCAGTTTCCGAGGGGGAGGGACGATACCCATATGCAAAATCTTAAAGAATCATTGGTTGCCGGAACTGCTGAAAAAACTGATGGACAGGAGTCCTCTGATGTAGAAGATTTGGGAGCATGCCGTTGAAATTGAAAGTTTAGGATCCGATTACATAATTCGAGTAAAGAGAATCTTACACAAGTAATTACAATTGAAGTTGAACTCTATTGGACCAAATGACAAAATAAGTGGATTCCGTGATCAAGAAGCTAGAAGAGCTCTATATAATCTCACTTTCATTAAAGAAAATCGACAATAAATACCTCAATCTTTCTCAATTCAGCTTCAGTTTTGGCCTTCTGATGATTTTCCCAAGCTTGAATTTTAATTTCTTCCCGTTTATACCTAAAAATTGCATAAAGGGTATAAAATAATTTAAAACATGCACAAGTGTAAAGAGAGTAATCCGAGTCTCTAGCATATTAACCTGGCCTCATATTTAGCAGTCTCAGCCTCTTCCCAAGCTGCTGCACGGATTTCTATCACACTTTCAGGTGGCTGATCTACTGGAACTGCCTTCAGTGAAGCAGAAGCATCAGTTTCTTCATCTTCTTTGCTTGCCCAGGCAGCAATATTTGCCTTCCCCAACTGTGTTCCAAGAATCATTATTTCCCTTCTTGTTCTAATTCTCAGTTCTTTTTCAGACAACTGTCGATTGGGTTCAAATGACTCAGTTGCAGTGGTGGGTGCACTTCTCGTTGGTGTAGATGATCTAGAATTAGTTGGACTCCTTGTTCCCGCGGGAGTTCCAGTTCGAGAGGGCTCTTCACTAGCCATGGGGGTCATTTCAGTACCCATATCCCTCATGGAGACAGATTTTACTGTCGTGGGTGGCATAATGCAGGTTGTGGCACTTTGGTCAGACGCTGAAGAATCATGCTGACTTAAATCGACTACACAAAATTCCAAATGGAGATCCAATTTTTAGCATCATGACCTCCGTAAAGACAATGCAAAATTATCAAAAGACTACAAAAACAAGTACAAGACTAATACCTGAGAGTTTACTATAATCATTGTAGATCGTGTGCGTCAACTTCTAGAAGAGGTTAAGAAATAAAGAATGGGAATGCATTTAGTGAAGCATATCTTTTCTCTTTTTTCTTTAACCGAGTGACATGTGGGACTAGATGAGACAATAATCTCATCATACAACAAATTTATATACCTTGGATATAATCCATAGTAATAAGAATATAGACAAGGATGCTAATTACAAAATTCAAGAGGTTATGGTTAAAGTGAATGGGTTCAAAAAGAGATCTTTTTGATTAGAATATGTCTATCAGGTTGAAAGTGATGAGAAAAGTAGTGACTGGATAGCCTGAATGTAGATCACACTGTCCAACAAATCTTGGGTGGGTGTGCTGCTATCGAAAGAAAGGTTGGGTTTGACTCGTGGCTGCTGCGTCACAGTATAATAAATAAATTGGTTGCGCCTTTTCTATCAGATTAAACTTTCTAAGAATTGGTATTCGAGTAGGTATCAAGTTCAAATCCTGGCAATTAGCCAAGGGGAGATTGTTGAGAAAAATAGTGACTGAATGGCCTTGATATGATCATGATCGACTTAATACCATCGTTCTACCTGGCATTATCCTGGGGTCGGTGTGCTACTGTTAAAAAAAAGGTTACGTTTGACTCATGAGTGCTGAGTGTACAATATAATAAGTGAATTGGTAACGTCATTCCTATAAGTTTAAGCTTTTAGGAGAATTAATAGCACCAAGGATCCTAAGAAAAAGAAAAATTTTATAATATTGCTACTCATATAGCTATGCTATGTGGGAGTGAATTTTGGCAATTAAGTAGTAAAATATCCATAAGACTAGTGTAGCTAAAATAAGGATGCTGAGATAAATGAACGATCAAACTATAGTGAATCACATTAGAAATGATTATATCATAGAGAAAATGTACATAGCATCTATTGCGGATAAAAGATAGTGGAAGTACGCTTGAGGTGACTTGATCATGTCAAGCATGAACCCATAGAGGCACTTGTACATAAATGTGAGGTATCCAAATCACAATGCCAAAAAGAGAAGAGGTAAACCAAAAATGACCTTAGATAGGGTCATAAAAAGCAACTTTGAATCAAGAATTTGTCGTTAATGTAGTTGCTGTTGTTTCCATTTTGGATGCAACTCAAGTTAGAAAGCACATGGCAAATAGAGTCCCACATTTTCATCCTTCTTTAGAGATAACCAGAACAAAGTTGCAATAAATAATGGATATATTTGGTCTCAAATTGAAATCTTTTCCAAATCATGCAACAGTAAGGCCGGCATAAAATAAAATTAAAAAAACAAAAATAAACATCATAAAGAGTAATTTCATACACAATTGGATCTTCAGATACTATCTTTGCTTCAATCTTCGACACAATCCACTTTTTAAAGTAAGAACACAGTGATAACACTTGTAATATCCCCCTTTACTTCCTTCCTAATTGCTGTAACATAATCACTATTATACCCATTTATCATTCATAGTGAACTTTAAATACTAAGCTTGACATCATGGCTTTCTCTCGAACACTCATTACCACGTTTAAAACCTTTGTTCTTCCATCCATCTTTCTCAATCTCTTTCTTTATAGATTCATATTCATCTAATTTAATTAACAAAATCTTACGTCAACAATTTGATGCCCTAGGAAGAATGAAGAATCATGAGCGAACCGCTCACATTTTCTTCAACATGTTTTCTCCACAAAAAGTCCTCATGGCAGATAGACAGAATTGGAGATCCCTCAATTCTACTGCCAACCAATTGACCACACCATCCTCCCACCCACAAACAAACATGCATGTGATGGAGGAATAACTAGATCAGATATTCAACTCATGGCCAAAATAAACAACAAATGCCATTTAGGAAACAATGCAAGCTCCGCTTCAAAAAAAAAAAAAACATTTCGAACCATAACCCCCTCAAATTCCTCTACCACAACAACTCGAACCCCCGTCAAACTCCTCTCAAAAAATATTCTTCCATCTTATCAAGCATAGCTCAACAAGCCGCTCCACCTATTCAACAAAAAGCTCGCCCTAAAGAGACTAGCGCCAATCAGAAGAGGAAGAGTAGATCGGAAGTATACTTTCCACTAATCCCTTCAATAAAGCCATGCAAAATAGCTCACTATTCATGTTACCTATTTTGATGGCTTGAGTGCCTCACACATTTAAGGCAACAAAGCTCAATCAATAACTATGATGGCAAAACAAATCCCCACAACACATCAAGAGGTTCAAGAATGCCCTCCGTACATGAGACTGTCTCAGACAAAATATAAATTATAGCTATTCTGAAATACTCTGACAAGTGTAGCCTTGGACTAACTCAACAAGCTTCTACCAGGATCCATTCACAAGTTCAACCAGTCGACAAAAGAATTTTCAATAAGATTTGTCAACTCCTAAACCACCTTCCTAAACAATTCGTGAGCTCAACCAAATTAGGCAAAACCCTAATGAATCACTCTAGAGTAAGAATTTTCACAATCATGAGCTCTGCAAAGTCAACAAAAATTTATCAAAAAGACTAAAGGAAAACAAGTGCAATGCTAATACAAGAAAGTTCCATAAAAACATTGTAAACCTTGAGAATCAAGTTCTAGTAGAGAGTAATAAATAGAATGAGGATGCATTCAATAAAGCATCTCTTTTCTCTTTGTTTTTTCTTTTACTAAGTCACAATATTGTGGGGCTAAATCAAACACTAATCTCATTATATGAGAAATTTAAGTACCTCAGATTTATAATCCATGGTTATGAGAGTATAGAATACATTCATCACAAATTCAAGCCTGGAGGATAAAATGAATAGGTAAAAAAGGATATTTGTTCAATCAAAAGATATCTAGCATATTGAAAGGAGATTTTTATAAAGGTGCTACATAAATAGTTACACTGGATAGGAGTGAATATTGGGAAATTAAGTGGTAAAACATCTATAAGATTACCGTAACTAAAATGCGAATATTAACATGGATGAATAGTTGCACTATAATGAAATACATTAGAAACGATTATATTAAAGAGGGCATCGCATGACACCAATTATGGATAAGATGATTATTGATGGAGTGTTCATAATTATTCTAAATTGATAGCCAACAAGTTGTTAATGTATATGTCATGGCCCTAACAAACTAGCCTCAGTTTTTAGTTAGTAGTGTCTATTCACTTGTGTTATGGGACCCATTTGGGTCCATAAGTACCTCTCCCAAAATACATGGTTTTAGAGCAAATGGTTCAATTGGAATTAAGTCGTCTATGTGTTTGTTCCTCTTGTTATTTTTAGTGAATATCAATTGTGACTCTCTAGCTTGTCCCTATGTACAACTGGGTCCCTAAAACTTAAAAATGACAATTAGATCCCTCTAGTTTGCCCTCATGTGTAATTTCACTTTGCTATGGTTGAGGACCCATCTGCACATTTACATAATCTTGAGAATCACTTTACTTAATTCATAAACAATAGGAGCCTAGTTGCATATGAGGCCAAAGTAGAGGGATCAATTGTTATTTACCCTATTAATTTTGAACTTTTTCAAAGGTGAATTTTAGGTAGAAATGATTGAAAGATCAATGTTGATGTGTTAGAGTAGAGATGGAGAACCTCTTTAGCACTATAAATGGCTTGTAGAGCCAATAAGTCGAAGTCTGATTTGACTAAAATTATAACAAATAAGTTGTGAAGATTTTGTGCACTTGGTAGACCAAGGATAGTGTTGGTTGATCAAAGATGGTCGATCTATAAGAGAGGTCGTGTTTTCTACTTGTTCAAATTGTCGATCGACTAGTTGGTCAACCAAGCTAACTTAGGCCAAGTGGTTGACCAATTGTTATGCAAAAGGCTGTTGATGCCTTTTTGGGTATTTATTTGAATCTTACTCGACCACTTGGTCAACCAATAGGTACGAAATTCTTCTTTTCAACTAACCTTTTTCTTTTCATTTTGTTTTATTTTTGCCTATTTTAGCTAATGTTTGGAACATCCATTATGTATGTTTCGTTCCCAAACATCAAGTGACAACCAAGAATAAAATTTGAAATCCCTTTTAGTGTGCAACAAAGTTACCTAGAATTTCTAGTGCTCAAATGTTGATTCTCTAATCCTCTCAAGCCCATCGTGGATCATTATAAGGTGGAGAGAGGTATAGTATTTGATTATTGTTGTATTTGTACTTACTTTTTCCATCTTCTTTAGGGATGGCAATCTAGTTAGTTTGTGCCAGGTTAAACAAAATTCATATATGTCCTGTTTTCTTTTAGCCACTATTCATACCTGCCTCATATTCGTGCCTAACCCACTCCACTTCCTTTTAGCCATTACTCACATCTGCCTCATACTTAGGGATGACAATTTTTACCCAAACTCATTTAATCTGTCTCAATCCGCCCCTAATGGGACGGGTATAGATACTAAAATTATACTTGTAACCTGCAACCCGCCCTGACCTATCACGAGGAAGGGCAGGTTTGGGTATAACATTATTATACTCACCCAACCCGTAACTTCCAGTAATTAAATAAAATTATATAATATTAAAATTAAACAATAGGTATTATTTCTTTATTTTTTTAAAATAAGTCATTAGTAATAGATTTGAGGTGAAGTGGGTTAGGTGTGGCAGGGCGGGTCAAGCTAGGCAGGCCGGGTCGAAAGCAGGTATTCCTCTTAGGATTTTTGTATTATTTCACTTAAAAAGTAGAGTACTTAAGAGGTGGTGTGTGAAGGTTCGAGTAGAGAAAGTTAGCTCCAAGTCAAGAAGGTTTCTAGTGAGTGAAGCATGGTGGAAGGAGTCTTGGTTACTCGATCTAATGGAGGTTTCTCCAATACCCATATTGAATATTTGTTATAGTGAAAAACTCTTAGTGAAATAGTAGGATGGATGTATGAACAAGGGATGTCGAATCATGTTATATGCTAGCGTGTTTTTTTGTGATGTTTTCTATATCTCTGTCTTACTTGTTTCATTATACATACTCATGTTTCGCTTCCTCTAATTAGGTTTACTTATTATTATTAACAGTTTTCTAAGACACTTGTGCATAATTTTTTTATTTCTAGAAAAGCATTTGTCCACCTACCCTATAGACGTGGTCCATCGATCCTACATTATGCGAGTGCTCTTATAGATTCCTGACCTTACCATGGCTAAATGAAAATTTAAGAGCGAATAATTCATGCCATGAATACAACTGGATAAGTGAGCTCTTTACATGCAAGCACTTGATAGATTAAAATTAATTATAGTCGGAGTATACCAATATTGATGAATGTTAATGTAAAATGGAGATTGTTAAAAAAGCACATGAAGAATTATTCTATATTGGCAGTCAATATTATATGACATTTAATATACAAATGATAACCCTAACCTAGCTTAGGTTTCAAGGTCAAATGATGTTCATTCACTTGTTATTTACTCCAACTTGGGCCCTTAAGAGGAAAGGCGCTTGAGGTTACTTGTCTATGTCAATCATTGGCTTATAGAGAAACCAAATTACAATATTAAAGAGAGGAAGGGTAGACCAAAAATGATTTAGATAGGATTACAAAAGTAACCTGTAAAGTGTAAATGTAAGTAAAAATTATGTAGATTTACATGACAATTTGTAGCTGAAGAAGATGAAAAGTAATTACTAGGTGATGTTTAAAGAATCATTAGTCCAAAGAGCAGCTCCTAGCAAGCTTCTGGGTTCTGTGAGATAAGAACAAAAATAATTATCCTACATTAAAAATCAGAGCGAAGGTTCTTGGCTATATAAATAGTATTATCATCTTACGATATTGAGGTGCCTTTTAGGGGATAAATTAGAGAGGTATGGGCCGATCTAAAGAGGACAATACCTCAACATTTAGGGACGGATCATGATATAATGGTAGTAGTAGCACGACGTGATTTGAAGACAAACCAGGCAAGATGTGATGGCTTGCATTCGAAGAGGGCAAAAGGTCCAGAGAGTGATCACTGAATGACATCTCAAATTTAGGAAATCACCGATAGAAGGAGCAGCTCCTGGTGAGCTTCTAGGTTTGATAAGAGAGACACATGAATGAGTGGTTTCTAGGCTATATATGTAAGATTATGATCTTAAAATGCCTAAGGACTTTTTGGGAGACAAAAAAACAAAGCTTGGTATGGGTTAAGCCAAAACAAATAATAACTTGATATTTGAAGATGAGTCATGACATTTTGGATTAAGAACTTGTTATTGTTGTCGCTAGTATTTCTTCTTTGTATGCAACTAGTGAGAAAGCACAAGAAAACATAGGATCCCACATTTTTATCATTCTTTAGAGATGAAAAGAATAAAAGTTGCAATAAATAATGGATATATTTGGTCACACAAATAGAAACCTTTTCCATCTTGTGTGTCAGCAAGGCTAGCATAAAACAATATATATATATATATATAAATCAAACATCATAAAAAGTAATTTTCATGCAAATTTCAGAAAAGGTAAATGCCTGGCACTGTTATTTATTTGGAGGTTTACACTGATGCTCGTGAAATGGAATTTTTGCAGTGATCTTTAGCACTGTCATTCTTGGGAGTTAATTGTAAAGTCCATTTGATATCTTTCCAAAACAAATCTTAAAAAAATGTCCAATTACTGCACAGATGCACTTTCTACCTGTGGAATGCTAGCAAAGGCTGCAAATATTATCATGATGAGTAGCATTGTTTCACCAGAATCGGATTGATAGATTTCAACTGTGTCCAATCAAGAGAAAGTACAACAGAACCTCTTTTGACTTGCTCTGGAGAATTAAAATGGGTCCTCCTTCCCCAGGTTTACGTGAATTCAAAGTGGTGGAAAGAGGCATTCTTAATGTTCTATTACCGATTTTGATTTCACAAATATTTCTTTAAAGGATCAAGGTCAATACAGGAGAATTAGACCACTGACCGACTGAAGAAGAAATGATCTGTGTGAATGAGCCTTGTGATAGAAAAGTTAAAAAAAACTTTTCAAACCGACTGTCATTTCTAAACACAAACGTTGTTAAGAATTTTTCACAAGTTTGAATGTAGTTTTTATATGCATGTCTGAAAGAAATGTGGGACAGTAGATCATGTAGTAGAGTTAGCAGATGCAAGTTCTTCTATCTCCTATGGAATGTACCAATCCATTTTCAACAAATGTCTAGCTTTGGTGTCAAGACTACAGTCTCCTACCAATTTTGGACGTATCCTGCCTATTTGACTTCAAGCATTCCATTTGGAGATGTCATGATAGATAGCAAGTTGATTTCTGTTAGAAGGTGTTATGATTTTGATTACCAACTAAATTAAAAGCTTAAGCTTGTAGGTCATGGCTCAAAAATAATTTTATATTCTGACATATCCCCTCATGTGCAAGTTTATTTGCTTTGCAATATGGAGTTCAATATAACATTTTTTTAACATTATGCTAGAGATAAATGAGATTCACCCAGATTCAAATGGGACATCCTAGCTCTGATAACATGTTAAGTCTCTAATTATCAACTAACTTAAAAGCTTAAGCTTGTAGATCGTGGCCTAAAAATAATTTTATATTCTAACAAAAAGTATTGAAAACACGAACTTACAAGAAACTCATATCGATTTTCAGTTTATCTAGTCTAATGGACATTTTCAAACAGGAATCGAAAGCAACCTACGCAAGAAAAAAGAATACGAGATAGACTATACATAAAAAGCTTTCATACAAAAAATTTGACTGAAAATCAAAGTATTAACATACTTGCAGGATCTGGCATGGAGTCCTCAACCATCGGAGACGGCTTCATGCTCGGATCCACAGCAACGTGAGTTTCCGGCACACAAAACACACCCTTCTCTTCGCCCACCTCCTGCCTTCCCTGATTCATATCGATCCTCTTCGTTTCTGCCTCCTCGGCAACTTCCAGAATCACTTTCGCGGAAGCCGCCGGGTGCCTACCAATGTAACCCATAAACCCTGTCTTCTTCGACAGACCAACGCTGCCCTTCCCTTGCCGATTCGACGTTGGGCTTGCTATCCACTTCTGTGCATCGTCCCATTTCGAAGGCGCAGGCTTCGAGAACTGAGGCATAAGCACTGAGCGGAGATGCTGTGCGCGCTCCGCTCTCTGGAACTCGAAATCCGGAAGCACGCCGTCCACGTCCGGTAATTCCTCCTGCGCGGGTAGTCTAGAGCTCAAGCTCACAATGTCTACATCCTTGCAGTTCTCGATTGTGGTCACACCTAGGAAAGTAAATGGAATCCACCGTCAGCGCTACAAATCACCCCAAAAAAATTACATAAATTAAAGACAAAAAAGAATGATCAAATTTTACGTCGATCCTCGGCCTCTACTACGTCTCGGAGCTCAGATCTAAGGGAAAACCGCGCTTCGAGCTCATCCTCACTTTTCCTCCTCTTCTCCACCCCGAGAAGCATAGCCCGGAGCTTACTCGGCGAAAACCCACCACCCTGCAACACAAGCGCTTTAAGTTCACGGAACAAGGAGGCTCCTATTTAGCGTCAGAAAGATACAATCCCGTGAAACATTGCAAGAAATCTCTCTGTTCAGAGAGTGATGGCGATAACGCAGGGAGAAGAGAAACCTGAGCTGACACATAGAGAGCGGGTGGGACTCGGGAGATTTTACCAGAGGCGAACGCTTCTCGATGCGCTCATAATCCATTAGAGTATAGGCAGAGACTCTCGCCGGCGTCAAGCTAGCAATGGTCGGAGACGGGAGGTCGAAGGAGCCACGCCGCTGCGGCACTGTCAAACGACGCAGGAGATGACCGAAAAAAATGTTAACCGCAAACGGATTTACTAAAAGGATCTTGAGATGCTTCATATTACAATAAATGCCATTTAAAACAGTAGCATCGTTGACTGATTTGACCCGAGCTATCGTCACCCCACCCGATGCTTTGCCCCATTCCGTTATGCGCGTGCAAAGAGTGTAACTGATCATTTTTCATGGATATGGCGGGGTTGAAATATCCGCTCTGTTAGGTTAGTCCGGTTACGCCGTTAAGGACATTCCCCGGCCGTTGGATAATTCAATTTGGTTGGTGGGTTTTGATGGAAAATAACTCTCAGGTACCTGAAATTAAAACATAATATCATATAAATTTATATTTTTAATATTTAAATCTCCAATATATTAACTATATTAAATTGACCTTTTTTTTTAATTTTTACCCTAAAATATTTATAAATGATCAATTTTTATTTTCTTTTTTTCCCCTCCAGCACTATTTCTTTCTTTGAGACTCTTTTACATAGAAAATTATTGAGTTCAAATATCTAACTACGTTAGATATCTATAAGTCAATCGTATAAAGCTATACAAGTAAGCAAGCCCCGCTTCAAGAATAATATCGCAAACAACGTTAAGCAGCGAGTAGCTAAACGGATTGTCTAGTTGGTCGACAGGATGGTTTGGCAGCCAATCTGATGATCTGTTTACTTTGATTGAACTGTTCATTTGGCTATTAAATTAAATAAATATTTGTCCAAAAAAAGCATATATAACTTGAGGTAGACATTCGTCTAGAATAGTAAGTATTACATATAATTATATGTTCTCTAATTGATACCTACTTTATTTTAAGTTATATTAACTTTTTTGATCAAATACCTATCTTAATACTTACTTGTTTGGTAGCCGAACAGACAGTTTGGTCAGAGTAAATGGACAGTCAAAGTTAAAGAGAACGGACAATCCGCTTAGATCAAATGAATAATTCAGTCAAAACGAACAAACAATCCGTTTAGCCAACAAGAAGGTCTAGTTTGCCCACCATACCATCCAGTCGACCCACCAAATCGTCTAGTCGTTCACTCGATAACTTAGCACTATTTCAATCATTTTGCATGAAACAGGACCACTCACCTACGTAACTCTCTGTAATTGACTCATGAACGCCCAACGTAATTAGATGTTCAAATTCAATAGTTTTTTCTCTTATATACTAAATAGATGAGGGGCGGAGGAGCATAGACCCTCCTATCTCTCTCCCTTAGGTCCTGTTTGATTGAAGGCCATTTTTGACCATGAGCATGACCAAAATGGTCTTCAACGATTTTATTAAAGAACTAAATACCAAGGTTTTAAAAATCGAACCGGACTGGCCGGTTCAACCGGTCGAACCTTGAACCGGTCAGCCAATCGGTCCGGTTTAACTTTATAACCGGATCCGCTCAAAACCGGCCAGAACCGGTCTAAACCGCGGTTCAACCGGTCAACCGGTGAACCGGTACGGTTGGACCGATTCAGTTTAAAATTTTAAAAAAAAAAAACTTTCCTAAACTCTGGGTCCCTAACTCAGCCTCAGTTCTGTGGCTTCTACTCGTGCGACAGTCACGAACTCGCGATTTCTTTTGCCTCGCACTCTCCTCTCCAGGCCCCATCTTTTCGAAATAATTTAGTATTTTAGAATTTTAGTGATATTAAATGATGAAATAATTTAGTATTTTAATATTGATAAAACATATATTTGTTCAGATCTTTTAATATGTACTAAATATTATACTCAATTTATAATTTGCGAATATTTTGTTGGGTTATTGTTATTTCGATTTGCTTGAAATTATTTTTTGGGTTATTGACATAAGATATTATTTATTAAATTTAATTATTAAACATTCAATTTATGTCTAATTATTGTGTTGATGTATGAATAATATATATCTTAATTCTTAACTATATTTATATTATATTTTATTAGTTTTTTTAATTTATACTCCATCCCGGTTCGACCCCGGTTCGACCATTGAACTTTGAACCTTTCAGTCTACCGGTTCTGAAGCCGGTCCGGTTTTCAAAACCTTGCTAAATACATAAATTTCAATAGAAAAAATTTACTTTATATTATATTTCACACAATTTTTAATACATTATATTTAATTTTTTATTATTATTTTTTTAATAGAATAGTTAGAGACCATTTTAGCCATGACTTGACCTCCAACCAAACAGGGCCTAGTCTCTTGAGCGTTGGGCAAATGGCTATAACCTCCTTAGCCTCAACTTTGCCCACCAAGATCAATTGGAGAAACAAGATAGAGAAGGCAAAATTGAAAAGGACGATAAAATAGTTTCATAATTAAAAAAATTATTAAACATTTAATTTAAATATTTTTCATGAAGCATTGATGAAAATTATTTAAATAAATTTATATAAAATGTTTAATATAATTTCAAAAATTTAAAAATTTAAAAATATAAAACATAGACTTACCTAATGTTATGCCCTAATTGCATATAGTTTTGCATAGAGTTGAGTATAATATACCCTAAAATTTAACTTCTGTGTTTGGTTCCATATTTTGGGCCAACGCATATAAATTTTGTTATTAATCAGCTTTTTGAGTTAAGGCATTTTTATTTGTAAATTTTAATTTTGATAAATTTAAATATAGATATTTTTTATTAAAAATTATGAATGATGTGAAATAAAATTAATTATTATGTTGAAATATATAAAGAATGTAATACAAATTAATTATTATTTTGATAATATGTATAAAATATAGAATAAAATTAATTTTTAATATTGAATTTTATGTATGATGTGATATAATTATTTAAAATTAAATCAGATTAATTTTAATCTATTAAATAAATAAATTGTTAATATTTAATTTTAATCTATTAAAATTAAATATTAAATTAAAAAATATATATATATTCTCTTCGGACTGAGCTCCTGTGGCATGTTTTCAAGCTTAAATGAGGGGATAACACATGGAATAGTGGGCCCCGTCTTTTCAAGCAAACGACGATTTTTTTTTAAAAAAAATTGTGACTGTCTCTCAGCAAAGTTAATAATTATAAAATAATTTAATTGATAATTATATTAAAATTTAAAATTTTAAATATTTAAAATTTAAAATTATAAATTTGTGTGACATTATATCTTAAATTCAAAAACTTTGATGTGATTGATCCTAAATATTAATATAATAATATATTATAGCTCAATTTTTAAATTATTTTTATGTTAATTATTTAGAAAAAAAAAAGTTATTTTTTAACGTTCAAGATTAAGAATTCTATCTATTATTATACACGAGTTTAGCACATGACTGAAAAAGACTGCTAAAATAGTAAATATTTTCATAAATAAAGATCACTAATAAAAACTCACTCGCATGTTAACAAATGATTAACCTAAGATGTCCCCAGCAGAGTGAAAACTTATAGTCCAAGAGAATTTTTTTATTTTCAAAGCAGTTTTGCGCAATGAATAGTAATTTTATTATGGAGCATATTATAGATATATTATTTTCATTTTAGTTTTATAAAATTATACATTTATCGTGTAACATATAAATAATGTAACTAATTTTTTAGCATAATATACTATGACAATTGACAAATAATTTTTATTGCAAAAATAAAATGCTCTTCTTCATTATTTTTTGTAGCATTCTCAGAAGAGATTAGTTATTTTTGTTATTTTATATTTTTTTATATTTTACTTTAATTTAATATTAAGACAGTGCCAAGTTTCCAAAAAAAGGGGCTCAGAGAGTTGGTTTAAACTCAAATTTAAATTTTTGCTTGTGAGTTAGATTTAATTTCAGTTGATTAAAATTAATTTTATTTCAAGTCAATTTTTGATTTTAATTGAACTTAAAATTTAATTAATATTTATTTTACATATAATATATATTAAATATATTTTTTGGGCAAAATTATATGTATGAATATGCAGTCATACATTAATCAAGGTAAGTCATATATAATATATTCATATATATATAATATCTTAAATATATATTATTATATAAATATCGAGTTAATTAGAGTTGACTCGATATTATTTCAAGTGAATTAATTTCAAGTTATTAGAAATCGAGTTAAATTTAATTTGAGTGACTGAATTTCAAGTGTTGAACATAATGTTCACATTAATTGGCCTGATTATGTGAAAATAGATGTTGTAATTTGGGTTAGTGTGGTCAGATTCATGTTAACTCTTTTTTGACCAAACTTATTTAAGTTTGACTCGAACTCAATCATTAATACTTATACTAATCAATTTAAAAATGAGTTACCTGATTATACGGAAAAGATAACTAATAATATTTTGATAAATGAATTATTAGTGAGACAAAATTTGATTAATCTACTAACCCGTGCTCAAGTTTTTTAAAATAAGTCAAATTTAGATCAATTTATTCATGACTTTGGCTCTGTTTGGATGGAGACAAAAATATAATTTGAAAAATTTTTATGAAAATTTTTAAAAAAATATATATGATATGAAATAAAATGAGTACTTAGTTATATTAAAAATTATGTTGGATGTGAAATAAAGTGATTTTAATATTAAAATTTGTGTGGGATGAGATATAAAATAATTTTTAAATTTTTTTAAAAATAAATTTAAGATTTTAGCTATGGCTAAAATAAATTATTTTTTTGAGCCAGTTGAAAAACAGAAGCTTTAACTTCTTATAAAGTCGACTTTGCATGTACATCAAAACATTGCCATCCCTATTTGTAATCTTGCATGGACATATTTTATTGGGATAATTATTTACATGCCACACAATTTAGTTTTATTTATGCTTTACCTATCCATTCTTAGTTAATTATACTATGCACACTTAAAACATTACAAAATCTTACATACACACATTTGAGTTAAAACTTAATTAAAATCTATTTGAAAAAAAATATTCTGTTAGTAAATCATTAAAATTATATTTTTACTCTTAATGGTACATATTTTTCTCTTCATCAATACTACACTAAAGCACTGATTTATCTTAAAATCAATTTACGTCACGGATGTTTCCTTCCTTTGCTGCCACCTAAACATTAAAATTTTAGGATTTTCACTCAAAATATATTTAAATATTCTTAAAATAATATGATGAACGGCTCAGATTTTTTGTAATCTAACTATAGTTAGGTTATTGAAAAATTATGATTACTCATTATAATAAAAATAAGTTAAAATGTGTGTATATAAGGTTTTATAATATTTTGAGTGTGTATAGTGTAATTAACTAAGAATGGATGGGTAAGGCATAAATAAAACTAAATTATGTGGCAGGTAGGTAGTTATTTTTATTTTATTAGAGTCTTTGACGTGTCAGAAAATGATAGGGTATTCTTTCATGTCCGCTGTTCGGGAGAAGCAGCTGTAAGCAGATGTATCATAGCCGCACATAAAGCCGGTCCCGGAGGTGGGCGGGCCCTGGGCCCTGGGCCCGATCCGCCCGAATGCTTTTTGTATGATACGCTAGATCCTTCGAATGGTTAATCATGACCAACACTATTTAAAGATAGCACATGCGCGAGAAATGATTGTCGGGTATTACCTGGCGCTGCGGCGCATATCCGTCCGTCAGATACGGCGCGAATCTTGATGCATCCTTTCAAACTGGCCCATCTAATGAAAAATTATTGTTTTTAGATGCCGGAACATATCAGGCGTTCGTCCACTAATAACAGAGAATTACACGAGTAAGTGGGCCTCATTTTGCATATAATGCTGCAAACAACATTAGTTGTCAGTCGGCCAAATGAACGTTATAGTCAGATGATTGAACTGTTCATTCGCTCAGGTCAAATACTCCATTCAATCACCAGACAAATAGATAGATATTAAATTAGTATTTATTTTAAAAAAATAGCTATAGCTTGAAATTAAGTATGTATTAATTTGAAAAGATGTGGTTACATATAATAATATTTTAAATAAATATTTATCTGATTTTAAGTTATATTTACTTTTTTTGGATAAATATTTACTTAATTTAGTCGGACGGTCTGATCGGCTACCAAACCGTCCGGTCGGCTGATCAGACCGTCCATTCAGCCGTTCGGCAATTTGACGTCATTTGCAGTGTTTTGCATGGAACGGAGCCCGCTCAATCACGTGGCTCCCTGTTATTGGCGGACGAATGCCTAACCCATGGCTGGCATCCAGACTCAATAATTTTTCTTATCCAATGTGGTCATATGCTCATACACATGATTTTTTTTTTAATGAGTTTTGTGCATATGTTATTGTGAAAAATTTATTTCCTTCAATCAAACGTGTCGCGTGATCCCTACGGCCCCTAATCAGAGCATGCCGCGTAAATAGGCAGGCCTCGCGTGTTGTCATACCCTCGTTTTATAGATCATTTATCCACAATAATAAGGGGTGACTAATAGCCAAGATCACAGAACAGATCATAAAAAAAAATATTTTTATTAATTTTAAGATAAAATGACATAAGTTTAGACGTAAAACAGATCACCCAAAATAACTTTAGAATAAAGTATACAAATATAAAGCAATTAAACTAGAAGACAAAAAGATAAATCCATACGAAATGTAAGGAACATTATCTTTGGGATTTGTATTTTTCTTTTGGCAGTAGATTACTAACATGAAAAATAACACATTAGTCGCATAGACAAAGTAAATGTTCTTCACCTTACAATAGGCCAGGTAGATTTCATTGCTCAAAATACTAATATTTTAAGATACCAAAATGACTTATAATATTATCTTGTTATTTTATAATATTATCATGTATCATGCTTTAATATAGATTAATATGTAATAGATTTTATATCAATAAATGATTAGAATCGACAGGCGTGAAATCAAAAATAGCAGATACGTCATTAATGTGATAACAGATTCAATAGATACGTAACTACTATGATAATAGAAATAACATGATACAGGTATGTCTCCCACACAATGTAATTTAGTATAATATCTCGATATAAAGCCCAACAAACTATCAGCATCAAACCATACAGAATATGTAAAATATAATTCATAGAATATAATTAATATCATTTTGTATATCAACTAATTTAATTTAATAGTCACGGTATTCTAAATTTAATGAAAATTATTTACCTAGATGAGAGGCAAAACAATTCACTGGTGGATGCTGAGTCTCATAATTTTATTAAGATTATCCTAATTGAGTTCAAGATGAGAAGATTAGCTTAAGTTAAATATGCTTAGGTTACACAGGTGCAATCGGATCAAGTAGTTTAGTTCAGGTCAATTGTATCAACTAAGGTCAAATAGGTAAACTTAGTCAACTCTTGTTAAACAGATCAACTTGAGTCAAACAGGTCAGCTCAGGTCAAATGAGTCTATATTGGTCAAACATGTCGACATAGGTTAAGTAGGATGACATAGTTAAGCGGGTTCACACGAGTTAAATGGGTTAATATGGATTAGGCAGGTTAATCATAGGTTAAACGAGTTAAGTAGGGTTAAGTTAACTAAGTAAAATCAATAAAAAAAACATATCTAATATAATTTTAAGCTCAGCTGAGCAGAGATATTTACTTCTTCTGGCAAAGTTTTATTATTAGAAGATGAAGAGGAGAAATCATAATAAAATAGATCAGGGTATCGATAGGATAAAATATGCTGATGGATGGAGATGTGGTTGATGGGAGAAAACATAGGAAGCTTCTCACCTCAATGAAATTAATATATTTATGATATTTTATTCACATATGAATTTTACAGATTCAATTTTTAACGTGATATTTATTTTAAATTACTCAAGTTACATATATATTTATATTAGATTTAGAAAAATATTTAAATATTTATTTAATTATATTAACAGGTATTTCTTATATGAATTGTTATAAGTGCAGTGCCATGTAATAGAGAGAAAACACTATTTCATATTATTTTCTTATCATTTTACGTTATTTTTTTTTTAAATATTTTTTATAATACTTTTTGCTTAATTTATATTTATATACAAAGTTCCAAAAGTGAAACAAAATTCATATAAAATCAAAAATATACTTACAATATGTGTGGGGCTCGCCTGCTTGTGCGACATGCTCTGATTGGGTGCTGCAAAGATGATGGGACACTCTGCCGGATGCTTAATCATGCTATCCTCTATTTAACTTTTTATTAATTATTTCATCAAAAACTTTTTTTGTTGATTAAGGGGGCGTTTGGTTTAGTGTTATCTCAATGTTAATATTATTTAGATATTATATTATCTAAATGTCATTGTGATTCATCAATGGACATTTGTTTAGTTCAATGTTATGATATTAAAAAATATCAATGCTATTCAAATTATTTTATTTAGTTGGAAGTTATTGACATTATAGCGATAAATTAACGGTGTTATCTTGAGATGTCGTCCGATTTGGGGTGACATCTAGATGTCAGCGTGTAATGATATTTTTGTAATTAATTATAATATTATTTAAAGATATTATTAAATCAAATAATTATTTTTTAAAAATAATATAACATAATATTGAGATAACACTGAATCAAATACCCCTTAAGTTGTTTTTAAATGAGAAAAAATATTTAAATATGATAATCTGTGAGGCTGATTTTTTATTGATACGTACCAAAACAAATGTGAAATAGATTTGTTTGAAATTAAAAATAAAATAAAATTTGTATATAGCAAAAAATAAAGGCGATTTTTTATATTATAAAGTTGTGCTACATATAAAAGACACATATCAAAATTAGCGGGATTTTTTTTATTATTTTTAGCCGTTTGGGGATCCCATCAACTATCAGGCAATAATTTAGATATTGGTTGATGAAACTATTTTTTTATAATCACATTAGTTTATTACATTAATATTTTCTAAGATAATAAATGAATTAACAATTATGTTAATATATGCATAAGAGTTTAAAAATAAATTTCATATTAATATTTATAAAAAATATGAAATAAAATATATTTTATTACTAAGAAGGGTGCATTTGTTTGTAATGATTAATTTTAATAGAATTAAAATTAAGTTTAGATATGACTTTTTTATTGAAAATTGTAATAATATGAAATAAGTTAATTATTATGTAAAAATGTATGAAAAATATAATATATATTAGTTATATTTTAAAATGTGTATAGCATATAAAATAATATTGATTTTTATTTTAAAATATGTGCATAATACGAAATATAATAAAATTTATATATAATATTATATACTAAATTAAAGTTAATAAGTTAGGTTTAAATTATATAAACAAACGCACAATTTTAAATTTGACTTTTCTCTGGCCCTGTTTGACGCGGGGACCAGAATTAAGACCAAAATGGTAATAATTTGAATAATAAAAATAATAATAAATAAATTTTTTAATAATTCTGTACAATTTTTAATATAAAAAAATATTATTTTTTACTTTACATTCTCAATAATTTTTAATAAAAATATCAACTTTATTTCACATCTTAAACCAAAATATTCAAATTGAGTACTTTGGTCTAGGATGTGAAATAAAGTTGATATTTTTATTGAAAATTATTAAGTATGTTAAGTAAAATAATATTTTTTTATATTAGAATTTGTGTAGAATAATTAAAAAAAATTATTTATTATTATTATTATTATTATTATTTTTTAAACTAGTGTCATTTTGGTCCTCGCGCCAAACAGGACCAGCTGTTTGTGTGACTAAAGCTAAAAATCTATTTTTTTATATCTATTTCTATAATTTTAATAAAAATTAAATTTATTTCACACTTTGATCTAGTGAAATCTTATACTTGGTTTGGCCCATGAAGTAGGAAGAACTCTCATAACCTCATTAAAGTTTTATGTGCTCTTTTGGCTATCTTTCTCGGCACTTTCTTTCTTCTTTTACAAGGCTACGTTACAAACGTAGTCTATCTCTTTCAAGATCAGGTGCTCATCTTTGATCGAACACTTTTTTTCATTAATAACATGCTATCAATTTTTCCTATATTAGTAATATTTAAAGAGTGCACTAAAATTAGTTGGGCTATATTGTCTCGATTAATCTCTCCTAGTATTTCTCAATTTTTGAAGACCCAGGCATCAATATCTTGAGTGAATGAAGTGGTATTTTCGAAGAATTTGTTTGAGAAGATAAGGAATCAAATAACATGGCCCAAAGTTTCACAAAACAGGGCCAAAAAATGCAGTAGTTTTCACTCAACTAACAAAAAAGAAAAGATTTTTTGTGGGCTTGCTTTTTATTTAACGTGGCTCGTTTGTTTGTAAAGTTCAAATTTAATAAGGTTAAAATTAAATTTGAATAGAGATATTTTTTTATTAAAAATTATGAATAATATGAAATAAAGTTAGTTATTATGTTGAATATGTAAGGGATGTAATATAAAGTTAGTTATTATGTTGAGATATGTGAGGAATGTGATATAAGTTAGTTATTATTCTGATAATGTGTGTAGGATGTGAAATAAAGTTAATTTTTAATATTAAATTTTATGTATAATGTGATATACCTATTTAAAATTAAATCAGGTTAATTTTGAACTGCCAAATAGATAGGAGCATTTGCTTATCACTGTGTTGGAGAAGAAATAAACCCGTGGAATTGGCCGGCTGGATTTGGCCCGAGCTGGGGTTGAGTTTGATTCCATCAAAGCAGGTTTGGGCCTGGTCAAACCCAGCTTTTGGGACGAAATTGTTAGCCAAGCACACCCACTTGGATTTTAATAAAACATACGTGGATAACGCCACACGAATTCAGTCATATAAACACCGTTTATTTTCAGAACTTGTGGTTCTAGATTTTTCGAACTCATGGATTTCATTTAAGTTTATCTTAGCATAAAATTTATCTTTTTGCTAACTTTTCCATTTAGATTTGTGAGGGATTTGAATAAATTTTAAAGTTCTCTTTTTAAGAAGAAAACAAAAACATAGTCCCGTTTATCTTCAAGTTAAAAACTAATATAGTTTAATTTTATCCTACATATCACATCACACATAAAATTTAATATTAAAAATTAACTTTACTTCACATCCTACACACATTATCAAAATAATAACTAACTTATATCACATCCCTCACATATCCCAACATAATAACTAACTTTATTTCACATCATTCACAATTTTTAATAAAAAAATATCTCTATTTAAATTTACTTTTAACCTTGTTAAATTTAACCTTACAAACAAACAGACCCAATTAAGAAGTTAAGAAATATTAAATTTGGTTGAGTTGCTCAGAATTCACGTACAACCAAAGATGTCACCAACACATAAAAATATAAACAACTATTGCTTCACAAGATACCTAACCGAACTAGAAACCTTCATTGTTATAAAATAAATGCATAAAATGTAAATGAATTAATGAAAAAAAGATTTTATGATCTCTTTAAATCCAAAAAATAACAAATATAAATAAGATGAGAGAAGAAACTAGCAAGAGTCAATGGCAAGGCAAGAAAAGAAGATTAGGGTTCCAGTTTGAGTATTGTTACGTGAAAAATGAATGTATAGCAGTGTTGAGATTTTTGAGAAGATGGATGTTATGGCTACGGTGGCAGCATAAGGATAGCAATTGCACTGCATGACCAGAGGTGACGGCATTAGTGCGACTGTGCGAGACGTCAATTATCACCGGCTCACTGACGGCTTGGCCATTAGAATTTGAAAGAACAACGGAGGAAAGCTAGAAGATTTTATTAGCAGTATATGAAATCTTAGACCTCGTTTGATTTGAATTTTTTTTAAGTAAAAAAAAAAATTAATTTATTTTTAAATTTTAATATCAAAAAACTTTATTTTAATATTAGAAAGTACATAATATGTGAAATATAGTTGATTCTAAGATTTATATTTGTGTTAAATGTGTAATAAAATAATTTTTACAGTTGAAATATGTGTTGAGCTTAAAAAAAGGCTTGGAACAAACGAGGCCTTAGATTGTCGCGATGCTACTAGAGAAAAAAAAAGGAAAATTGTGTGTGCAAACAAAATGGGAATGGGTGCTACTTGCTCGCTAGGCGAGATTTCAAGAATTATATTAGGTAATTAATAATTATAAAATGAGGCTCAGACTTTATATAGGTGGGCCGGGTTTGGCCAATATCGGCTTTGACTAAGTGAACTTGGACTCGGGTGGGCTTGGTGGTGGGGACACGACACCATCAGACCGTCGGTTTATTTCAGAAAGGGTCTACACTCAGCTCCCAAGATTTCACCATGTAGCGTCGATCTGAATGGAGGATTGATATTTGCAGATTTGGCAGCAGGCTTGATTGGCGACTGATCAATGGATTGGAAATCCCTATTTAAATCAATTTATTGATTTGAATGGAAATATTTCAAATTTTAAGCTGATCTCATCTATTTCCTTCTATTTTTAATTAATCACATTTGACATGTTATAATCAATTTTTATTTTCACATTTATTTTTATATTTATTTTTATAATTTGAATTTCAAATATAATATACCTATATAAAGGCATGGATTAGTGTTATTTGATTTTTAATCCTAAAATAAAATTATTTTTAGTTTAAACTATTGTGTGTTATATCTTGATGAAGAAAAGAGTTGGAGGCTTAGATGAAAATCCCTAAATAACTTAAAAAAATTTGAGATATTCTTCAATTCTTCTCTCTCAATTCTCAGTTTCAAACCAATCAAAGTCCAGGCCCCGGTTTGTAAGTTTCCAGCCCTAAAATTCATTTTCCCTTTCTTCCTCCTCTGTCGGCTCGGGAAATTCCGCTCGCGCCGGCCTGCGGGCTCCACTCGCGCCGCCTCTGTAACAGAGAGAGAGATTTTTTGTTTTTTTTTTTTATTTTTTCCTTTCTCTGCTGAACCGGGATTGAACCGGCCAAACATTGAGCCG
>JAEMOT010002443.1:12511-47977 GCA_019297695.1 Apostasia ramifera | reverse complement strand
GGGATCCCCCACCCCCACGATGGATTAAGGTGAACTTTGATGGCTCTGTTAAACAGAACGGTGTGGTAGGTGCAGGTGGAGTTGTTCGAGATCATCAAGGGAATTTCCTAGCAGCAATTGTNACCACGGCCCAGTTCGCCGACCTTTTTTGCACCTTCAAGGCTCATAGGATTACTCATGTATACAGAGCCGCCAATAGAGCGGCAGATTTTATAGCTTCCTTTTCTTGTCTAGATGATACAGAGTGGCGCAGGGGCATGTCCGTCCCACTCGACTTTTGTGCGATTCTCGACAAAGATTGAACCTTTTGTACTTGATGTATCTTTTTAATGTTATAGTATTATAGGCTACTGCCGAATTTCAAGGAACCCAAAAGCTGCTAGAGCTCTCATTTGTAAGTTTGACCAATGTTGACCAAGGCAGAGAGCTGGGGAACAAGCGTTCAGGGGGGAGGCCAGCCTCCCCACCGGAAACTCATGGACGGTGCAGCAAGGAAGAGGAAGGAGGAATGGTGGCTGCTGCTGTAGCTAAAATGGAAGGCTGCGGCAACTCCAAGCAAGCCATTTCACTTAAACAGCGATCATCCTCCCCGTCGGCGGCGCTTAGGTCGCCATTAACAGAACAGAAAATAAGCAGATTTGGTGAAACAGAACCTTCCGCCCATCCTCTAGCCGTAGGAAATGCTGGAAACGCAGACGCCAATAGTGCTTCAGTGCGTGGCGCTCTGGCAGGTCGCAGATCGCAGGTGATGGCCAGCAACTACCAACAAACAGAGGAACTTGCTACTGCAGGAACCGCAGGAAGCGCTGATGCAGGAACCTCTGTAAGTGGAGTGTTGGGATCAGGCTTTTGCGCAGAAAACACAAATGAAGCCTCGACTGCAGCAGGGCGCAACAGAACCAATAGAACAGAGCACCTTGCGCATGATGCAGCTGCTGTTCATGCTGGAAACACAAGCAAAAACAGAGCAAGCAGTGCGGAAAAAGCTGTCAACAGCAGCGCCAGCACAAGTGATGGGCTACACTAGAGCCTTCGCAAGGAAGATGACGGTCAGCTGCTGCGCATCTCTCCCTCACCGCAAGATGGAGCTTCCCCTGCTGCAGTCCGCTGTGGATCCAGCAAAACAAAGGAGTCTCCAGCCCAAAATAGAGCTGTTCCTGGTGCTGTTATTGCTGAACAAGCAATCAAAAATAGCGCCTCCCCCTCACCGCAAGCTAGAGCTGCATCGGCTGCAGCGAATTTGACAACTCCAGCTGCTGTTAATGGTGGAATCTCAGCCCGAAACAGAGCCACAGACGCTGGGTTTGCGAGCAACAACTACGCCAATGAACTTGAAGGGCAGATTTCCAGCCACCGCACGGAGCAAGATGCCCAGCTGCTGGCCTCCTCCCCCTCGCAGCAAGCTTCCCCTTAGGCACACAATCGAGGTATGAATCCCCCTCACCCTGCGGCCCGGGGGTGGCCGCACATTCAATTGCCTGTGATGACGTAAATTTTATTCCGGGTGAGGATGCGAGAGGCCCCTTTGGGCAGTCCGATATGCAGGTCGAATACGCGCAGCCCAAAATAGAGCCTACACCATGTTTTCCAGCATCCAACTGCTCCATCAGCTCCAATAACTCCAACAGCAGAAATTGCACCCCAACCGTTTGACAGAATGCCGCAATCAGCATTCTGCAGCAGTCTGCCACTTCCAACCAGCCCAGCAGCCGCCTGCAACTTCCAGTGTTCCATTCTGCACCTTCTGCTCAGACTGCAGCACCTTTCAGCCTCAGGAACAGAGATTGCCCACCAAGTGCTCGATAGAATGCCACAACCAACATTCTGCAGCATTCTGCTGAGTCCAGCCAGCCCAACAGCCCCCTACACCCTCAGTCCACTGCAAACCAACTAACCTCTCAGCCCTCACTGTAGAAATCAGTGGTGAACCCCAACCAACAGCAAGGCCATTTACTGCAGAATAGGCCTCAAATTAATAGCAATTCACCTCAACAGCAACCTCAATTATCTCGCGCAGCTAACACCGCTTGGACTTGTCGGGATTATGTTAGTTTTGGAGACATAGATCTCTCAAAATTAGCCCACATACAAGACGGAGTGGTCCAGCTTGACAAAGCTTCAATCTCTTACATGCAATCCAAGCTAGCTTCCGCGCTTGTAGGCAAAATATTTGGGAGAAGGCTGCCTTTTCAATTTCTCTCAGCTGAGCTTCATAAGCGGTGGGGGCACTACGATGGCTTTAGAGTCCTCGACTCCAGCAAGGACAGTTTCATCTGTCACTTTGAGAATGAAACAGATCGCGACGCGGTGATCCGCAGTGGACCTTGGACGGTGGCGGGTCAAATCCTAGGACTTGATGTTTGGTCTCTGGATTTTGATCCCTCTTCGGTTGGAGTCTCGACCCCACTCTGGATCTGACTCCCTGCGCTCCCCGTCTATTGTTGGGGAAAGGAGAACCTAGCTAGAATTTCTTCGGAAATTGGTGCTCCGTTATGGCTTGACCCCGTCACCGCCAATATGGAGAAGATTGCTTTTGCCAGAATTTGTGTTAGGGTCAATTTAACCCAACCTCTCAAACCGGGTGTCTGGATAAACGGACCTAAAGGCCAATTCTTTCAAAGGGTCGAGTATGAAGGCATCTCAGTAGCCTGCTTTAACTGTGGTGTAGTAGGCCACAGGGACCAAAGTTGCCCCCTCCTTAGGCCACAAATGCAAGCTGATACAACCACCCGCTCTACCCCGCTCGCCTCTGACGATATGATGGATATTACCACCAGTCATGTAGCCCCCAACGAGAAGGTATGCAAACCTACAAATTACTCCAGTCAGGATGGCAACTATATGCCCGGCCAACCCGCCCACCCGGGGGATGCGGCAAAGGCAACTGTCGGCCCGTGGATGCTTGTGACCAATAGGCGCAGGAAATCATGCAGCTCGACTGGACAGCTACCCACGCTGGTTGCAACCAATAATCTCAACAAGCCTACCCATACCCAACCCCCGAAATCAACCAGGCAACAACAGCGTTCTTCCACCCAGCAATATCGAGCTGTGGGACAGCAAACTACCGGACCTAAAGCACCACAAAACAGCCAATTACACAGCATACAGCTGCAAAATAGTGCTGATTCGCAGCTATCTGCAGATTTCCAGCAACGCAGACCTCCGGGATAGCACACAACAGGGCAAGAACTGCTGCAGAACAAGGAAAAAAACACTATAGAGATGCCAAAAAGTGCAGTTTTTCTGCAAAGAGACTTGACACAGCAACCGGTAACTTCAGTTCAGCCAACCCCAGTACCGAAGCTAGTACCGGACGAGCAGAATGAACTTGCAGACCTCCAAAACATTGCAGATTTTCAGTTCTGCAGTGTACAAAGTGCAAGTTTGATCGCAGCCACAGAAAAACAGCCACCTGAAGGAATTCGGGACCGCATTGAAGCCACCCCACCTGCGGTTGAAGCCTAAGAATGCAGAATTATTTTCGTCCAACACAGCAACCCCTTTGCTGTCCTTAAGACGAACTTGGAGGCAGATGAAATCCAACCATCCACTAGCCCGTCCGTGCAGCCCCCTCTTGCAACCAAGAAGAAGGCGAAGTCTCCCATATGAAAACTTCTCTCCCCCAATGCCAACAACCGCAAGAGTAGGGAAAGAATATCAAAGAAACATTGGGAGAGGGAACTTGCCAACTTCAAGAGCTGCACAACTCCAGCAACTGATGGTAACTTAATTAAAAGAAGAAGGGAGATCCGAGGTGATACTGATAAGGAAGGGGGCTCCCTGCCTTCATCTCAACCTTTCTCCACCCCCCCCAATGATTAAAGCCATTTTTTGGAATTGTCGCGGAGTTAAAAAGCCAGCTTCGCGCAATCACCTTCAGGCTTTAGTCAGGGAGCACTCACCGGTAGTGATTTGTCTTTTGGAAACCAGAGTTCAGTCGTTCTCTAGAAGAGAAGTTTACAGACTAGTGGGACATCAATGGGACTTTTATGTGGAGCCGTCAGTGGGCAAATCCGGTGGCATTATTGTGTGTTGGCTCAACCACATCACCCGGCTCCATGTCATTCACTCCAACAAGCAAGTTGTTGTTGCTCAGGCTACTGTTATGGGTCAACATATCTGGCACATTTGTGCTGTTTATGCTGACAAAGACTACATTAAGCGTCGAATTATTTGGGATAGCATCTCCCCATTGTTAGATGCGGAGATTCCGGCCATTATGGGGGGTGACTTCAACTGCATTCTTTCACAAGACGACAAGCGAGGAGGCAAGCCTTTCACCCCTACGGCGGCCCACAATGAGTTTGCCAGCTTCCTAGCCAACAACGATCTTCATGATGGCTGGAATGGGGGGCAGCGTTATAGTTGGTGCAATAATAAAAAGGGCAAAGCTCGTATGTGTGTCAGATTTGATAGAGTCTGCTTCAACTCAGCGGGTTTATCTGCTCTTCTGGGCTCTACTGTTACTCACCTTACCAGAATTGGGTCAGATCATTGCCCGCTTTTGGTTTAAGGTAGAAACTTGGAGTTTAAACTGCAAGGCAGCATCCTGAAATTTGAAAATGTATAGCTTGACGAAGAGGGTTCCAAGGAGATTGTGATTAGGGAGTGGCGAAAACCTGCTCATGGCAGCCCGCCCGCCATTCTCAACCACAAGTTTGCCCGCACCCTTCGCGCCCTTAAGATTTGGAGTCGGGAGAAGTTTGGGGATATTCACGCCAAAGCCAAGGATCTAGAGAGCAGAATTGCAGAGCGTCAACTAAGGGAGTCAATCGGCACTGGTCTGAACGATAGTGAGTTGAATTGCCTTTTACAGTTGGTTGCAGATTACAACACCACCCTTAGCAGACTAGAGGCTTGGTGGCTACAAAGGGCCAAAGTAAAGGGGGCCAAGTGTGGGGATCGGAACACTGCCTTTTTCCATAAAGCTGCACCTTGCAGGAAGCGTACCAACCACATCCACCGCTTGGTTGGGCAAGATGGCGAGGAAATCACAGGCAAAGAAGGGATTCAAGCTGCTTTGGTTGGCCACTTCTCATCAAAATGGAGGCCCCCCATTGCCCCTTTGCCTCCGCTGAGCATTCCCCCACCCAGAGCCACGATCTCTCAGGAAGATGCACTCAGGATCAGCTCACCTGTCAGCAATGAGGAAATTATAGCTGCTATCAACTCCCTTGGCAACAACAAGTCTCCTGCAATTGATGGCATTAACAGCTCCTTTTTAAAAGGTTACTGGAGTGCTACCAGCTCTGATGTATTGACTGCTGTTCACCATTTCTTTAGTTCTGGTTCCATGCCAAAGCGTTGGAAGGATATACTAGTGGTCCTCATTCCTAAAGTGCAGGGCGCTGAACTCCCTTCCCAATTCAGACCCATAAGCCTTTGCACTACTATCTACAAAGTCATCGCCAAAATCCTCATCAATCGGGTGAAGGATGTCCTCAGCACTCTCATTTCTCAGGAGCAAGGGGCCTTTGTTCCGGGACGAGGCATTGCTGACAACTGCCTGCTAGCATAGGAGATCATGCAGAAGTTAGCTTCCTCTGAATCCTACACTGGCTACATGTCCATTAAAGTTGATATGGAGCAGGCCTACGATAGAATGAGATGTGATTTTTTACAAAAAATTCTCCAGCACTTTGGCTTCCCTAACACCTGGAGCAGATGGGCCTTAGCTTGTGTTGAAGCTCCGAGATTTGCTTTGATGATAAATGGACAGAAATCCAACTGGATAGCAGCAACTTGTGGCTTCCGTCAGGCTGCCCTCTATCTCCGTATTTATTCATTCTCTGCTCTGAATTGCTTTCCCTCCTTATCAACCAACACCAGCATAGAGATGACTTGCTGGGGATCAGAACTGCAGCACATGGGCCTCTAATCACCCACCTCCTGTTTGCAGATGACATTCTCATGTTTGCTCCTACCACCTGCAGTGCTGTCAGAATCCTGAATAGTATCTTCGATACCTATTGCAGCTGGTCTGGATAGAAAATTAATAAAGCTAAGTCCTCCATTTGTTTTAGCAAGAAGATGAAGGGAAGCAGGAAGCGCATGATTGCTAACAAATGGGGATTTTGTACGCAAGCTGAGGGCAAGTACTTAGGCATTCCGCTCATCAGTCGGAGACCAGTTAAAGCCGATTTCCAGTATATTATCGATTTAGTGAGGGGAAGAATTTCTTCGTGGGGCACCAGACACCTATCACTTGCTGGCAGAGTCACACTCATTAATAGCGTGCTCACCTCTATTCCTATCTTCTCCCTCTCCCATACATTTGTGCCTGATAATGTTTTGGCGAGATTGAGAAATTAATTAGACGCTTTCTATGGAGTGGCAACCTAACTTTGAATGCAGCTCATCTCGTGGCTTGGGAGCATGTGACCAAGCCAAAGAATGCTGGGGGGCTGGGCATCCACCGTTTGGAGGAATGACGCTCTATTCTAGTGGCTAAACTGACCTTCAATTTTCTTAGTAACGCAGACACTCTATGGGTCAAATGCTTCAAGGCCAACTACGGAAACAGAGAGATTACCTTCTCCACCAAAAGGGGTGATTCGTGGGCCTGGAAACTTATTTGTCAGGGAGGGACAACAGCCTTACAAAACTCTATGTGGAAGATTGGCAGTGGTGGCAGCACCAAAGTTATGGGAGACGCCTGGGTTGACTCCAACCCCTTTTTGAGATGGCCTACCTTCATCAATACTACTGAAATGCCCCCCTTGACTGTTCAGCAGCTCCTCCAAGTGAACGGTGAATGGAACCATTCTGAACTCCATAAATTCTTTGGCTCAGAGTTAGCGTTGAGAATAGGTAGACTACCAAGGCTCGACAAGGAGGAGAGGGACAGCCTTATTTGGCTTAAATCTGATTCTACCAAATCCCCCACTGCAGCTCTTTATAGAGATCTCTTTCGCGGTTGTGAACTCCCTTACAGCTGGGTCTGGAAGTTGCGCGCGCAGCCCCGCTTTGTCACTTTTCTCTGGAGGATCTGTTGTGATGCTATCCCCACTTTTTCTTGGCTCAAGCGTAGGCGTCTGCGGGAGTCTAACAGATGCCCATGGGGTTGCTCCGCTGAAGAGGATGTGCAACACTTTGTCTGTGAGTGTAACTTCACTTGCGCCGTCTTTGATGCCCTACAACGGGAGGGAGCAGAGTTAGCGACAGGGGTTGATGAAGTGATGCCAGAAGAGGCCAACTGGGAGCTACCTACCAGTCCCTCGACCCCACCACAGCATTGCCCAGTCAGTCGGAAGTGTAACAAACGAAAGGCTTCCACCACACCTGTGCCGAATGCAAAAGCACAGAAAGTGCAGCCTGCAATTCCCATTCCAGTTGTAGATTTTTGTCCTGCTAGCACTTCAACTCTTCCTATCTTACAAGGCTCGGGGCAGAATTCGTCCAAGAGAAAGCGTGATGCTGTCCTCACCACTCAGAGCCCTCTTAGCTGGCATGATGATGGCGACAAATCCCGACAAAAAACACCGAGACCTGCTGGCAGCAGCAGGAATTTCTATTATGCTAACCTTTTTTTTGCAGGTGGCGGCGACGATGGTGAATCCAATACAAGACCGGGGCTACGGACCTAACACCCTACAGCTGCTTCTTGCAGTGCGCAGCCCCAGGCAGCTTCCACGGCGACAGCAGCAGCTCAACCTGTTGCTGCCGCAGCTACAGCAGCAGCAAAGTCCGCTGCTACCATAGCAGGAGCAGCAACTAAGACTGCTGCTGTCACAATCGCAGCAGCAGAACAAGCTGCTGCTGCGACAGCAACAGTTAAACCTGCTGCTGTTATGGCAGCAGCAGCACCTTCCGCTGTTGCTGCCGTAACAGCAGCAGCAGCTGCTCTCCCTGCTGCTGCTACTGCAGCAACAACAGCAGTCTCAGCTGTTGCTGCTGCAGCAGCAGCAGCAATCCCAGCTGCTACAGCAGCAGAATTAAATTCTGCTATTGCAGCAGCAACCGAACCTGCTGTAGTAGCAATAGTATCCAATTCTGCTGCTGCTACAGCAGATATTTCTATTGATGTAGCAGCAGCATCCCTCCCTGGACATGCCACCCCCACGTTACCATCTTTGGTGGCTCATACGGCAACAACATCCTCGTTATCCCAAGCTTGCGATGGTCATCTACTACAGATTTTTCTCAGTAACTTGCAGTCACGAGTTCAAAAAAATCCAACCAATCCTCAGGCAATCCGAGTGGTGGCTGCATTGTACCACTCTTGGCGAGCTCGCAACAGACGCGTCCACAACAAACCCTTCCCAGTGCCTAGAGTTATCGCTGCACTTGTTCATTTTAGCGAGGCCCAAGAACAACCTTCTTCCAACATGGGGAACTGGGATCCCAACAGCCTTGAAGGCTGTTGTTACCCCTCTGCATCCCATTAGGATCCCCCACCCCCAGGATGGATTAAGGTGAACTTTGATGGCTCTGTTAAACAGAACAGTGTAGCAAGTGCAGGTGGAGTTGTTCGAGATCATCAAGGGAATTTCCTAGCAGCAATTGGTTCCAAGCTCTACACTCATGCCACTCCGACAGCAGAAGCGATGGGAGCCCTCATTGCGGTGACAGCCGCCTAGGAGTGGGTGGCTATGACGGACGGGATTTGGATAGAGGGCGATTCAGCCACCACTGTTGCGGACCTTCAGCGGGCAGCAAGAGGACACCCTCCCGACAGGACCACGGCCCAGATTGCCGACCTTTTTTGCGCCTTCAAGGCTCATAGGATTACTCATGTATACAGAGCCGCCAATAGAGCGGCAGATTTTGTAGCTTCCTTTTCTTGTCTAGATGATACAGAGTGGCGCAGGGGCATGTCCCTCCCACTCGACTTTTGTGCGATTCTCGACGAGGATCGAACCTTTTGTACCTGATGTATCTTTTTACTGTTATAGTATTATAGGCTACGGCCGAATTTCAGGAACCCAAAAGCTGCCAAAAACTTTGGGGAACCCAAAAACTTTGGAACCCAAAAATTTTGGGGACGATTTCTCTCCCTTGCTACAGTGTTTTCCTGCCTCCATTCCCGATCTGGGAAATAAACGCACGGGTCGCCGGTCGGCCTCCCCGCCGGATGCCCAAGGGTAGGGTTGCAAGGCTGAGAAAGGAGGTGTGGTGGCTGCTATTGTAGCCAGGATGGAAAGCTGCGGCCATTCCACACCGACCAACTCGCCGGAACAGAGATCTCCTTCCCCATCGGCAGCGTCCATGTCACTGTCGACAGAGCAGGAATGCATGCCTGACAGCTCGCCGGTGCAGGCCCATCCAAACCAGAGACCGCAGGCTTCCTCCCTTGGCTTTCCCGAACAGAATGCACACTCCACCGAATCTTGGGCGGAGGTTTCCGCCTCCTGCAGCTGATCCCGTGAAGCAGAGCTGCTTACTAAGCTCGTAGCCGCCGGAAGTGCAGGAACTGCAGACAATACTAGCAAACCTGAAAATGGCGTGCTGCGATCTAGCCTTTGCCCAAAAGCTGAAGGTGACACACTAAATGTTGCAATTACAACAACTCCAGCAAATCAGAGCAGAGCATTCCTGATTCAGCTGCTGAAAATGCTGGAAATGGATGCAAACTTGAAGCTGCAGCTGCTGGAGCTGCAAGTAACAGCAACGACATCAACAAAGAACTGCTCGAACCCAACCTTTGTAAGGAAGATGAAGTCCAAATGCTGGATCTCTCCCCCTCGCAGCAAGCTATGCCTCCAGAGCACCGCCAAGGTATTTTTTCTGCCCACCCTGCGGCCCGGGGGGTGGCCGCAAACCTTGTAACTGCCTGTGATGTCGCAAAAATTATTCCGGGTGAGGATGCGAGTGGCCCTTTGAGGCAGTCTGGTATGCAGGTCGACATCGCACAAACTGTTGTGTTTAATTCTGCAACTTCAGCTCTGACTGCAGCACCACCCAGCTTCAACAACAGAGCTTGCCCACCAAGTGCTCGACAGAATGCCACCATCAGCATTCTGCAGCATTCTTAAGCTTCCAGCCAGCCCAACAACCCCCTCCACCTTCAGTCTACTACAAACCAGCTAACCTCTCAGCCATCACTGCAGAAATCAGTGGCAAGCCCCAACCAACAACAAGGGAATTTATGGCAGAATAGGCCTAAAGATTACAGCAGCTCACCTAAACAACAACCTCTATTATCTCGCGCAGCTAACTCTGCTTGGACTCGTCAGGAGTATGTTAGTTTTGGAGACGTAGATCTCTCCAACTCAGCCCACATTCACGAAGGAGTAGTTCAGCTCAACAAAGCTTCAATCTCATACATGCAATCCAAGCTAGATTCTATGCTTGTCGGCAAAATATTCGGGAGAAGGCTGCCTTTTCATTTTCTCTCAGCCGAACTTCATAAGCGGTGGGGGCACTACGAGGGCTTCAAAGTCCTCGATGCCAGCAAAGATAGTTTCATCTGTCACTTTGAAAAAGAACTGGATCGAGATGCGGTGATTTGTAGTGGACCTTGGACCGTGGCGGGTCAAATCCTAGGACTTGATGTCTGGTCTTTGGATTTTGATCCCTCTTCAGTTGGTGTCTCGACCCCACTCTGGATCCGACTACCTGCGCTCCCCCTCTATTGTTGGGGAAAGGAGAACCTTGCTAGAATTTCTGCGAAAATTGGTGCTCCGTTATGGCTTGACCCCGTCACCGCCAATATGGAGAAGATTGCCTTTGCTAGAATTTGTGTTAGGGTCAACTTAACCCAACCTCTCAAAACAGGTGTCTGGATAAACGGACCAACAGGCAAATTCTTTCAAAGGGTCGAGTATGAAGGCATCACAGTTGCCTGCTTTAAATGTGGAGTAGTAGGCCACAAGAACCAAAGTTGCCCCCTTCTTAAGGCAAAAATGCTAGCTGATACAACCACCCGCCCTACCCCAATCGCCTCTGACGATATGATGGACATCACCTCCAGTCATGTTGGCCTCAGTGAGACTGTATGCAACCCTACAAATAATTCCAGTCAGGATGGCAAATACCTGCACGACCAACCCGAGCACTCGGGGGATGCGGCGAAGGAATCTGTCGGCGTGTGGACCCTTGTGACCAATAGGCGCAGGAAGCCACACAGCTTGACTGGACAGCTACCCCCGCAAGTTGCCAACAATAATCTCAGTAAGTCTATAAATACCCACCCTCTGAAATCAGCCAGGCTACAACAGCGATCTTCCGCCCAGCAATATAGAGCTGTGGGACAGCAAACTACCAGACCTAAAGCACCAAAAAACAGCAAACCACACAGCATACATCTGCAGAACAGTGCTGATTCGCAGCAAACTACAGAATCCCAGCAATGCAGAACTCCGGGACAGCACACAACAGGGCAAGAACTGCTGCAGAACTAGCAAAACAGCTCTACAAAGTTGCAGAATAGTGTAGTTTTTTAGCAAAGTGAAAGGACGCAGCAACATGTAACTTCTGTAAAGCCAAAACCAGTGCAGAAGCTATTGTCGGGGATGCAGAATGGACTTACAAACCTCCAAAACAATGCAGAATTTCAGTTCTGCAGTGTACAAAATGCAGGTTTGAACACAACCTCCAATAAACAGTCACCTGATGGATTTAGGGACTGTATTGAAGCCACGCCAACTGAGGCTGAAGCAAAAGACTGTAGAATTGTTTCCGTCCAGCACAACAACCCCTTTGCAGTCCTTGATACGGGCTTAGGGGAAGGAGAAATCCAACCATCCAATAAGTCGCCTATGCAGTCCTCTGTTGTCAGCAAGAAAAAATCAAAAAACCCCTTGCGAAATCTGCTTTCACCTGCCGCCAACAATCATAAGGGTCGGGTTAGAATCTCTAAGAAACATTGGGAGCGAGAACTTGCCAACCTCAAGAGCTGCACCACTCCAGATAGTGTCAGCATGTTAAATAAAACAAGACAGGAGACTCGTGGCGACACTGTTAAGGAGGGCGGCTCTCCACCCCTCCACTCTCACCTTTCCTCCTCCCCCTCCCAATGATTAAAGCCATCTGTTGGAATTGTAGCGGAGTTAAAAAGCCAGCTTCGCGCAATCACCTCCAAGCTTTAGTTAGGGAGCACTCACTGGTAGTGATTTGTCTTTTGGAAACCAGAGTTCAGTCGTTCTCTAGAAAAGAAGTTGACAGACTAGTGGGACGTCAGTGGGACTTTCATGTGGAGCCGTCAGTGGGCAAATCTGGTGGCATTATTGTGTGTTGGCTCAACCACATCACCCGGCTCCAAGTCATTCACTCTAACAAACAAGTTGTTGTTGCTCAGGCTACTGTTATGGGCCAACATATTTGGCACATTTGTGCTGTCTATGCTGACAAGGATTACATCAAGCGTCGTATTATTTGGGATAGCATTTCTCCATTGTTGGATGCGGAAACTCCAGCCATTGTGGGAGGTGACTTCAATTGCATCCTTTCGCAAGAAGATAAGTGAGGAGGCAAGCCTTTCATCCCTGCGGAGCCCACAATGAATTTGCCAGCTTCCTAACCAATAACGATCTTCATGATGGCTGAATGGGGGGCAGCATTATAGTTGGTGCAACAACAAAAAGGGAAAAGCTCGTATGTGGGTTAGATTGGACAGAGTCTGCTTCAACTCAGCGGCTTTATCTGCTCTCCCGGGCTCTGTTGTTACTCACCTTACCAGAATTGGGTCAGATCATTGCTCGCTCTTGGTTTAAGGCAGAAACTTGGAGTTTAAACCGCAAGGCGGCATCCTGAAGTTTGAAGATGTCTGGCTTGACGAAGAGGGTTCCAAGGAGATTGTGGTTAGGGAATGGCACAAACCTGCTCATGGTAGCCCGCCCGCCATTCTCAACCACAAGTTCGCTCGCACACTTTGCGCCCTTAAGATTTGGAGTCGGGAGAAGTTTGGGGATATCCATGCCAGAGCCAAAGATCTTGAGAGCAGAATTGCGAAGCTTCAACTTAGGGAGTCCACCGGGATTGGCCTGAGTGACAGTGAGTTGGATTGCCTTTTACAATTGATTGTTGATTACAACACCACACTTAGCAGACTTGAGACTTGGTGGCTACAAAGAGCCAAAGTGAAGTGGGCCAAGTGTGGAGATCGCAACTCTTCCTTCTTCCATAAAACTGCGACTTGCCGGAAGCGTACCAACCACATTCATCGCTTAGTTGGGCAAGATGGTGAGGAAATCACAGACAAAGAAGGGATCCAAGCTGCTTTGGTTGGCCACTTCTCCTCAAAATGGAGGCCCCCCATTGCCCCTCTGTCTGAGTTGAGCATTCCCCCATCTAGAGCTACGATCTTTCAAGAAGATGCTCTCAGGATCGGCTCACCTGTCAGCAATAAGGAGATTGTAGCTGCTATCAACTCTCTTGGCAACAATAAGGCCCCTGGCATCGATGGCATAACTAGCTTGTTCCTTAAGGGCTACTGGAGTGCTACCAGCTCGGATGTTCTGTCTGTTGTTCATCATTTCTTCAATCATGGGTCCATGCCAAAGCGTTGGAAGGATATGCTAGTGGTCCTTATTCCTAAAGTGCAGGGTGCCGTGCTCCCCTCCCAATTCAGACCCATCAGCCTCTGCACTACTATCTACAAAGTCATAGCCAAAATCTTTATCAATCAAGTGAAGGACGTCCTCAGCTCTCTCATTTCTCAGGAGCAAGGAGCCTTTGTTCCGGGCCGTGGCATTGCTGACAACTACCTACTAGCACAAGATATCATGCAGAAGTTAGCTTCCTCTGAATCCTCCACTGGCTACATGTCCATCAAAGTTGATATGGAACAGGCCTATGACAGAATGAGGTGGGATTTTTTACAAAAAATCCTTCAGCACTTTGGCTTCCCCGACACTTGGAGCAGTTGGGCCTTAGCTTGTGTTTAAGCCTCGAGATTTGCTTTGATGATAAATGGACAGAAATCCAACTGCATAGAAGCAACTTGTGGCTTCCGACAGGGTTGCCCTTTGTCTCCGTATTTGTTCATTATCTGCTCTGAACTGCTTTCCCTTCTTATTAACCAACACCAGAATAGAGATGACCTGTTGGGGATCCGAACTACAGCACATGGGCCCCTTATCACCCACCTTTTGTTTGCAGATGACATCTTCATGTTTGCCCCCGCCACTTGCAGAGCTGTCAGAATCCTGAATAGTATCTTTGATACTTATTGCAGTTGGTCTGGACAGAAAATCAATAAGGCTAAGTCCTCCATTTGTTTTAGCAAGAAGATGAAGGGAAGCCAGAAGCGCATGATTGCTAACAAATGGGGGTTTCGTACACAAGCTGAAGGCAAGTACTTGGGCATTCCGCTCATCAGTAGGAGGCCAGTAAAAGCTGACTTCCACCATATTATTGAATCTGTAAGGGGAAGAATTTCTTCGTGGGGCGCCAGGCACATATCCCTTGCTGGCAGAGTCACACTCATTAATAGCGTGCTCACCTCTATTCCTATCTTCTCCCTCTCGCATACCTTTGTGCCTGATAATGTTTCGTGGAGATTGAGAAGTTAATTAGATGCTTTCTATGGAGCGGCAACCTAACTTCGAATGCAGCTCATCTTGTGGCATGGGAGCATGTTACCAAGCCAAAGAATGCTGGGGGGTTGGGCATCCATCATTTGGAGGATTGACGCTCTATTCTCGTGGCTAAACTGGCCTTCAACTTTCTTAGTAACGCGGACACTCTTTGGGTCAAATGCTTCCAGGCCAAGTACGGAAACAGAGAGATTACCTTCTCCACCAAAAGGGGTGATTCATGGGCTTGGAAACTTATTTGTCAGGGAGGGGCTACAGCCTTACATAACTCTATGTGGAAGATTGGCAGTGGTGGTAGTACCAAAGTTATGGAAGACGCCTGGGTTGACTCCAACCCCTTCTCGAGGTAGCCTACCTTCACCAATACTACTGAACTGCCCCCCTTAACCGTTTAGCTGCTCCTCCAGGCGAACGGTGAATGGAATCATTCTGAGCTCCATAAATTCTTTGGCTCAGAGTTAGCGTTGAGAATAGGTAGACTACCGAGGTTCGACAAGGAGGAGAGGGACAACGTTATTTGGCTTAAGTCTGATTCTACCAAAACCCCACAACAGCTTTTTATAGAGATCTCTTTCGTGGCAGAGAACTCCCATACAACTGGGTCTGGAAGTTGCGCGCGCAGCCCCACTTTGTCACTTTTCTCTGGAGGATTTGTTGTGACGCTATCCCCACTTTTTCCTGGCTCAAGCGTAGGCGTCTGCGGGAGTATAACAGATGCCCATGAGGTTGCTCTGCCGAAGAGGATGTGCAATACTTTGTCTATGAGTGTAAGTTCACTTGCGCCATCTTTGATGCCCTTCAACGAGAGGGGGCGGAGTTAGCAACAGGGGCTGATGTTGTGCAGTCTGAAGTGGCCTATTGGGAGCTACCTACTAGTCCCCTGACCCCACCGCAGCATTGCCCAGTCAGTCGGAAGTGCATCAAAAGAAAGGCTTCCACCACAGCTGTGCCGAATGCAAAATCACAGAAAGTGCAGCCTGCAATCCCCATTCTAGTTGTTGATTTCTGTCCCGCTAACACTACAACTCTTCCTATTTTACCTGGCTCGGTGCAGACACCGCCCAAGAGAAAGCGTTATGCTGTCCTCACCACTCTGAACCCTCATAGCTGGCATGATGATGGCGACAAATCCTGACGAAAAACACCCAGACCTGCTGGCAGCAGCAGGAACTCTTTTCATGCTAACCTTTTTTCTGCAAGTTGCGGCGACGATGGTGAATCCAATATAAGACCGGGCCTGCGAAACCGACTCCCTACAGCTGCTTCTTGCAGTGCGCAGCCCCGAGCAACTACAACAGCAACAGCAACAGCATAACCTGTTGCTGTCATAGCAGGAACAGCAGCTAAAACTGTTGCTGTCGTAGCAGCAGCAGCAGCAGCACAAGCTGCTGTTGCGGCATTAGTAGCTAATCTTGCTGCTACTATTGCAGTAGCAGCACATTCCATTGCTGCTGCTGTAACAGCAGCAGCTCAGTCCGCTGCTGCTGCTGTTGCCACAGCAGCAATTCCAGCTGCTGCTACAGAAGCAGCAAGCCCAGCTGCTGCTGTTACAGTAGCAGCAAGCCCAGCTGCTGCTGCTGCAGCAACAGCAGCAACCCCAGTTGTTGCTGCTGCTGCAGCAACAGCAGCAACCCCAGTTTTTGCTGCTGTAGTAGCAGAATTCAACTCTGCTGCTGCAGCAGCAAGCCATCCAGTAGCTGTAACAGCATCTAAACCTGCTGTAGCAGCAGCAGAATTTAATTCTGCAGCTGCTACAGCAGTCATTTCTGCTGCTGTAGCAACAGAGTACCTCCCCGGACATGCCACTCCGACGCCATTAGCTCTGGTGGCTGATACAGCAGCGACATCCCCATCGTCCCAAGCTTGCACTGGTCATCTACTGCACATTTTTCTCAGCAACTTGCAGGCACGAGTTCAACAAAATCCAGCTGATCCTCAGGCCATCCGTGTGGTGGCTGCATTGTACCACTCTTGGCGAGCTCGCAACGGTCGGGTCCACAACAAACCGTTCCCATTGCCTAGAGTAATAACTGCATTAGTTCATTTTAGCGAAGCCCAAGAACAACCTTCATCCAACGTGGGGAACTGGGATCCCAACAGCCTTGAAGGCTGTTGTTACCCCTCTACATCCCATTGGGATCCCCCACCCCCACGATGGATTAAGGTAAACTTTGATGGCTCCGTTAAGCAGAACGGTGCGGCAGACGCAGGTGGAGTTGTTCGAGATCATTAAGGCAATTTCCTAGCAGCAACTGGTTCCAAGTTCTATACTTATGCCGTTCCGACAGCAGAAGCGAGGGGAGCATTCATTGCGGTGACAGCCGCCCAGGAGTGGGCGACTACGAAGGACGGGATTTGGATAGAGGGCGACTCAGCCATCACTATTGCGGACCTTCAGCGGGTAGCCAGAGGACACCCTCCTAACAAGACCACGGCCCAGATTGCCGAACTTTTTTGCACCTTTAAGGCATGCAAAGTTTCTTATGTATACAGAGCCGCCAACAGAGCGACAGATTTTGTAGCTTCCTTTTCTTGTTTAGATTACATAGAGTGGCGTAGGGGCATGTCGCTCCCACTCGATTTTTGTGCGATTCTCGATGAGGATCGAACCTTATGTACCTGATGTATTTTTTTTTACTGTTATAGTATTATAGGCTACAGCCGAATTTCAGGAACCCAAAAGCTTCCATGCAAAACTCCATGTGGAAAATTGGCAATGAGGATCAACAACCATGCAAAAGTCCATATGAAAAATTGGCAATGGTAGCAACACCAAGGTTATGGAGGATGCTTGGGTTGACCCCAACCCTTTTATGAGGTGGCCTACCTTTGTTAACACTATATATTTGCCTCCCTTGACCGTTGATCAGCTCCTCTTTGAGAATGGTGCATGGAACCCAGCAGAGCTCCATAAATTCTTTGGCTTAAAGCTAGCGCTGAGAATAGGTAGACTACCAAGGCTCGACAAAGAGGAGAGGGATAGCCTAATTTGGCTTAAATCTGATTCTAATAAATCCCCCACTACAGCTCTTTACAGAGATCTCTTCTGTGGCAGAGAACTTCCATTTAGCTGGGTCTGAAAGATGCGAGCCCAGCCCTGCTTTATTACCTTTCTCTGGAGGATTTGTTGCGATGCTATCCCCACATTTGCTTGGCACAAACGACGGCATTTGCGAGAGTCTAATAGATGCCCTTGGGGCTACCTTGCTGAAGAGGACCTGCAACACTTTGTCTATGAATGTAGCTTCACTTGTGCAGTCTTCGATGCCTTATAAAAGCAGTGGGCCGAATCAGCCATAGGAAGTGATGTTGGGATGCCAGAAGATGCCAATTGTGAGCCACAGTTTAGCCCTTCATCTCCCTCTAAGCATGCTCAACCCTGCCCAATCAGTTGCCATTGCAGGAAATGCAAGGCTCCTACCACAGATTTGCGGTACACGAAAGAGCAGAAAAGGCAACTTGTTTTGTCCCGTTCCTACTGCAGATCTTCACCCCGCTAGCACGACAATGCTCCCTTCCTTGCAAGTTTCGAGGTGGAATCAGTCTAAGCGGAAGCACGCTGCTGTACCCACCAACTCCAGCCCTCTCAATTAGCTGTATGAAGGAGCGCACTTGCTACAAAAAAAACCCAGACCTGCTGGTCACCGTAGGGACCCCTTTTATACTAACTTTTTTTTTGCAGGTTTCTCTGATGACGACGATTTCGACGCAAAACAAGGGCTGCAGAATCAGTGCCCAGTAGCTGATATTAGTGGCCTGCAACCCCGGGAAACTACAGCTGCAGGTTTGGCTACTGTTCCAACAGCAGCTGCTGGTGTTCCAGCAGCAGCTGTTGGTGTTACAGCAATAGGAACAGCAGCAGCTGCTGCTGTAGCAGCACATCCTGCTGTTGCTACAGCAGCAGCACAGCATTCTGCTGCTGCTGTAGCAACAGCAGATCTACCAGCAGCTGCTGCAGTAACACCAGCAGCAACCCCTGCTGCTGCAGCAGCAGAGAATAATTCTGATCTACCAGCAGCAGCAACAGTTGCTCGGGAAGCATTCCTGCAGCGCATCCAGCAACGGTGGCTGGTCCGGCTGAGGGAAATCTTCCATTACCCGCTCGCAATACTCACTTGTTGAAGCTCTTCCTCGGCAACCTGCAATCAAGAGTCCAGAAAAATCCAGCTGACCCTCAGGCAATTAAATGGGTGGCGGCCTTGTACCACTCATGGAGAGCTCGCAACGGTCGCGTCCACAACAATCCTTTCCCGTTGCCTAGAGTTATCGCTGCACTTGTTTCTTTTAGCGAGGCCCAAGAACAACCTTCATCCAATGTGGGGAACTGGGATCCCAACAGCCTCGAAGGTTGTTGTTACCCCTCTGCATCCCATTGGGATCCCCCACCCCCACGATGGATTAAGGTGAACTTTGATGGCTCCGTTAAACAGAACGGTGCGACAGGCGCGAAGGGGGGGGGGGGTGTGCGGGATCACTGTGGCAACCTTCTGCTAGTAACTGGCTACAAGCTCTACACTCATGCCACTCCGATAGCAGAAGCGATGGGAGCCCTTATCGGGATGATAGCCGCCCAGGAGTGGGCGGATACGGCGGATGGGATTTAGACAGAGGGCGACTCTGTCATCACTATTGCGGACCTTCACCGAACAGCTAGAGGACAACCTCCCGACAAGACCATGGCCCAGATTGCTGAGCTTTTTTGTGCCTTTAAGGCATACAGAATATCTCATGTATACAGAGCCGCTAATAGAGCGGCCGACTTTGTAGCTTCCTTTTCTTATTTTGATAACACAGAGTGGCGTAGGGGCATGTCCCTACCACTCGATTTTTGTGCGATCCTCAACGAGGATCGAATCTTTTATACCTAATGTATCTTTTTTTACTGTTATAGTATTATAGGCTACGACCAAATTTCAAGGAACCCAAAAGCTGCCGGTGCCCTTCCGTCAATTCCTTTATGTTTCAGCCTTGCGACCATATTCCCCCAGAAACCGAAAAACTTTACTCTCTTGCTACAGTGTTTCCCTTCCTCCATTCCCGATCTGGGAAACAAACGCACAGGCCGCCGGTCGGCCTCCCCGCCGGATGGCCAAGGGCGGAGTTGCAAGGCTGAGAAAGGAGGTGTGGTGGCTGCTACTATAGCCAGGATGGAAAGCTGCGGCCATTCCACATCGACCAACTCGTCGGAACAGAGATCTCCTTCCCCATCGGCGGCGTCCATGTCGCTGTTGACAGAGCAAGAGAGTAGATCTTGCAGGTCGCAGGTGGACGCCAGCCAAAACTAGCAACCCATGGCCTCCTCCCTTGGTCTCCCTGAGCCAAACGAACTGCCTGCTGAAGCTGAACCCGTGAAGACCTCCGCCTGCAGCAGCTCTAGCAAAACAGAGGATTTTTTTGCTGCAGGAATCGCAGGAATAGAAGACGCCAACTGCATCACTACGACTGGAGAGCTGGGATCCGGATTCTGCGCAGAAAAAACAGCAGCACCTTCGCATGTTGCAAGCTGCACTGGATCCAGCAGAATAGAGCACATCGCGTACCTAACAATTTATGTTAATGCTGGAATTGCAAGCAAAAACAGAGCATCAGGTGCAGAAATTGCTGGCTACAACAGTGCAAACAATAACGACGGGCTAAACTCCAGCCTTTACAAGGAAGGCGAAGGCCAGCTGCTGCGCATCTCCCCCTCACTGCAAGTTGGAGCCCCATTTGCTGCAGCTATGTACTCTGCTCCAGCTACTGCTAACGCTGGAACTTCAGCCCAAAATAGGGCCACAGGTGCTGGCCTTGCAAGCAACAGCAGTGCCAACACAATCGAAGCGCTGAGTTCCTGCCATCGCAAGGAGGAAGATGCCAATGTGCTGCCCTCTTTCCCCTCTCAACAAGCTTCTCTTCCGGCACACAATCGAGGTATGAATCTCTTTCACACTGCGGCCCGGGGGGCGGCCGCACATTCAACTGCCTGTGATGACGTGAATCTTGTTCCGGGTGAGGATGCAAGAGGCCCATTTGGGCAGTCCGGTATGCAGGTCGACTATGCGCAGCCTGTTTTCAATTTTCCTGCAACTTCCGATCACTCTGCTGTAGCAAACAACCTTCACAGCAGAACTTGCACACCAACTGTTCGACAGAATGCCGCAACCAGCATTCTGCAGAATTCTGCAGTGTTAAACAGCACAGAGTTTGCTCAGAATGTAGTGTCAAATAGCTCTAACAGCAGAAACAGCCCTCTCGCTGTTCGACAGAATGCCGCAGCGAGCTCTCCACAACTTTCTGCAGCTTCCAGCAAGCACAATAGCCACCTACACCTCCAGACCAGCGAAAATCAGCAAGTTCCCGAACCAAATTCGCATAGGACGCATGCAGCTCACCTCAAACAGCAAAGGAATGTTATGCAACAGCAACCTAACTCTAGCAAGGCTCCAAACCAGCAGCCCCAGCACTCTCCCGCAGCTACTTCGGCCTGGGCTCGCAAGAAGTATGTTAGCTTTGGAGACGATCTCTCTAACTCTGGCCACATTCATGAAGGAGTGGTCCAGCTCGACCAAGCTTCCATTTTACACATACAATCCAAGCTAGCCTCTGCGCTTGTCGGCAAAATATTTGGGAGGAAATTGCCTTTTCAATTTCTCTCAGTCAAACTTCATAAGCGGTGGGGGCACTACGAAAGCTTCAAAGTTCTCGACGCCAGTAAGGACAGTTTCATCTGTCACTTTGAAAAAGAAGCGGATAGGGATGCGGTGATCCGTAGTGGACCTTGGACGGTGGCGGGTCAAATCCTAGGACTTGATGTGTGGTCTTCGGATTTTGATCCTTCTTCGGTTGGTGTCTCGACACCACTCTGGATCAGACTACCTGCGCTCCCCCTCTAATGTTGGGGGAAGGAGAACCTAGCTAGAATTTCTTCGGAAATTGGTGCTCCGTTATGGTTAGACCCCGTTACTGCCAATATGGAGAAGATTGCTTTTGCACGAACCTGCATTAGGGTCAACCTAACACAATCCCTCAAACCGGGTGTTTGGATCAATGGACCGAAAGGCAAGTTCTTCCAAAGGGTTGAGTATGATGGCATCAGTGTTGCCTGCTTCAGGTGTGGAGTAGTTGGCCATAAGGATCAGAGTTGCCCCCTCCTTAGGCCAAAAACACAGGCCCCTACCTCCACCCTCCCCACCTCGTTCACCTCTGATGACATGATGGACACTAACACTTGTAATTCAGCCCCTGGTGAGGATGTTTGCAACCCTACCATCAACTCCACCCATGATAGCAAACATCTACAAAGCCAATCCAACCATTCGGGGAATACGACAATGAAATCTGTTGGCCCGTGGATGCTCGTGACCAACAGACGCAGGAAACCACATAGATTGGCTGGACAGTTAACCACACCTACGTCAACCAACATTCCCATCAAGCCTACACTGGGCCATCCTCAAAAACCAGCTCGGCAGCAACAGAAACCTGCAATCCAGCAGTATAGAGCTGTGAGACAGCAAACTAGCGGACCTCAAGCCCCAGTAAACAGCCAACTACACAGCAAAAACCCGCAGAACAGTGTTGATTTGCAACAAAATGCAAAATCTCAGCAACACAGAACTCTGGGACAGCACGCAACAGGGAAAGAACTGCTGCAGAACAAGCAAAACAGCCCTACAAAGTTATAGAACAGTGCAGTTTTTCAGCAAAGTGCTAGGACGCAGCAACATGTAACTCCAGTACACCAAAGATCAGCGCAGAATCTGTTGCTGAGCAAGCAGAATGGACTTACAGAACTCCAAAACAGTGCAGATTTTAAATTCTACAGTGTACAAAGTCCAGGTTTGATTGCAGCCACCGAAAAACAGCAAATTGGAGACACCAAGGATTGCATTGAAGCCGCCCCAGCTGAGGCTAAAGCCCACGACAACAAGGTCCCTTCCGTCCAGCATAATAACCCTTTTGCTGTCCTCGACACGAGCTTGGCGGAAGAGGTCATCCAGCCATCCACTAGCCCGTCCGTGCAGTCCCCTCTTGCAACCAAGAAGAAGGCGGAGGCTCCCATGCAAAAGCTTCTCTCCCCCAGTGCCAACAACTGCAAGAGTAGGGAAAGAAGATCAAAGAAATATTGGGAGAGGGAACTCGCTAACCTCAAGAGCTGTACAACTCCAGCAAGTGACGACAACTTAAATAAAAGAAGAAGGGAGATCCGAGGTGATACTAATAAGGAAGGGGGCTCCCTCTCTTCATCTCAAGCTTTCTCCACCCCCCCCAATGATTAAAGCCATCTTTTGGAATTGCCGCGGAGTCAAAAAGCCAGCTTTGCGCAATCACCTACAGGCTTTAGTTAGTGAGCACTCACCGGTAGTGATTTGTCTTTTGGAAATCAGAGTTCAGTCGTTCTCTAGAAGAGAAGTTGACAGACTAGTGGGACGTCAATGGGACTTTTATGTGGAACCGTTAGTGGGCAAATCTGGTGGCATTATTGTGTGTTGGCTCAACCACATCACCCGGCTCCAGGTCATCCACTCCAACAAGCAAGTTGTTGTTGCTCAGGCTACTATCGTGGGTCAACATACTTGGCACATTTGTGCTGTTTATGCTGACAAAGATTACATCAAGCGCCGTATTATTTTGGATAGCATTTTCCTATTGTTGGATGTGGAAACTCCGGTCATTGTGGGAGTTGACTTCAACTTCATCCTTTCACAAGAAGACAAGCGAGGAGGCAAGCCTTTCATCCCTGCGGAGGCCCACAATGAGTTTGCGAGCTTCCTAACCAATAACGACCTTCATGACGGCTGGAATGGGGGACAACGTTACAGTTGGTGAAACAACAAAAAGGGCAAAGCTTGGACGTGGGTTAGATTAGACAGAGTCTGCTTCAACTCAGCGGCTTTATCTGCGCTCCCGGGATCTGCTGTTACCCACCTTACCAGAATTGGGTCAGATCATTGTCCGCTTCTGGTTCAAGGTAGAAACTTGGAGTTCAAACCGCAAGGCGGCATCCTGAAATTTGAAGATGTCTGGCTTGACGAAGAGGGTTCCAAGGAGATTGTGGTTAGGGAATGGCATAAACCTGCTCATGGTAGCCCGCCCGCCATTCTCAACCACAAGTTCGCCTGTACACTTCGCGCTCTTAAGTTTTGGGGTCGGGAGAAGTTTGGGGATATCCACGCTAGAGCCAAGGATCCTGAGAGCAGAATTGCGGAGCTCCAACTAAGGGAGTCCACAGGCACTGGCCTGAATGACAGTGAGTTGGATTGCCTTTTACAGTTGATTGCTGATTACAACACCACCCTTAGCAGACTTGAGACTTGGTGGCTACATAGAGCCAAAGTGAAGTGGGCCAAGTGTGGGGATCGCAACTCTTCCTTTTTCCATAAAGCTGCGACTTGCCGGAAGCGTACCAACCACATCCATCGCTTAGTTGGGCAAGATGGTGAGGAAATCACAGACAAAGAAGGGATCCAGGCTGCTTTGGTTGGCCACTTCTCCTCAAAATGGAGCCCCCCCATCGCCCCTCTGCCTGAGCTGAGTATTCCCCCACCCAGAGCTCCGATCTCTCAAGAAGATAACCTCAGGATCGTCTCACCTATCAGCAATGAGGAGATTGTAGCTGCTATCAACTCTCTTGGCAATAACAAGGCCCCTGGCATCGATGGCATAACAGGCTTGTTTCTTAAGGGCTACTGGAGTGCTACCAGCTTGGATGTCTTGACTGCTGTTCATCATTTCTTCAGTTATGGGTCCATGCCAAAGCGTTGGAAGGATACGCTAGTAGTCCTTATTCCTAAAGTGCAGGGTGCCGAACTCCCCTCCCAATTCAGACCCATTAGCCTCTGCACCACTATATACAAAGTCATTGCCAAAATCCTTATCAATCGAGTGAAGGATGTCCTCAGCTCTCTCATCTCTCAGGAGCAAGGAGCCTTTGTTCCGGGCCGTGGCATTGCTGACAATTGCCTGCTAGCACAGGAGATCATGCAGAAGTTAGCTTTCTCTGAATCCTCCACTGGCTATATGTCCATCAAAGTTGATATGGAACAGGCCTATGACAGAACGAGATGGGACTTTTTACATAGGATTCTTCAGCACTTTGGCTTCCCTGACACCTGGAGCAGATGGGCCTTAGCTTGTGTTGAAGCTCCAAGATTTGCTTTGATGATAAATGGACAGAAATCCAACTGGATAGAAGCAACTTGTGGCTTTCGACAGGGTTGCCCTTTGTCTCCGTACTTGTTCATTCTCTGCTCTGAATTACTTTCCATCCTTATTAACCAACACCAGAATAGAGATGACCTGCTGGGGATTCGAACTACAGCACATGGGCCCCTTATCACCCCCCTTTTGTTTGCAGATGACATTCTCATGTTTGCCCCCGCCACATGCAGAGCCGTCAGAATTCTGAATAGTATCTTCGATACTTATTGCAGTTGGTCTGGACAGAAAATCAATAAGGCTAAGTCCTCCATTTGTTTTAGCAAGAAGATGAAGGGAAGCAGGAAGCTTATGATTGCTAATAAATGGCGGTTCCGTACGCAAGCTGAGGGCAAATACTTGGGCATTCCGCTCATCAGTAGGAGGCGAGTAAAAGCCGACTTTCAGCATATTATTGAATCTGTTAGGGGAAGAATTTCTTCGTGGGGCACCAGGCACCTATCATTTGCTGGCAGAGTCACACTCATTAATAGCGTGCTCACATCTATTCCTATCTTCTCCCTCTCCCATATCTTTGTGCCTAATAATGTTTTGGTGGAGATTGAGAAGTTAATTAGACGCTTTCTATGGAGCGGCAACCTAACTTCAAATGCAGCTCATCTAGTAGCATGGGAGCATGTAACCAAGCCAAAGAATGCTAGGGGGCTGGGCATCCACCGTTTGGAGGAATGGCGCTCTATCCTCGTTGCCAAACTAGCCTTCAACTTTCTTAACAATGCAGACACTCTTTGGGTCAAATGCTTCCAGGCCAAGTACGGAAACAGAGAGATTACCTTCTCCACCAAAAGGGGTGACTTGTGGACTTGGAAACTTGTCTGTCAGGGAGGGACTACAGTCTTACACAGCTCTATGTGGAAGATTGGCAGTGGTGGCCGTACCAAAGTTATGGAAGATGCCTGGATTGACTCCAACCCCTTCTTGAGGTGGCCTACCTTCATCAATACTACCGAACTGCCCCCCCTTGAACGTTCAGCAGCTCCTCCAGGCGAACGGTGAATGGAACCATTCTGAGCTCCATAAATTCTTTGGCCCAGTGTTAGCGCTTAGAATAGGTAGGCTACCAAGGCTCGACAAGGAGGAGAGGGACAGCCTTATCTGGCTTAAGTCTGATTCTACCAAATCCCCCACCGCAGCTCTGTACAGAGATTTCTTCCGTGGCAGAGAACTCCCACACAGCTGGGTCTGGAAGTTGCGCGCGCAGCCCCGCTTTGTCACTTTTTTCTGGAGAATTTGTTGCGACGCTATCCCCACTTTTTCCTGGCTCAAGCGTAGGCATCTGCGGGAGTCTAATAGATGCCCATGGGGTTGCTCTGCCGAAGAGGATGTGCAACACTTTGTCTGTGAGTGTAAGTTCACTTGCGCCGTCTTTGATGCACTACAACGGGAGGGGGCAGAGTTAGCAACTGGGGCTGATGTTATGCTACCTACTAGTCCCCAGACCCCACCGCAGTATGACCCAATCAGTTGGAAGTGCAACAAACGAAAGGCTTCCCCCATAGCTGTGCCAAATGCAAAAGCGCAGAAAGTGCAGCCTGCAACCCCCATTCAAATTGTTGATTTCTGTCCTGCTAGCTCTACATCTCTTCCTACCTTGCAAGGCACGGGATAGAACCCACCCAAGAGAAAGCGTGATAATGTTCTTACCACTCTGAGCCCTCATAGCTGCCATGATGATGGCGACTTATCCCACCGCAAAACACCCAAACCTGCTATCAACAACAGGAACTCCCTTTTTGCTAACCTTTTTTCTGCAGGTTACGGCGTCGATGGTGAATCCAATACAAGATCGGGGCTGCGGACCCGACACCCTACTGCTAGGAGGGATGCTGCTTCTTGCAGTGCGCAGCTTCGGGCAGCTTCCACGGCGACGCAACAGTACACCCTGCTGCTGCCGCAGCTACAGCAGCAGCTGCTGCTGCTGCTGCTACAGCAGCAGCAAAATCTGCTGCTGCCATAGCAGGAGCAGCAGCTAAAATTGCTGCTGGCGCAGCAGCATCAGCAGCAGCACAAGCTACTGCTGCGACAGCAACAGTTAAACCTGCTGCTGTTATAGCAGCTGCAGCACCGTCCACTGCTGTTGCTGTAACAACAGTAGCATACTCCGCTGCTGCGGTTGCTGTCGCAGCAGCAATACCTGCTGCTGCTACAGCAGCAGCAGCTGCACTTCCTACTGCTGTAGTTGCAGCAGTAGCAGCAATCCCAGCTGCTGCAGCAACAGAATTAAATTCTGCTGCTGCAACAGCAACTGAACCTGCGTAGCAGCAGCAGTATCCAATTCTGCTGCTGCTACAGCAGTTATTTCAGCAGCAACATCCCTCCCCGGACACGCCACCCCCACATTACCAACTTTGGTGGCTGATACGGCAACGACATCTTCGTCATCCCAAGCTTGTGACGGTCATCTACTGCAGATTTTTCTTAGCAACTTGCAGTCACGAGTTCAAAAAAATCCAGCCGATCTTCAGGCAATCCGAGCGGTGGCTGCATTGTACCACTCTTGGCGAGCTCGCAACGGTCGCGTCCACAATAAACCTTTCTCGTTGCCTAGAGTTATCGCTGCACTTGTTCATTTTAGCGAGGCCCAAGAATAACCTTCATCCAACGTGGGGAACTGGGATCCCAACAGCCTTGAAGGCTGTTGTTACCCCTCTGCATCCCATTGGGATCCCCCACCCCAATGATGGATTAAGGTGAACTTTGATGGCTCCGTTAAACAGAACGGTGCGGCAGGCGCAGGTGGAGTTGTTCGAGATCATCAAGGGAATTTCCTAGCAGCAAATTGTTCCAAGCTCTACACTCTTGCCATTCCTACAGCAAAAGCGATGGGAGCCCTCATTGCGGTGACAGCCGCCCAGAAGTGGGCGTCTACGGCGGACGAGATTTGGATAGAGGGCGACTCAGCCATCACTATTGCGGACCTCCAGCGGGCAGCCAGAGGACACCCTCCCGACAAGACCACGGCCCAGATTGCCGAACTTTTTTGCGCCTTCAAGGCTGATAGAGTTTCTCATGTATACAGAGCCGCCAGTAGAGCGGCAGATTTTATAGCTTCCTTTTCTAGTTTAGATGACATTGAGTGGTGTAGGGGCATGTCCCTCCCACTCGATTTCTGTGCGATTCTCGATGAGGATCGAACTTTTTGTACTTGATGTATCTTTTTTTTCTGTTATAGTATTATAGGCTACGGCCGAATTTAAAAGAACCCAAAAACTTTGGAAAAACTTTGGAGCTCTCATTGCAAGTTTGACCAGCATTGACCAAGGCCGAGAGCTGGGGAACAAGGGCTCGGGGGGGAGGCCAGCCTCCCCGCCGGAAACCCATGGACAGAGTAGCAAGGAAGTGGAAGGTGGGCTGGTGGCTTCTGCTGTAGCCAAGATGGAGCGGCAAGTCCAAGCAGGTCAGCCCTCTAAAACAGTGATCATCATCCCCGTCGGTGGCATCCTTGTCGCTGCTAACAGATTCAGATAGAAGGTCCAGCAGCTCGCAGTTGAAGGCCAGTCATACCCAACGTTCAATGGCTTCTTCCCATGGCCTTCCGGCGCAAAACGTCCAGTCTGCCAAAGTTGAAAAGGGATCTTTTGTAGCCTGCAGCAGATCCAGCGACACGGAGCAGCTCGCCCATCCAACAGCTGCTGGATGTGAAGGATTCGTAGTCAACAACAGAATGAACGAAAATGCAGTGCTGGGTTCCTGCCCTGGCCTTCCCGTGCAACACGTGCAGGCCGATGAAGCCGAAGCTCTGATTTTTGCATCCTACATCAGATCTGGCGAAACATAGCACTCCGCCCAACTGTCACAGAACTCTGCCCAACTCTGCCCAACCATCGAACCCAACTGTCAAACTTCGCACAACTCCGCCGAAACAGCGCAATCCGCCCAACTCCGCCCAACAGTCGCTGGAAACAGATCTGTCGTAGAGGGAATCAATGGGTTGGATCCCAGCCACCGCAAGGAGAGAGATGCCCAGTTGCTGGTTTCCTACGCCTCGCAGCGAGTTTTACTTCCTGAACGTACCCAAGGTGCTGGAATCGCAAACCACAACATCACCAGCAACTTCGAAGTGCTGGAACCCCACCAATGCAAGGAAGGTGAAGTCCGCATGCTGGATTTCTTCCTCTCGCAGCAAGCCTCATCTCCAAAGCACATCCAAGGTATTATTTCCTCCCACCCTGCGGCCCGGGGGGTGGCCGCACCATATGTAACTACTTGTGACGTCGCTAAAGCAATTCCGGGTGAGGATGCTCGAGGCCCTATGTGGCAGTTCGTTATGCAGGTCGTTTCCGTGCATAATGCAATGTCAAACAGCACAGATTCTGCTCAGGCTGCAGCGTTATACAGCTCGAACAACAAAATCTGTCCACCAACTGTTAGACAGAATGCCGCAGCGAACTTACTAGACCATTCTGCAGTTCTTAGCAATCACAGCAGCCCCCTGCATCTTCAGACCAGCGAAAAACAGCAAGTTCCCTAACCAGACTTGCATGCGTCGCGTGCAGCTCACTTCAACCAGCAAGGGAAAGTTCCGCAACAGCAACCCAACTCCAACAACCTGCCGCACCGTTAGCTTTGGAGACATTGATCTTTCCACCTCAGCCCACATTCGAGAAGGAGTGATTCAGCTCGATAAATCGTCTATTTCGCATCTGCAATCCATATGATGGTTTTAAAGTCCTCGATGCCGGCAAAGATTGTTTTATCTGTCAATTTAAAAATGATGCAGATAGGGATGCCATCATTCGATCCGGACCATGGACGGTGGCGGGTCAAATCCTAGGACTTGATGTTTGGTCCCTTGATTTTAACCCCTCCTCTTCCGTAGGTGCCTCGATACCTATCTGGGTTAGATTACCAGAACTCCCCCTCTACTGCTGGGGAAAGGAGAATCTAGCCAGAATTTCGTCTGATATTGGTGCCCAATTATGGCTAGATCCTGTCACCGCAAACATGGACAAAATTGCCTTTGCTAGAGTTTGTGTTCGGGTCAATCTAGCCCAACCCCTTAAGCCTGGTGTATGGATCGATGGACCGAAAGGGAAATTTTTTCAAAGAGTTGAGTATGAAGGTATTACGGTCATCTGCTTTAAATGTGGTGTTGTTGGGCACAGAGACAAGAACTGCCCCCTTCTAGGCCCGACATCGCAAGCCAATGCATCCACCATTCCCTCCCCAGTTCCTTCCAATGATATGATGGAAATTAATGTTGGTAATGTTACCCCTAGTGGGATTGAAGGCAACTTATTGCACACCCAACCTGACCCTTGCGAGAATGCGTCTAAGGAATCAATCGGTCCATGGATGCTGGTAACCAACCGCCGAAAACCAATGAAGTTGGCTGGATAACAACCCAAGCAGGTTGCTGGCAACCATCTCAATAAATCTAAACCAGCTACCTCACTGGCAGCAGTAGCAAATCGCTACCCACCAGCAGCGGAAAAGTTCAGCCTAGTAGTACAGAGTGGTGGGACAGCAGGGTATAGGGGCAAAAACTCCTTAGAGCAGTCACCTGAACATCCCAAAAAGGCTGATTAAGCAGAAGGGCACTGGTGAAATGCAGGACAGTGCAATAGCATTGCAGGGTCTAGTGTAGAAGAACCAGACGGGCACTGTAGAAATGCAGGACAGTGTAGTAGCAATGCAGGGGCTGATGCAGAACAAGCAGAAGGGCACTGTAGAAATGCAGAATAGTGCAGTTGCAATGCAGGGGTTGCTGCAAAAAAAGCAGAAGGCAGAATGCAGTGTGCAGAAAGGCAATACGGAGGTGAAGAAAACTGCAAGTTTTCAAGACTGTAGTGTGCAGAATGAAGTCTTAAATGTAGCCAATAAAAATCTGCAGCTGGAATAGTCCAATATGCAGGCCCAGTCCACTCAGTTCGTGGCCAAAGACAAAGATAGCATTACCCTCACCTCGCAGCACAACAATCCCTTTGGTGTCCTTGATCTATGCATGGAGGAAGGCGATGTCAAGCCCCTTATTAAGCCTCTTATGCTGCCCTCTTTAGCCAACAAGAAGTTTAAATTTTCTCTGCAGAAATTCCTCTCCCCCAAGGTCAACACTCACAAAGGTCGGGAACGAATCTCAAAGAAACATTGGGAGAGAGAACTAGCTAACCTCAGGGAATGCATAACCCCAGCTAGTGATGGCAAACTGACTAAAAGGAGACGGGAGACTCGTGGCGCCACTATTAAGGAGGGCAACTCACCACCCCTCAACTCTCACCCATCCCTCTCCCCCCTATGATTAAAGCCATTTTCTGGAATTGCCGCAGAGTAAAAAAGCCAGCTTCGTGCAATCACCTTCAGGCTTTAGTTAGGGAGCACTCACCGGTAGTGATATGTCTTTTGGAAACTAGAGCTCACTCGTTCTCTAGAAGAGAAGTTGACAGACTCGTGGGAAGTCAATGGGACTTTCATGTGGAGCCGTCAGTGGGCAAATCTGGCGGCATTATTGTGTGTTGGCTCAACCACATCACCCGGCTCCAAGTCATTCACTCCAACAAACAAGTTGTTGTTGTTCAGGCTACTGTTATGGGTCAGCATATTTGGCACATCTGTGCTGTTTATGCTGACAAAGATTACATCAAGCGTCGAATCATTTGGGATAGCATTTTCCCTTTGTTAGATGCGGAGATTCTGGCCATCGTGGGAGGTGACTTCAACTGCATTCTTTTGCAAGAAGATAAGCGAGGAGGCAAGCCATTTACCCCTGTGGAGGCCCATAATAAATTTGTCGGCTTCCTAGCCAATAATTATCTTCATGATGGCTGGAATGGGGGTCAGCGTTACACTTGGTGCAACAACAAGAAGAGCAAAGCTCATATGTGGGTGAGATTGGACTGAGTCTGCTTCAACTCAGCTGCCTTATCTGCTCTCCCGGGCTCTGTAGTTACTCACCTTACTAGAATCGGATCAGATCATTGTCCGCTTTTAGTCCAAGGTACGAACTTGGAGTTTAAACCGCAAAAAAGCACCCTCAAATTTGAAGATGACTGGCTTGAAGAAGAGGCTTCCAACGGGATTGTGACTAGAGAATGGCAAAAGCCTGCTCATGATAGCCCTCCTACCATTCTCAATCACAAGTTTGCCCGCACCCTCCGCGCACTGAAATCTTGGAATCGGGACAAATTTGGGGATATTAATGCTAGAGCCAAAGACCTTGAAAGCAGAATTACTGAGCTTTAGCTGAGGGTGTCTGTGGGCACAGGCCTGACTGAGAGTGAGTTGGACTACCTCTTACATCTAGTTGCAGAATACAACACCACTCTTAGTAGATTGGAGACCTGGTGGCTGCAGAGAGCCAAAGTGAAGTGGGCCAAGTGTGGGGATCGCAAAACTCCTTTCTTCCACAAAGCAGCCACTTGCAGAAAGCGTATCAACAATATTCGCCACTTAGGCAGAATGGTGAGAAAATTTTAGATCAAGAAGGGATCCGAGCTGCTTTGGTTACCCACTTTTCCTCAAAATGGAGGCCTCTTATTCCACCTTTGCCAGAGCTGGGCATCCCCCAACCCAGAGCAACTATCTCTGACGAAGATGCACTCAGGATCAGTTCACCAGTCAGTAACGAGGAGATTGTAGCTGCTATCAACTCTCTTGGCAACAACAAGGCTCCCAGCATTGATGGCATAACTAGCTCCTTCCTTAAGGGCTACTGGAGTGCTACCAACACTGATGTCTTGAATGCTGTACATCACTTCTTTAGAAATGGGTCTATGCCAAGGCGTTGGAAGGATACTTTAGTGGTCCTTTTCCCAAAGTGCAGGGCGCTGAACTTCCCTCCCAGTTCAGACCCATAAGCCTTTGCACTACCATGTACAAAGTCATTGCCAAAATCCTTATCAATCGGGTGAAAGATGTCCTCAGCTCTCTCATTTCTCAGGAGCAAGGGGCCTTTGTTTCGGGGAAAGGTATCTCAGACAATTGCCTGATAGCACAGGAGATGATGCAAAGACTAGCTTCTTCAGAGTCTTCCACCGAGTATATGTCCATCAAGGTGGACATGGAGCAAGCTTATGATAGAATGCGGTGGGACTTCTTACAAAAAATGCTTCAGCATTTTCACTTTCCGAACACCTGGAGCAAGTGGGCCTTAGCTTGAGTTGAAGGCCCTAGGTTTGCCTTGATGATCAATGGCCAAAAATCAACTTGGATTGAAGGAAGTTGTGGATTCAGTCAGGGGTGCCCTCTGTCACCGTATTTGTTCATTCTCTGCTCTGAACTGCTTTCCCTTCTCATCAACCAACACCAGAACAATGATAATTTGCTGGGGATTAGAACAACAGTACATGGGCCGCTTATTACCCACCTCCTGTTTGCAGATGACATCCGTATGTTTGCCCCCGCCACTTGCAGAGCTGTCAGAGCTCTAAACAGTATCTTTGATGTGTACTGCAATTGGTCGGGACAGAAAATCAACAAGGCTAAGTCGTCTATTTGTTTCAGCAAGAAGATGAAAAGGAGCAGGCAATGCATGATTGCTAACAAATGGGTGTTTCGCACCCAAGCTGAGGGCAAGTACTTGGGCATTCTGCTCATAAATAGACGGCCAATCAAAGCCGACTTTCAGCATATTATTGATTCTGTGAGGGGCAGAATTTCATCGTGGGGCATCAAAAACTTATCTTTAGCTAGCAGAGTCACTCTTATAAATAGTGTGCTCACTTCTATTCCAATCTTCTCCCTCTCCCACACATTTGTGCCTGACAATGTTATGGCAGAGATTGAAAAATTAATCTGACGCTTCCTATGGAGTGACAACCTTACTTCGAATGCAGCACACCTTGAAGCATGGGAGCAAGTGACAAAATCGAAGTCTGCTGGGGGTTTGGGCATCCACCGTCTGGAGGAGTGGCGCTCCATTCTCGTGGCCAAACTTGCCTTCAAATTTCTAAATAATGAGAACACTCTTTGGGTTAGATGCTTCCATGCCAAGTACGGGAACAGAGAAAGTATCTTCTCCACCAAAAGGGGAGATTCGTGGGCATGGAAGCTTATTTGTCAAGGAGGATCAACAGCCATGCAAAATTCCATGTGGAAAATTGGCAATGGTAGCAACACCAAGGTTATGGAGGATGCTTGGGTTAACCCAAATCCTTTTATGAGGTGACCTACCTTTGTTAATACTATTGATTTGCCTCCCTTGACCGTTGATCAGCTCCTCTTTGAGAATGGTGCATGGAACCCAGCAGAGCTCCATAAATTCTTTGGCTCGGAGCTAGCGCTGAGAATAGGTAGACTACCAAGGCTCGACAAAGAGGAGAGGGACAGCCTAGTTTGGCTTAAATCTGATTCTAATAAATCCCAAACTACAGCTCTTTATAGAGATCTCTTCCGTAGCAGAGAACTTCCATTTAGCTGGGTTTGGAAGATGCGAGCCCAGCCCTGCTTTATTACCTTTCTCTGGAGGATTTGTTGCGATGCTATCCCCACATTTGCTTGGCTCAAACGACGGCATTTGCGAGAGTCTAATAGATGCCCTTGGGGCTGCCCTGCTGAAGAGGACCTGCAACACTTTGTCTATGATTGTAGCTTCACTTGTGCAGTCTTCGATGCCTTACAAAAGCAGTGGGCCAAATCAGCCATAGGAAGTGATGTTGGGATGCCAGAAGACACCAATTGTGAGCCACAGTTTAGCCCTTCATCTCCCTCTAAGCATGCTCAACCCTGCCCAATCAGTTGCCATTGCAGGAAATGCAAGGCTCCTACCACAGATTTGCGGTACACCAAAGAGCAGAAAAGGCAACTTGTTTGTCCCATACCTACTGCAGATCTTCACCCCGCTAGCATGATAATGCTCCCTTCCTTGCAAGTTTCGGGGCGGAATCAATCTAAGCGGAAGCACGCTGCTGTACCCACCAACTCCAGCCCTCTCAATTGGCTGTATGAAGGAGCGCACTTGCTACGAAAAAAACCCAGACCTGCTGGTCACAGCAGGGACCCCTTTTATACTAAGTTTTTTTCTACAGGTTTCTTTGATGACGACGATTTCGGCGCAAAACTGGGGCTACAGAATCAGCACCCAGCAGCTGATATTAGTGGCCTGCAACCCCGGGAAACTACAGCTGCAGGTTTGGCTACTGTTCCAACAGCAGCTGCAGGTGTTCCAGCAGCATCTGCTGGTGTTCCAGCAGCAGCACAGCATTCTGCTGTTGCTGTTGCTGCTGCTGTAGCAACAGCAGATGAACCAGCAGCTGCTACTGTAACACCAGCAGCAACCCCTGCTGCTGCAGCAACAGAGAACAATTTTGCTACTGCAGTAGGAATGCATCCTGCTGCTGTAGCAGCAGCCGTGTCTGATGTAGCAGCAATAGAATGCAATTCTGCTGCTGCTACAGTAGTGTTTTCTGCTGTGGTAGCAGCCAAATTCGTCCCCGACGATGCCACAACAACAGCAATAGTTGCGCTCCCTACAGCCGTAACAACGGGAAGCATTCCTGCAGTGCATCCAGCAACAGTGGCTGGTCCGGTTGAGAGAAATCTTTCATTACCCGCTCGCAATAATCACTTGTTGAAGCTCTTCCTCAGCAACCTGCAATCAAGAGTCCAGAAAAATCCAACTGACTCTTAGGCAATTAAATGGGTGGCGGCCTTGTACCACTCATGGAGAACTCGCAACGGTCGCGTCCACAACAATCCTTTCCCATTGCCTAAAGTTATCGCTGCACTTGTTTCTTTTAGCAAGGCCCAAGAACAACCTTCATCCAATGTGGGGAACTGGGATCCCAACAGCCTCGAAGGCTGTTGTTTCCCCTCTACATCCGATTGGGATCCCCCACCCCCACGATGGATTAAG
>JAEMOT010002442.1:0-12827 GCA_019297695.1 Apostasia ramifera | reverse complement strand
TATATATATATATATATATATATATATATATATATATATGTAGATGCCGTGCGTAAAACGTTTTATGTTTTACGATGCATGATTTTAACTACCGTCTGAAGTACTTTTAAATGGCGGTTGACTATATTAACCACTGTCTAAAGCAATTCTTGGAGGGCGGTTGATTGCACCGCTTGCCAAGTTTTTTTTTTAGCATAACGTGGGAATTAAATTTAAATTTTTTTTTGTAGTTATAAATATATATACAACCACATATATATGGCATCTAATGTATTAAACAACCACAATTCAATCACTAAACTTATGGATGAAATCACATTTACAATTATATACTAAATAAACAAAAGAGAATTTAAATAATTTATAAAAATCTTAATAAACCATCTCACGAAGAGAGGGGATCTTATTTATTAGGATCCCTTCCTTTCTAAAGATAAAAAAAACTATTATTAATATTACATAACAAAATTAAATAAAAAAATACATAATATACAATAATTCAACCACTTTAAATAGTCCTTTGCAAAATGAATGAGAACATTTTACAATAGTTGATTAGGTTAACTGTTATAAATTAAAGATAACCTTTTATCGCAGTTGACCGAATCAACCACTGTAAAAAGTATTTTATATAAAATAATTATTTAGTTTTTAATAATATATTAAATAATATTATAAAAAATTATAAAATTATTACTTAAAAAATAATATATAGATGTCAAGATGTTTAAATAATATGATATAATATTAAGATAATATTGAATTAATTGTCCCATAAGTTTATGAATATATAGCTTTTAGTTTACATGTTAGACAAAAATAAGTATTTGTTTACTAAGTGAGTAAAATTAAAATAGTACGGAAGAGCGGACGACGGATAGAGGTGGTTGCAAAAAAAAAAAGATTATAGATAAATGTGTCAGTTAATAAGCTTGTGGAAATTAATAGATAGTTAAAATAAATATATGATAATAAGATTATTTTATGAAAATATTGGAACCAACGTGAAATTCAAACTCCAGGAATTATTTGTAAGAATACACATGTATAGAATACACGAATGTAAGAAAATCATATATATTCAATATTGTTCGAATATGAAGTTTCACAAATGGATTAAAATGTTTGATTTAATTTCTATAGAAATATTATCAAAGTAAATTAACATAAAACCTCTGCTTTTATATATTACTAAATATTGGCCAACTCAACCCCTAGTGCTACAGTGAGAATCATCTAGCTGGCTCTATTTGCATTCCTCTCAAATCATGATAGAGTCAGAGAGGCTCGTGCTAGCATGATCTGAATGACAACTTGATTCTAACCAAAATATTAGGTCAAATATCATATATTAAAGGAGTCATATATCGGAGAATAGCAAACACCTAATTATGAACACTTTTCAACAAAAAAAAATAGGCCAATAGGCCAATGGGTAAAAGCCAATAATTATTGAATATATATGATTTTCTTACATTTGTGTATTCTATACATGATTATCAAATTAATGTAAATTATTATAAGTCAAACAATTTGCATATGATTACTCTTGGGGTTCTGAGAGTTTTAAATTTTATGTTAATTTTAGTACTTTCATTAAATAATATTATTTTTATATAATTATTTTAGTTATTTATTCAAGTTTAGCTATTTTTGTTTGTTTTGCCTTTTATCTCTCTTCTCCTCTAACTTCTTCCTTGAAATTTTTGTCAATAGATGTGACGCCCATAGTCGAAGAAGGCGGGGAGTGGTCACCGGATGATATCGTAAGAGAAAGAAATTACTGAGATAAAGTGCAGCTCCTGACAGGCTTCTAGGCCGAATAATAAGTGGTGAGAGGGACAAGAGAATGAATCATCCCACATCGGAAAGGGAGGGAGATCCTCTTGTGACGCCTATGATCGAAGAGGGCGGGGAGTGATCGTCGAATGATATCCTAATTGTCTGGTGATCATTTCTATTCTTTATTCTTAATATGTTGATCTAATTCAAAGTCTTTTATGTCGAACCTCTTGATGAGCTCAACCTTCAAATTTTTGAAACACTAACATTTTTAACTTTGAAATATTTAGTTAAAGATTTTTTTTTGACAATGTGACATTAAAAAACTAGAGAAAGAAGAGAACTAAAGTGATCTTGTTATTCTTAAAAGATGAGAGAAATGAAAACCAAAAAGAGAAGAAAAAAAATAAAAGAAGAGGAGCAAGTAAAGAAAAGAATTGAAAATGAGAGATTGAGATTACTTGCGCTTTTCTTGAGCTAAAAGCCTTTTACTCACATGTGTTTTTGAATTTCGGCCACGTTTTTTAGACCAAAAAGAAGGTGAAGTTTATGTTAATTTATCCTTTAAAATATCTAAACCATAAATTTATAATAATTAGAAGGTTATTTGATTTATTAAAAAAAAAACTGTATATTTATATTTATTTTGAAAAAGCTTGAGAAAACAATAGATATATGGAATATCGCGATTCACTTCTTCCTCCAATGCTCCACACGGCAAGGTTGGGTTACCGTCTTCGCGAGGCTCCTCCCTGACTCGCCTATCGTTTATTTGATACCGATTAGGGTTTCCATCGCGATTTTGCCAAAAGACTAGCTAAGATTCATTTGAAGATGTGGGCAGCTTCGTGCCTCGCCTCTTGTTGCGCTGCTTGCGCGTGTGAGGCTTGCCGGTCAGCCGTGGGCAGCATCGGCCGGCGCTCCGCTCGCATCGCCTACTGCGGCCTCTTTGGCCTGTCGCTCGTAGTCTCCTGGATCCTACGCGAGGTTGCTGCCCCTCTGATGGAGAGCCTCCCATGTATAACTCCCCTTTTTCCAAACCCTAGTTTTACTGTCAAACCTTCTTAGTTTCGATAAATTTTCATCCTTTTCGTCTGACAAATTTTAAAGGGATTAATCACTTCCATAAGACGCCGGATAGGGAATGGTTCGAGACGGATGCGGTTTTGCGGGTGAGCTTGGGGAACTTCCTCTTCTTCACGACCCTGGCGGTTCTGATGATTGGGATCAAGGACCAGAAGGACCCGCGTGATGGGCTGCACCATGGTGGCTGGATGGCGAAGATGTTCTGCTGGTGCGTTGTAGTATTCCTCATGTTCTTTGTTCCAAATGGGGTTGTCAGCTTCTACGGTAAGCATTCCTTATCTCTGTCTCAAATATTATTCATGTTAAAAGTGATCATATGTCATCCCTGGTCTTACTTTCAAATATGAACATTATAAGGCAGCATGGTCTGATAGTTGCACTACAGTTATAGTGACTCTGCTGTTTTCTACTTTATCTGATTGTGCTTGGGCTGGAACTTCCATGAATCTCTTTCCTGGCTGCATACCTTCTTGCACAAATTTGTCACGGTGCTCTTTGTTAACATGGCAGGTTGGGATGAATTTACATTATGGTTGTTGATAGGATAGATGGTGTAGTTTGAAAGGCACTTTTTGAAAGATTATAATTCTCAAATCCGTTCCTGGAATGCTATTATAGTTTGGGAATGCCAATTAATACTGCACAATTGCACATAATGTGTGAATTTAGAATAAGGAAATTCAATAGGTAATAAATCATATTTTAAGTGCATTTATTTTTACACGTATATTATATGATAATTAAAAAATAATACCCCACCAAGTAGATCAATTTAAAATGTAAATTATATTGGATAAATAGTAAATGAGAAGTTTTGGTGGGGACACATGACAATATGATTGAGATTCATTCCAAATACATTTGACGCTGATTGAAGAATCTAATGTAGGCTTATTTGATTTGATTAATCATTGCCATCTAGGTTCATTACAGATTTTATTTGATTTTGGATTAATTTGGAAAACAAAAGTCGCCATAATTTTTAATTTTTATATTTTTTATTTGCATGAGTGTAATTGGTATTTTATTTTTGTACTTATTTTTATTTCTTTGTTTTAGTGTTTGGGATCTCTATAAAAATAGATTGCCTACTTTTGTAATAGATACAGTTTATGATCAATCAAATTTAGGATTGAGTGAATTTAAAGTTGTTAAATTCTATTGAAGGGAAGAATATGGGTTAACTTTAGGTGAGAATCTTTGAATAGCCTGGTTATCTCATTAAAAAAAAAAACTTTTCTTCTTCTTAATTCCTCCAATCTCTCTGTTGGACTCCTATTCCTTACTCTCGATTCCTTGCCTTTGTTGCTTGCCTTTGTTGGGCTCCTTGGCTACCAAGCTTTCGGCGTAAAGAGGTTGTAAAACCCTTTTTATATTCACTGCACAGGTGGCTAATGGTCCCCCAGTGTGGTCTCTGACATCCTCTTCATAGCATCATCTTTTGTTATGTCGAAACTAATTTTTCTTAGCTAGTAAGGTAGGGATTGCCAAGCTATTTTTTGAATAAGTTTGATAGAATTTTCTTTTCTAGTTTTTGGCTTGGTTTACCAGCTGAGATTGCATTACAAGCATTCCATATGGACCAAAGGATTTTGGAAAATAATTTGGGAGAAATCATTGTTTTGCTGTGAATTACAATGTTGATTCATTCTTATCCATCAGCTGTAAGATTCTCGTAGGCTATCTCAAGAATTCGTACTGCCTTCCATATTTTCCTTGCAAAAATACAATCCCAAAAAAGATGGGTAATAGTTTCTATCGCAGCATGGCAGAATAGACACATAAATGAGTTTGATATTATCTTGCGAGTGTGCAGGTTTTGGTAGGCTGAGAGAAAATTTTGTCTGGCTTTCCAGGCAAATAGGTGTATCTGGCTTTGGGTGTGAAGCTGCCATATAGTTCTCCATATTGTTTGTTGTTCTGAACCTGAGGATGAGCTGAGGTTTCACGGATATATCTATACCCACTACGAACTGAATTGTTTTTCGCTTTGTTGTATACCCTATTTCTGCAATCATTAGTTGAGGTGTCACCCAATGGAATTTGGAGGATCTCTTTGGCATTGGCTTCATCAAAACATTGGTGTATGATTGATGTGTTCCAAGTATGATTGTTGTGATGAATGATAGATTGGATTGTTGCATTCTCAGAGTAGTGTTTTGACTGATGAAAAATTCTATAACCCTAAGATCTTGGAATCCATCAATTATTTCAAATTTTAATTGATCTTCCATTCCCTATTTGCCAAATTGTCCCTTGCTAATAATATTCTTAGCTTCCCACAAACTTCTCCGCACATAAGAAGGATTGCGCCCTTTTGTTTCCTCCAAGAAATCTTTGTTTGGGAATTACCTGGCTTGGAGCACTTTGTAACTAAGTGAATTGGTGCCTTGCTAATTTAGTCTCCAACGTCGTTTGCCAAGCATTGCCAAATTAAAGGTTAAGGCTTTTGAATCCAAGGCCACCCATTATTTTTGGTCGTCAAATATCCTGCCATCAAGCCTAGTGAATACCCCTTGCTTTTGTTCATGTTTTTCGGCAATAGTTGGCTATAATTTTCTCCAATTCGTTGTAGAAAGTTGCCTGTATTTTGAAAATACTCATAGCGAAAGTAAGGATCAGTTGAGTAATTGCTTTGATTAGAACTTACTTACTACCAACTGATAGGAGGCGTTCCTTCCAGCCCTCGACATACTAGTTCTTTTCTTTGCTTTTTCAACCATCGGCGGCACTCCCAGATACCTTTCGGAATTTCTTGCAGCTCTAACACCAAAAAATAGTCCAAATTTATCTATTGTTTAGAGGCTCGTTCATATACGTTTAGGATTTGTTGGATTTTAGTCCCCTCCTATTTGCACGCTCTGAAAAATAGTAGACTATCATCAGCAAAAAAACAGGTGAGTGATGCTCGGTCCTGCTTTGCTTGCTCGAATACCATGGATGTATTTGTGATACTCGATTGCATCTATAAGATCTGTAAGCCCTTCTGCACAGATTAAGAATAAGTATGGTGAAATGGGATCTCCTTGTTTAAGACCATGTTGTGGAATTATGAAGTCATGATCGAATCTGTTCATGGTGATTAAGTAGGAGATAGAAGTTATACATTCCATTATCCTTCCTATAAACTTTTTAGGAAAACCAAGAGTTATCATTTGTTCTAAGAATCCTTTATTATAGCATTAGATTGGCATGAAAGGTACGGCTTCTCAAAGTATTGGATTGCTATGCTGCCTATCTCATCCTCTGTTTTATGAATAATTCCAGAGTCATCCTTTAAATGATATATTTGATTTTAAAGGATATATTTGATTTTTCTTCTTTCTAGCAGTCGCTGAAGCATGGAAAAAAGACTTGTTTTTATCACCATTGCGGGTCCACTCTATTCTAGATCTTTGCTTCTACAAATTTTCCTCCCTCTCTAGTAGCTCATTAAGCTGGAAGATTAAAGTTTTCTTTCTTCCCAAATTCCTTGGATCAACTGGTTGTTGCTGTACAGACTCCAATTGAGTGTGTAGATCTTTGATTTGCCTTTGGACATGGGCGAATGAGCTAGAGTTCCACTTCTTCAAGTTCATCATCACTCTGAGTCTTTTCCAATGGTGAAGTCATTATTCTATTGCTAAATGGCATCTTCCAAGCATTTTCAATCACCCTCCTGCAGCTATGATGTCAAATCCACATCGGTTTGAATCTAAATGTTGTTCTTCTCCTCTGTTTGTTGTTCTATCGTAGCCCTCCTCCAAGTTGATTACTAAAAGCACAATGATTGGAGAAGGTTTCTGTATGGGACACCTTAAATTTTGGAATTGGAGATTATCCACTGCTTGGTCTAAACGTTCCAAAATCACATCACTACACTTTTGCCATTCTACCAAGTGAATTGTCCTTCGATAAATCCCAAATCATGGAGATCACAGCATATCAAGACTTCCCTAAAGTTTCTCATACATTTTCCTCCTTTTTAGTGCCACCAAGTTTCTCTGTGGCGTACATGATCTTGTTGAAATCCCCTACACATAACCATTGAATTAAGTTCATACGCAGTCGTTGTAAGGTTTGCTAAGCCTGGAACTATCGGCTCTTAACTAATTCTCCGTAAAATCTTGTAAACTACCATGGGTTGTTATTCTCTCTATTTTGCACTAACACATCAGTATGGTATTGAGAGAAAGTAATGCTCCTAAACATAACAGCTTGCCCTTTGCTTCTACTTGTATAGTGCATTGCCACAGCTGACTCGAAGCCACATTGTCTTTTAATTCTGTCAAACTCACGACTATATAATTTAGTCTCTGAGAGGAAAACTAGTTGAGGTTTGTGGATTCTTAACTAAATTTTCAACCCGCAAACCACCCGGGGTCTACCCAACCCTTGATAATTCAAAGCTAAGAGCCTCATTTTCTCAGAACCCTAGTCTATGCTAGAAGCCCTTGATTGGAAGATTAGCAAACTATAAAAACTAGAGAACTTACCTTTTTGCCTAGTAAGCTTTGTGTCATCTTCTTCTATCCATCATGTTGTTGTGTTTTGCTTCTTTTCTTTTTGCAAGTCTCTGAAGAATTTGAAGTTATATAGGTACTTCGATTGATTCCAAAATGCTTATAATTCTAGCAACATTCTATGATCTCTTTTTGCTTCAGAGGTCTGCTTTGCTTGTAAGAGGTATCCCTCATCACTCCTTTGCCGAGGATCAGCTGAGCACCAAAATATTGCTCTATCACACTACCCCCACTTGGGGAAGAACTGCGCTCCACTTGGGGGAGACTTCCGCAATTTGAACATTTATCTCTTGTTTTTCTCGAATTAGTTTACCATATCACTTTAGGGCTTTTCATTTTTAGTTAAATAATTTGGATCTAGGGCTAAATACTTTTTGTTTCCATCAAATGGAATTCAACATTATTTATGTCTAAAATTAATATTAAGTCTAGGGGTGTTAAAAAATATCCGAAACTCGAGACTCGAAACTCGCTTGGAACTCGTTCGATTTTTGAATCGACTCGAAATCGGTTAAAATTTTTTTAATCGAATCATGAGTTAAGGATTTTGGCTCGAAATTCATTTTGAGTCAATTTCGAGTTGGCCCTAGCTCGCTCAAAACATGATTCGATTTGGCTCGAAATTATATGTATAGCATAAATAATATTGATATATAATATATATATATAAATAAATGTTATTATATATATAATTTAGTTACTGGTTTAGTGGTAGAGTGGAGGAAATTTAAGGCTTATTTTCTTTAAGGTTTAGGGATCAAATCCTCTTGAACACACAATATTTTTATATTTTTTTACAATTATAATTTGATTCGAATCATAATTCGAGCCAACTCGAAATCGAGTTATTTCAAGCCAAGCTAGCTCGAATCATATCCCATTTCGATTTCGGACCGATTTCGAGCTGAGCCGAACTCGGAATTTTTGATTTTGAGTTGCCTTCGACTCACTTGAAATCAGTCCGATAACAGCCCTAATTAAGACTATTGTTAGAACTAAAGGGAACCATGTAATTGTGTATCTATTTCTAATTGAAATCAGTTAACTAGCAATCAGTTTAATGTATAGAGAACTTATGTGTCAAATAATAATGTTTCAGATTGAATAGGCCGCTAGATAAACAAGCAGCAAGATGTAGGTTTTCTGTTTGCTGATCCTTGTTGTGGCTTTGGTCCAACGCAAGTAACATTGCCATGGCTTGAACATGGAGATTTCTTGTGAGAGAGGTTGTTGTTTGGAATGATGATGTGATTTCACGTCAAGCGAACTGGATGTCGTGAGCAGCTTCAGAGAGCGTGCATTGGATCATATGCCAGTAAGGTTTCATAATGACACAAACTGCTCCAAGTTCTCACGTCAGTGCAATGGGATACTAATGCTTGATATTGGAGTGACACAGGAGAAGAAGCGTGTCTTCTGCGGCATGGTTGAGGAACTTTATGGGAGAATAGTATGATTGAGGTTGAACTTGACAAGGAGAAATGATTTTTTTTTATTTGTTTCTATGGAGAAATAGAAATTAGAGGATCAATTTATTTTATTTTTTACTCAAAGGAACAATTAAGTTTTTGGGATTCCCACTGAAAATCCTGACACTTTCACTGAGATATCAACTCCATCACCTCAACCATAGTTTTACTCAAAATCAAGCTTCATTCATCATCATTAAATCATACAAATTCAAGGAGGCCTTTGTATAGAGATCTCATTACATTGAAATTTGAAAATATGAAATGAACAAGAAATGATAGAATACCAAATAACCCTAGCCCAATTAAGGGAATACAAAATAAAAAATCAAATAGAATCAGACAAATTATAATTAATATTTTACATTTTTAACTCAGCTCATTTTCTCCAATCAACCCATATTAACTTAGATTCTTCAATAAAATCATATCAGCTATAATTCTAAGATCTTCAGTTAATCAAATCTTCCTCAAATATCGTAAATCTTCAATCGATTGATATTGATGTATCGCCATCTGCTCATGACCTTCAGTTGAGAATCTGCCCAGAATGAATACATTGTCCTGTCTTAGTGTCCTAACCACTAATTTATAGTGTGATTATATTGCACAAATAGGGTTCCAATCTGATTTTTATCTTCACACATTTCCAGTTCAAATGTGGAGTAGTTTGAAGAATCTAATGAATACTGTTGATGTTATAAATATCTAAATTACAGGTCTAATTCAAGCATGCACTTACCAACCTTTTCTACGTTTATTGTGAGCACTGGCTACATGGCAAAAGTAATTTTGACATCTATGGCAACACAATCCATTTCGAATTTGGGTTTCCTAAGCATGCTTTTGCCCCCTTTATCATCATTAGTGACTTGGAGCTTCTCCCAAAATCAGGCCTCTTCTTTCACATGCTTTCTTGACTTGATCTACCTCATTTCACTAAGTTCCATGTCGGGCAACCTTGACTGGCTCCCAAGTCCAACCATTTTCACTAAATTTAGCACCGTCTCCCTCTACCTCATATATCATGTTCTTTTTTTTGTGAAAGTCTATTGGTAAGAGTAAAAACTTTCATACTATTCTTTTTGCAAGGCAATCCTTTGTTAAAATAAAACGACAAGCCTCCTTAAAATTAGAATTTATGAGATTCATTTGTACTTGTGCCTGAATCACATGATCACATCTTCAACCACCCCTTCAGTAAAACAATTTTCTAGACTGTTTTATCCATGTGTAGAGAGTACTGTACCCAACATGGTCTTTTCTTCACAGTCTCTCATTTCATTAAAGGCACCTGCCTATCCCAAAATCATCAGGATTTGACCTTTGCTTTCGACATCTCTCTCTAGCTTGTTTGGTATGAGAGAGACAAAATTGGGCCTATTTGTTTGCAATGGTTAATTTTAATAAGGTTTTGGATGGTGATATTTTTTTATTGAAAATGATGTAAAATATAGTTAGTTATTATGTTGAGATGCATGAAGGATGTGATGTAAGTTATTATTTTGATATATGTATAGGATATGAAATAAAATTAACTTTTTTATTTTGAATTATATGTATAATGTGAAATATAATTAATTTTTAATATTAAATTTTATGAGTGATACGATGTGCCTATTTAAAATTAACTAGATTAAGTTTAAATAGGTTAAACAAACAAGTGTTTAGGACTTGCTCTTAAGTCTTCAGGAACATTAAAAATAAAAAAGGTCTTCAGGAACATTAAGTGGCAAGTCAGGGTTCAAATCCAGAACTGGGAGCGGGGTCCAGGTGGTAGATTAATGTTGCATGATTAGTGTTAACTAGCTTCCTCCAATTTACATCTGCAGCGGACTCTCATCTTAGATACCTTGAAAATTTGTAGTCGCTCAGCATTTTTTAACTGGTTGATCTATACCTGAATGTGTTATTGGCTTGGTGTCATGTGGATTAGTTCTAGGATCTGTTGACTCAATCATATTGTTTCTTCTATATATTATTTTGGCATAGATTCCTTTGATGTACTAGCTATAAACATTGGTTGTATTGTATTTGCATGATACTTCCCATTTATTGTGCATTGTCAAATAATTTTTTTCTTTTCCTTTATTTGAGTTCTTTAGACAACTTCAGTCGCATAATGGCATTGATTATTTGTTGTTTAGTAATTTGTTTTATACTATTAAGAGACTGTGTTCATAAATTTCTTTGATGTGCTAGCATAAACATTGATGTATTTTTGTCTGCATGATGCTACTCATTTATTGTGCATTGTCAAACAGTTTGTTTCTTTTCCTTTATTTGAATTCTTTAGACAACTCTAATCGCATATTGGCATTGATTATTTGAGTTGTTTAGTAATTTGCTTCATATCATTGAGTAGGCCTGTGCATTTGGTTTAATTGGTTGGTTTGGTGATCATACAAAAAATAAAGTTCAGGTTTGATTTTAAATTAAAAAAAAAACCAAATCAACTAAATTAGATTATAAACCAAACCAAACCAACCAAACAAATATTGGTTTGGTTCGGTTAAAACTATATTTTTTATCTCAAAATTTTTCTAAATTTTTTCATAATAATATTAAATATTACTATACAAATATCTAGATAATAGCCTTAATACAAGAGTAATTAGCACAAGAAATAATTTAGGGGGCGTTTGGTTCGATGTTATCTTGGTGTTATGTTATGTAATCTAGATGTCATGACATCTAAATGTCATCTTTTGATTAATAATTTTAGAATCTAATAGAAGATTTTTTGTAGATGTCATTAAACCAAACAATTGTTTTCTCTAGATAGCATAACATAACATCAAGATAACGTTCAACCAAACGCCCCTTAGCTAAATGAAAAAGCTATCCCAACTCTCAATAATAGTCTACAAAAATTGTCCAAGCACATGAAATATCTTAATTGCATCACCATAATAGACTTAACAAAAAAGGCAACAAGACTTTAAGAGCAATTGCATAATCAACTTCACAACATAATTAAAATTACGTAACAAAATTATATTTATATGTAGGGTTATTTAATAATCATTTGATTCAGTTGATTTGATTTCTAAATATATGAAATTGAACTCAAACCAATTAACCAAAATATTCGAAATATCAAACCACCACCAAACTGGTGGATTTTAAATCAAACCAACAATAACAACAACAACAACAACCAAGCCTTAATCCCACTAGGTGGGGGATTCTAAATCAAACCAAACGGCTAAATTTAAACGGGTCGGTTCGAGTTTTCAGTTTAAACCATTGTTTGCATGCCTCTACCATTGAGAGATTGTGCTCATTGCCGTTGATTTTTTTTTTGGAAAATTACATAAAATTGTATTTACATATTTATTACCTTTTAAAATTTAGTCATGCTCGTGCCACCTTATATTTTTAAATATTATATATGCTTTGCTTAGTTTAACTTCTATTAGGAATAAATGAAACATGCATGAAATATTTTGTCTATCAAATGTCATCGGCCCAACACAGTCCCACAGACATCTCGTCGGGTGCCCCATTACTGTCATTCGGCCGCCGTCGGCAATAATATATTGGCCGCCGTTGACGGTAAGTCACGATGTGCAATTGCATTGTTAGTTACCATCGATATTCATGTCACTCATCACTAGCCATCGGGTGCTACCAATTGCCACCACCAACACCACTAAGGATGTTTTGAGTTAGGTTAACTATAATTTAACTATTTTATCAAAAAAAAATTCATGGTTTAATTGTGATATTGATGGAGTGTCATTAAAAATTATAGGATAAATCTTGTAGAGTGATTAATATGTAAATATAATTTTTTAAAGTAGCATGTATGCAAGTCTCTTCTTTTTTTGGGTGATAGCACAATCATTCACTAGCTTTTCTTTTCTTATCTTTTGTGATTGCATGATGTTTGTGATATGTATGTCTACATATATAAATGTTGTGATGCGGGACGAAAAATGGATGCCAAAGATAATTTATATTAATACTCAACAAACTGATTAGC
>JAEMOT010002419.1:0-50579 GCA_019297695.1 Apostasia ramifera | reverse complement strand
ATCCTCCTAGACACCGAGAGTCGGTATCCCACTCTGGAGAAGCTTGCTTTGGCCCTCCTCACAGCTGCCAGAAAGCTACGGCCCTACTTCCAGTCCCATACCATTCATATTGTCACAGATCAGCCGCTCCTAAAGATATTACACACTCCCGAGGTTTCAGGAAGATTGCTCAAATGGTCCATCGAGTTGGGAGAATACGACATCAGGTTTGTTCCACGAACAGCTATCAAAGCTCAGGCCCTGGCCGACTTCGTCGCTGAGTTCTCTACAACAGAGCCACCACCTGTGAAATCTCTGACAAACCTCTGGTCGCTTCATCTTGATGGCGCGCCCGGGTCGCGATCTCAGGGGGCTGGGATCCTTTTAACCAGCCCAATGGGGGCTACCCTTCATCAGGCGGTGACGCTCCAGTTCAAGGCAACAAACAACCAGGCAGAGTATGAGGCCCTCATTGCGGGGTTAAAATTTGGCCCTTCCTGAAGACTCATAGCGGGGTCTCAATGAAAGCACCAGAAGATGTTGACGTAGGATGTGGGGATCCCAAGAAACATCAAAGAAAGAGAGTTCCGGGAGACGGCGGCGCGCAAAGGGGTGACGAGCCTGTTAATGGAGGCTCAGGGAGAAGATTTAGTCCAAAGCAACCAGAAACGCACACAGAGATATAAGGTGGTTCAGGGAGGAAATCCCCTACGTCCACCGGTTCGTCAGCGAAGGAGTTTCACTAATAAGAAAAAGATAGCCCTGAAGGCTGTACAATGTTCTTAAGAAAAGAAGAGGAAGAAAGGAAGAAGAAGAAAAAGAGAGAAACGGAGAAGGTCAGGAACTCCTCAGTTGGGGCCCTGATACAATGAATAAAAAAAATGTTTTTTTCTATTTTCTCCGCTAATCCTTTTTATCTCTTCCGTCTCCCTCCCTTTTCTTCTATATCTCTCTGTTGTCTGGGACTGTTCAGTGGTTTTTATAGCAGTTGACGTGCATAGCTCCACCCTGCTTTTCCGGAGGAAAGGTGATGGATGAGCTCCGAACGCCGCTTGTCTGTCACTAGAGAGGTCCGCAGCTGTACGAGGAGGATGATGGCTTTAAATGCTGGTACCTCCGTTTGGAAAGAGTGCCCGTACGGAGAGCGGCGGGGGTAAGTGAAGTTGATTGTGACAGGCGTTACCTCGTACCCTCGGGCCCGAGGTTACGAGGGATGATCCTGGGACGTCGTGGTCGATGTTTGAATAAATCCTCGTGCCCGAGGTTTGACCCGGGTCAATAGTCCTGCAAAACTGGAAGCTGAGTCAGCAAATCAATCAATCAAGTATAGACCCGTCGGGCGCCACGCGTTCGGCCAGGATGCAGCGCAGGAACCACGTGTTAACACAAAGTAATTGTATTATTCTGACAATTGTTTTTGTTCATTTAGGGCTTGTTTCTGATGCTTTCCACTTGACTTTTGGTTGTGGGCTTTTAACTTTTTCTTTATTCGCCATGAACATAGCTCAGAAGAAATCTGATGGAATCTACACTTATGGGTAAGTCATAAGTTTCTCAATGTTAATGCTTCTATGTCATATAATGTGTGGCATGGTTGTATATTGGAAGTACCAGCTTATTTGTCTTCACGTTACTGCTTGTAGTTCATTGAGATGCATTTCAAATAAAGTTATAGTATTTATACATGTATTGCTTTTATTAAAATTGGACTGACATTTTTGTTAGATTGTTTTGCTTCAGTTGCTCTATGATTATTATTATTATTATATTTATACCATCATGTGTGTCTTTATTTCTGTTGACTCATTCCCCTTCGATGACCATTTGGTTCTCTTTTACTTTTATCATCTTAAAGGTTATCTTCACTAGATTTCTAAAAGAGCTGAAGAGTTTGAGCTTTTTGAATTTTTTTTAAACTAAATGTTTGCAATCTCTGAAGAGTTAAAAATCTATTGTGCTTCCCGTGTTATTGTTTTACTAGGTTTTTTTTTTTGCCAAACTTGTATAGTTTAAATGATTTTATGGTTGTATGTTATTTTTTAGGTACAAGAGGTTGGAAGTATTAGCCGCTTTCACAAATACTGTAAGTACTTGCAACTTGACAGGCTTCCTTTATATCTTGACTAGTGAGCTGGGATGGTGTAGTATATGCTTTTTGGTTGCTTTCTTTTGTTAATGAATTGTTATCATCATCATTGCCTTTTAAAAGAAATATTAATCATTATTTTTATTGGTATTATAATTATTGTGATTATTGATATTTCTCTGCCTACCATATTTCAGTGTGTTACTTGTGTTTTCTTCATTTTCTGAACTTCATGTTTGCTTGGTCATATTTAGTTATTATTGATAATCAATTTAGAGCTTAATATTGCAGATTCTTGTGCGAAGTATTATCTACGTTTGTAAAGGAATTTTGTATGAAATGAGAGCATAGAAGGGAATTGGATTCCCTGAAGAGTACAGGGCATGCTATGTGGATGATTTGAGTTGTTTGGCTGCAAAAGGATCTTACTTGACTGATACATTTGAGGTGGATGAAGATGGCGGTAGGATTCAAAGAGGTCATATGATTTTGTAGAGTACTATGTTATTTGTAAAGAAAATTAAGATGTTATCTATTAAGGGATGCATAGAGGTAAGTAAATTGCAATTAAGCAGCTTGTTTGAGTTAGTGATGTACATGTTTGTCGGTTGTCATGTTAGGTTACTGTTTTTATTGATGTGTTTAGTCATTTTAAATTCTAGGAATGGTGATGGGGAGGTTTATTTATGCTTTGTTATGAAAGTGGTTTCTTATTTCAATGTTTTTTCAGTGTGGTTCGATCTTTTCATTATAGCGTTAAAGAAACACTTGGGCATGTTTGTTTGCAAAGTATAATTTTTAACTAGATTAAAATTAAATTTAGATAAAGATATTTTTTATTAAAAATTATGAACTATGTGAAATAAAATTAGTTATTATATTGGGATATACTAGGGGATGTGATATAAATTAGTTATTATTTTAATATATGTGTAAGATGTGAAATAAATTAACTATGTGATGCGATATGTCTGTTTAAAATTAAACTAGGTTAATTTTAACCTGCCAAACAAACAGGTCCCAAGTTGGAGTTTTAGCGCTTTGCTTTTGCTTTTTATATTTTGGATTTTAGGATGTTGAGGGTGATCCTTGTTGTAGTGATTATAGTGCCTCATTGTGACTGCAGGTAACAATTTTATTTCAAGTTAGCAATCTTTTTGCTATTAAGGTCTGGGGCTGTGCACCTAAATTTTCTCTTGATTTTGCAATTGATTACCTTTTGTGTTGGTTATTTATCTTAGGAGGGATTTTGGTAGCCAAATTTATAAGCTTTGCTATATAACCAAAAAAAATTGCAGATTGAACTTTTTTCTTGTTTTTAAAGACAATAAGAACCTCCCTCATATGGTCTCCTCTTGTCTTTTAAATTCTTAAAACTTTGTTTTCTTCTGGAAGAATTTCCAAGCATGAAAGCACATCAATTAATGTTCTATTTCTGGGTCATCCAGTAAATCTATCTTCACAGTATATGTTATTCCATCCAATGGTGTCTTCTTGTGATGATCACTTTGGTCATGTATTTTAGATTTCCTGTAACAATGTGCTTTTCCCTAACGCATACCCAAGGCATGTTCTTTTAGTGCAGAATCATACGTTATGATTTTATGAATTTATTTAGAAATCATAGGACTTAGATTCCTGAGACCCTAATTGTTGAGATGGATTTAAGTTTCTTTTCTAACCTTCATTTGTTTCATCAGTTACTGACATGTTCCATTGAGGGTTAATATGATCTGATGCTTTTTCCTATTATGTGTAGACAGTTGTTTCTGCTATTCATGTCGTTCTCCTTAGCAGTGGAAGCCTTGCATGCATTTGTACAAGATGAATCAGAGCACAAGTATGTTCTGGCTTTTACTTTCAAATTATGCAGTTATTTTTTACTGAAATTGAAATTTTGTTCTATTGGCATTTTTCCCCAGATTGAATGTGATTAGTGTTTAATATTGAGTGCTTGATGTGCTTGATTTTTTTCCCTAATGCAGTCCTAGGTTGTTACCTTTAGTTATTCAATATATTCTTGAATATATCCAAAGGATGAGATTGCATCTTAATATTTGATAGTAATTGATTGTAGTACTAGCAACATTTCAAAATGATGGAGACAGGTAGTTTACAGATGCTTATGCAGAGATAAGTACATCTATTAATAGGTCAATCTCAATCAAATGTAGAAGTTTTAGAATTTAATTTTTTAATGATGGAGAGAGAATTATTTTAATATCATGATGTAAAATAAAACTATTTTGTTATTAAGGAGTATATTGAATATAAAATAAAATTAATTTTTTTATTGAAGTATGTGTTGGATGTGAAATATAATTAATTTTTAAGGTTAAAATTTGTGTAGGATGTAAAATAAAGTTAATTTTTAATATTTAAATTTATAAATTTTGTGAAACAAATATAAAATATTGAAAGAAGTGTTTTTAGAAGGGTTTGATGATTTTTTTAGCTCCAACCAAATAAGGTCTTAAGGCTTTATTGACTTCAATTTAATTGATAGAAGGCTATGTCCTTAGATGCACTTTCTTGTAAACTCAAGGAGTTGAGTACAGAAGCTGACTCCATCATAAAACAGTCATTTAACTTTGGCACTTATATTGATTTTGCAATGCCTTTAAAATACGATAATTCATCTAAATCAATTGAAATATCATTTAATTATATTTGAAGCTTATATAAGACATTATTTCTCTTAGCAAGAATTTTAATTTTTTTTATATTTTTACAATTTAAATGATTATAAATTTTGATAATGTAGTTGTAAATAGTTTCACCTCCTAATCTGTCTTGGCTTTTCCACTGCTATATATGAACTATTAGACATGCTGCTGACCTCTTGTCCTCTCCTGATGTCCACATTGTACTAATTATAGATTTGGAATTTAATAATCTAATATTAAATGTTTCTTTTGAATTCATTTTTTTTAGGGATTCTTACTAATTTTTTACTTAATGTTTAGGCATTACCTGATTATTTCTGCTGTGACCAATCTTTTGGTGAATTTACTTGGGGTTTGGTACTTTCGGAGTTATGCCCGTGTTAACATTGGTAAGAAGCTACTTAGACCAGCTTTTGGGTTGTGATTATATAATTTTACCCCTGTTGCATTTTATTTTGTGCGTACTATATGAATTGCATTATTTTCTGTACCATGGTCCATTGAATTTTGATAATGTGAATTGACATGATCCAGATTTGATTATGATCTCATTACCAAGAGATGAAAGTCATATCACACTTTCTATTTTTGAGATTCTTTTGCTTGGCCCTCTCAAATGGACATTTTCCATCTTTCTGATCTTTGTGTGTAGCTTACAGAAACGCTGAAGATATGAATTGTCACTCTGTTTGTCTACATGTTCTGGCTGATTCTATCAGGAGGTATAATTGATCATATTCAACTAAACTATCTGGATCAAAGCTAGCTGTTTTCAGATCATATTCACTTTTTTTTGTCTTCTCATAAATTATTCCCTAAAGAAAAAAGCTCCAGTCTTTGCTTGCACTTTCAAATTCTATGTACATCAGTGCAGGTTTGATTCTTGCATCATGGCTTCTTAGTTTGGGGTGAGTTCTGCCCTTCATCAAAGATTAATTTATAATCAAAGTTCTACTACGCCGGTAGTCTGTGATTTAATAATGGTTTAAATTTCAGTATTGAGAACGCAGAAGTGTTGTGCCTCGGACTGGTATCGGTGGCAGTATTTATGGTTGTCCTTCCACTTTTTCAAGCTACAGGTGGAATCTTACTACAAATGGTTCCCGCCAATATACATTCTTCTCTTTCAGCAAGTGCTGGCGACAGGTATAATTTTCAGTCGTTTGTTGGTCGACTTGAATGGTTGATGTGGGATGGGTTTGTCAAACTCTGAATCCGTCTCATTAACTCTAATGTTACATGTTCATATCAGGTTTAATAGGAACATTTTATTGGGTTTGAGACAGGTTAATCAAACTCGTAATCCATCCAATTAGTTCCTATAATTCCCATAAGTATATCAGCATTCTTATTGAAATTTCAAATCCTCCTTCAAATGGTTGTGCATGCCTATATTTCCCTATTTCATTTTTAAAATTTGACATCGAAATTAAGGTCATGTTTGGGACATGTTTCTCTACAATTGTGTGGTGCAGTTGAGTTTTTTTCTCAGACTGGTATTACTGTAACCACAACAATAATGTAGTTAAATCATTTTTTTTGTCAAAATATAGCAAAAACTTTTTATCAGAACTACTATCATAACAAGCTGACGTCTTAAACAGGACCTAAGTACATTAGTGGCATTTTCTTGAATCTACTAAGTATAATTTTATGGACTAATTTGTACTATATCATAAAATTTACATCGAGTTGAATTGGGTTATTGAAACGAACTTTGAATTTTATTGCCCTACAACTGCAAGTATGAATATGATCCACATATTTTTCTTATATGCTATGGTAGCATTAAAGAATCCAATAGTTGGTGATCCATTCACTGTTGTATCTCTGATTTATCTCCATGTGCTCAGTTCTTTGATTCTTTGTGTGATTATTCATCTTCTTATTTTCTACCAATTACATTCTCTAGGTTACTAATCTTGAAGATGTTGCCGATATTACTCAGTCAAGGTTTTGGGAACTCATTCCTGGCCATGCCATAGGCTCACTATCTATTTTGGTACGTGTTGTTTGAAGGAAGTTTTTTTGTTATTTCCTCATTTCTTGCTGATTGATCAATGAATTATCTTTGTTAGAATATAAAATTATTTTTGGGTCATAATTTACAAGCCTAAGCTTTTAGGTCTATTGGTTACCAAAAATTTAATATGGTATTATCTTCAACACAACTTCTAGAATTATGCCACCCTTTGTGGTTTATTTTTCGTATACAATCTCAAACTTGTAGGAAGGAGGGTTAATTTGAGATGGAGGGAGAGGTGAAAGAAGAGGGAGAGGGATTCAGGGACTTCAACACAAATATTACTAAGAAAAGGTTATGTTAAAGATGATCATAGAAATAATATTCATTGAAATAACAATTTAGAGAATAGATTTTGGTAGTATATGTAAAAGGTAGAGTAGAAGATGCCTTCCCTGAGATGAGTAGATAATATGTTTAAATGAATAAGAATCAAATACAAGACTTTTGTTTGTTGGCCTGAGTTTAGGGCTATTAACGATCCAATTTTGATTCGATCCGATCTTGGCTCAAGATTGAATTGATAGTTTTTTATTCTATCCAAAACATGAATAAGATGACTTCAATCCGAGCTAAGTCTGACTCATTTATCATCAATTTGATCTTAATTAGATATATTAGATGATACATCGATATATTTTAGTTTAATACCAGCTTTTAGCAACCGATTTATTGCATATTAATGTATTTTAACAATATATTACCGATTGTACAACTTTTTAATTCAATATTGATATTCTTGAGATCAATACACGCTTTTAAAAATTGATTAGTTATATATCAACCAACTTAATCAAAATACTTTTATTTATATAATTACTTGATTTTACTTCAGTTTATTAGTAGGTAACACAAGCATTTAGATACTGATTTGTCATTATTGTTGTACTTTAACAGAATACTAATAATTTTATGACTAGTCGTTGTTATATCTATATATTCTAAATTAATAAATGCATTTAGAGACCAATTTGATCGATACTTTAATATGTTTATTGAATACCGGTAATTATACACTTATGTGACTCTATATAACAATATTTTTATTAAATACAAACTTTTATAGGTGAATTTATTACGTATCCACTTATTTTAACTGTATACTTATACTTATACGGCTATTCATTTCTTTATCGATGACTTTCAGCTGTACGTAGGCGTTTGTCGATCGATTGGAAATAAATCAATTTAGTTTAACTAAGTTTTTGCTATTATACAATGATTCCTTGTAATCTCATTGTATTTTCATTTGAAAACTAAAATTTTCATATGAATTCACTACATATAGAAGTATTTTTAAAAGTTACTGATAATTTTAGAACTCACTATTTTGTCGATATATTATATGTTAAGCTTTTCAGATAAAATACTTACAATTACATTATTTTTTAATGTTATTTAGTTGTATTTAAAGAGAACCATAGTACATTTATATAATACATATCTAGGTATTAGAATGGAATTCTGATAATTTTATAGTAAATTATAGTTATATCGATGTATTTTATTTAAATACATATATTTGAAGATCAATTCGATACATATCAAAGCGTTTTAATTAAGTAGCAATTATAAAATTATTTGGTGATATATCGTTGCATTTCTCATTAATACGCACTTTCAGATGCTGATTAATTGTATCTTAATGTATTTTGACAAAATATTATCAATTCTACAGCTATTTAATTCAATATCGATGTTTTTGAGATGAATACACGATTTTAGAGCTTGATTCGTTATATATCATGTTGTTTTACCAAAATATGTGTACTTATACATTTATTTGATGCTATTTCAGTTTATTAGAAGGAAACACAGGAATTTTGGCACTAATGCATTATATATTGAGGTATTGTAATAGTAAAATAACAATTTTGTGACTATTCATTATTATATCTATGTATTTTTACTGAATAAACACATAAAGAGGCCAATTTGATGGGTACGATGATATATTTGTTGAATACCAGTAATTATGCCGTTACGTGACTTCATATAGTTATATTATCATTTCATACATGTTTTTATAATTGTATTTGTCACGTGTCAATGTATTGTAACTGAATGCTACTAGTTATAATACTATTGATTGCTTTATCGATAACTTTTAGCTGAACATAGGCATTTATAGATAGAATAGAAATAAATCAAGTTAGGTTAACTGAGTTCTTATAATTATACAATAGTTCGATGTAATTTCATTGTATTTTAATTGAAAACTAAAATTTTCACACAAATTCACCACATATAGATGTATTTTATCAAGATTTTGTTAATTTTATAACTCACTATTTTATCATCGTATTTCAGCTGCAAAAAATGTACTTAAAGGCCAATTTGATCGATATCTTTGTGTAATACTAAGACATATCTAATTATTTGATTAGATATAGTTGTACGACAAATAAATACACCATGTTGGAGTCCGAACCATTATATATCAATGAGTTTTAGTAGAACTAAGAAAAGTATTCCATGATTCGAAGCTTCATCAACTAGTTTGAGCAAAATACCTGCGTTTAGAGTCTGATATATTATATGTTTAGTTATTTTGTTAAACTATTTGTAATTATATAACTTTTTTATGTTACTTCATTATATTTAAACAGAATAATAGTTTTTAGTCTTTTATGCCATACATATCTCGGTAGGTTATGAGATGTTTGTTACTTTTATAGTTAATTATAGTTATATCAACAAAGTTAGTTAAATGCATATATATGAAGATCAATTCGTTACAAATCTAAGTATTTTAATTAAATAGTTGTATTTATAAAATATTTGGGGATATATTGCTGCATTTCTGATTAATACTCACTCTTGGAGACTGGTTTGTTGTATCTTAACGTATTTTAGTAACATATTATCAATTATACAACTATTCATCGCTATATCGATGTATTTAAATTGAATACACAAATTTAGAGATCCATTCGTCACATATCAAATATGTTTTCAAACATATTTGCATTTACAGAACTAATCAGTGTTATTTTTTTGTACTTAAATAGAATACATGCAATTGTCTATTCAATGTTATTTCACTGTACATGATCATAACAATAGTATTTTGGCATTTATTCCGTGCATATAATGTGATGCGGGACGAAAAAAAGCAATGATATTTTATATTTATATTCAGCAAAATTAATTGGCAAATTATTTTAATTAAGAGAAAAATATTTTCTAGATAAATTATATGATAAATAAGATTTTGAATCCCATAAATTAAGATATTTTAAAATTAAAATTAAACTGGATCGTATGATAAATAAAAATTTATCAATTTAGATTAGGGCGTTAATTTTAATTCAATAAATTAGATCCGAGGTTTAGGAATTTAGGACAGACGTCTCACAGTTAAATCCAACAGTAATTAACACACAAGGAATTATCGGGTCACACAATTAGAGCCAAATAAATAATTCAAGTCAAGCAAATAATTTGTGTAGAAATTGAATAATCAGATTAATTGAGTTCGAAAAAAAAGTTACCAACGAGTTGAGTCGGAGACGAGTCACTGATCTGATCGAGTACGGTAAGCGAATAAAGTGCAAACGGNATCCCTTAACCCGGATCTAGGCTCTGAGAAAACTCAAACATAATTTCATTCATCACAATACTCCCTTTTTACAATGCAAGGCGACCTCTTTATATATAGAGATCCCATGTAGAAATTTGAAAATACAAAATTAAATGCAGAAAATAAAATACCAAATAAATAAAAACAATTATGGAACTAATTCTATTACAATAAAATAAAATCAGCTCCAAATGTGGTGAGTTTTCAAATCTTCCAGATATGCTCTGAATCAAATCAAATCAAATTTAAATAAAGCTAATATGGAAATCTCTAATAGCTCTAATTAATTTGAATTTAAATTTTGATTCAGCAAATGACGTCATCCTAGCCATCCGATTCGATGTTGATCTGTGTCTCCACCAATTCTCCCCATGTGGGAGGAACTCGACCCCGTCAAGTATAGGTCATGCGACTCATGTGTCTCCGAGTGGGTCAGATCAACTGTAATATTTGAGCCTCCTGAAAAGGTAAAATTCTCCACCGAACCAAATATCACTGATAATTTGAATTCTATTTAAATTACTTGCTCAAGTTTATTTAATTAGCTCTAAAATTATTAAGGTGGATTTTGGCTGTGGACTCTCGTGGGTAAAGCTACACTCAAAGGGAATAAAAGGCAATATATTGCTTCACTAGGTATTACTGTTGGGTCCTGATAACCAATAGATCTCAAATATTGAAAGTATCAACTACTCCCATAATCTAATAATAATATTCAAACTTATTCAATTGACCCAGTTTAATAAAAATTTTAAAGTAAATTAAATTAAAGATTTAATTATCTTAAATTATCATAATAAAATATTTAGAAAATTTTTCTGCACTTAATTATAATAGCTCACCATTAATTTTACTGATTTCATTTATTTTATAATATATAAATAAAGAAACTGACACATGCAATGAACTAAAATGAAATGCAAATACAAATACTGACTAGACTCAAACCTACGATATTAAATGAAAAAATAAAATGTATGTAAATTAGATTTTGATTATAGGCATATGGAAAATAGGTTAGAGTCACAAGAGACGCGGTTCCTAATAGGTGCCATAAAGTCCTCCAGAAATATCTGGCAAACTGTACAGCACACTAGTTAGATGCTCGCGTAGCCCACCACTCAGTCTCATGCGTCATCTGCCTACATTGGTCTATAGGTGTCGAATTTTCACAAAATCTAGGATATGCATGGGTATACTCGACTAAATCAAACCTATTGACCTCAGAACGACCATGACATATAATCATCTCAATATGATCGATAGTGTTATCACCACAATAAGATGATTTAGTGGCCTCTATCGCATCTATGATCCGCCTCTTCTTTATAACTCAGCTCTATGATTATTTTCTCAACTTGACTTTCGACTTCTATCCTATAGCTATCTTCCTCGTGCATCTCATCCTCGTACTTTTCGTACTCTTCGGCTAAACTAGGATCTGCTATATAAATGGATATAGGTAAGGAATCAAGTTTCAATGCTTCAGGAAGAATAAAGGTCTTCGTGGAGAACTCATTCAAAACTTCTTTCATGAAGAAACTAGATTAGTCACCTATAGTCTTAATAGGTCTGGCAATGAGAGTAGGAATTGGAGCAATTGATACTAATCTAGGCTCATGTTGTTTATTGGGTGTGGATATGCGGTCAAACCTTGCTATAAGCTCGGTCAACATAGCTTCTAATTTGGGATCCATAGGAATAGGGAAGCTAAACCTAGTGGGTATATGCAAACAGAAATAAATATATCTAAATGCACCCTATTCCAACCATGCTCTGATACCAAGTTGATGCGGGACGGAAAACGATGCCAATGATGATTTATATTTATATTCAGCAAAATCAATTAGCAAATTATTTTAATTAAGAGAAAAATATTTTCTAAATAAATTATATGATAAATAAGATTTTTGAATCCCATAAATTAAGATTTTAAAATTGAAATTAAATTGGATCGTATGATAACTAAGAATTTATCAACTTGGATTAGGTCGTTAATTTAAATTCAATAAATCAGATCCGAGGTTCAGGAATTTAGGACAGACGTCTCACAGTTAAATTCAACAGTAATTGACACACAAGAATTATCAGGTCACACAATTTGAGTCAAATAAATAATCCAAGTCAAGCGAATAATTTGTGTTGAAATCAAATAATCAGTTTAGTTGCGTTCGAAAAGAATTTACCAGTGATTTGAATCGGAGAAGAGTCACTGACGATGATGATTAACTGATCTGATCGAGTACCGGCGACGTGCGGACAAAGCGCAAACGGCGCGCGGGCGCGAGCACAGGCGGGCGCACGAGTAATCGCAGGCAGGCGCGCAGATGGGCGCGCGGTCGCAGGGGCGATTTCCCGGAACGGTAGAGAGGAAGAAGAGAAATTGAATATTAAGGCTGGGAAATTACATCAAGGGACCTGGATTTTGGTTGAGCTGAAGGAAGGAATTTTGATAGAATGCTGCAAACCTTTACAGTAATTTACTGTTATATAGATATATTTCAGTTGAATTCAAACAGTTGAAGTCTAATTCAATACAAATCAAAATATTTCTAGTTAATGCAAGCTTTTAGATACTGATTCACTGCATATTATTGTATTTTAACATAATATCAATAATTGTACAAAATTTGTTACCATATTAATGTATTTTAGCTGAACACATGCATTTAGAGATAGATTCTCTACATATCAACTCACTTTACCTAATATTTTTATTTATAAAACTATTTGTTGCCATTTCATGATAGTTAAAAAGAGTACTTACAATTACACAATATTTTGTTGTTATTTCATTGCATTTGGGCAAAATAATAGTATTTAGACATTTATTCTATACATGTCAAGGTATTTTAATGAAATACTGATGAGTTTATTATTATGTCTTCTATATTATCATATTTCAACTGAATATACCTATTTGATGCCCAATTTGATATATATTAATGTATTTTAATTCAATATTAGTAATTATATTGCTATTAGATGGTATATCAATATATGTTAGCTTAATACCAGCATTTATCGACCGATGTGTTGAATATTAATATATTTTAACAATATATTATCGATTGTACAACTATTCAATTTAATATTGATATTCTTGAAATCAATATATGCTTTTAGAGATTGATTACTTATATATCAAGCAACTGAATCAAAATATTTATATTTATATAATTACTTGATGTTATTTCAATTTATTAGTAGGTAACACAAGCATTTAGATAAACCCTAAACCCTAAACCCTAAACCCTAAATCCTAAATCCTAAACCCTAAATCCTAACCCCTAAACCCCTAAACCCTAACCCCTAAACCCTAAACCGAAAACCCCAAAATCCTAAACCCTAAGCCCAAAACCCAAAACCCAAAACCCAAAACCCAAAACCCAAAACCCTAAACCCAAAACCCAAAACCCTAAATTCTAAACCCTAACCCCAAACCCTAAATCCTAAACCCCTAAACCTTAACCCCTAAACCCTAACCCCTTAACCCCTAAACCGTAAAACCCTAAACCCCTAAACCGTAAAACCCTAAAACCCTAAACCCTAAATCCTAAATCCTAAATCCTAAACCCTAAATCCTAAACCCTAAATCCTAAACCCTAAACCCTAAACCCTAAACCCTAAACCCCCAAACCCTAAACCCCCAAACCCTAAACCCCCAAACCCTAAACCCCCAAACCCCAAACCCCCAAACCCCAAACGCTAACCCCTAACCCCTAAACCCTAAACCCCTAAACCCCTAAACCCTAAACCCTAATCCCTAAACCCCTAAACCCTAAACCCTAAACCCTAAAACCCTAAACCCTAAAATCCTAAACCCTAAAACCCTAACTCTAAAACCCTAAACCCTAAACCCCAAACCCTAAAACCCAAAACCCTCAACCCCAAACCCTCAACCCTAAACCCTAAAACCCTAAATCCTAAACCCTAAACAAAACCTAAACGAAACCCTCTCTCTAGATTTTTGTGGGGCAGAGCTTCTCTCTCTAGGAAGTTGGAAAACCCTCGCCGCCGGCGGCCCTTAGGAGCCGCCGGCGGTGGCGCTTGCCGGAAAATCTCTCCCCTCCCCTTTAGCTGCTCCTTGATCCTCTTCCTCCCTTGGTCCGCCTACTCCTCCCTCTCGGCGGTTGCAGGTGGCGGAACTCTGCGCTCGCCGAAAACCTGTTCCTCTTTTCAACCATCCCCTCTTTGCGGCGGTTGGAGGCTGGAAGGTACTGCTGCGTGGATTCCCTGGCTGCCGGAGGTCTAGGCGCTGTTGGAGGAGACAGAGCAGCCGACGAAAGGTAGGGTGGTGGCCCTGTTTTGCTGCAAAAGTGTAGAAGGTGAGGTGGCTGGTGGCCCAAGCGACAGAGATGTTGAGGTGGAGGTGGAGTGGTATGTTGCTGGAAGCTTGGCCACCTCCTGGTGGCAGACTGCTCCCCCTTACTGGCTATGCTCCGCTCTGGGTGATCCAGCTAGTTGGCACGCCGGCGGAGAAGACGCAGACGTCAGGCGAGGTGTGCTACGTGTCGGTGAGGCTTTATTACAGAGAACCTTGCCCACTCTCTTGGTGACAGTAGGCCTGCCGTCGCCTGCCGACCGCCGCCGTGGTATCGCCTGCCATTCTCTGTCGCCCAGGCGATAGAGATGTTGAGGTTGAAGGTAGGGAGGTGCGTTGCCAGAAGCCTTGCCCACCTCTTGGTGGCAAACGGAACCACCTTCACTAGCTATGCTCCGCTTTAGGTCTTCCCCGGCAAGCAGCGCGACGGCTCCGGCCAACTCCTCCTGCTGCGCTTCATTGTTGAAGATGGGCTACCTCCTGCCTTTGCGGCTCCCCCTTCCCCCTCCGCGGCTACTGGAGCTCTGCTTCCCTGGAGATTCTGCTCGCGGGCTCACGCCAACGACAGCTTCCCTTCCTCCTCCCCCCTTCCCTTTTTTCCTTTCTTTTTCATCTTCGCCGCACTCCGCCCCTGCCGGCGGCCGGCTTCCTCTTTCCGATGGCCTGAACTCCTCACCGCGTGGAATCCGCGTGGTCCGCTAGCCGACAGACTCTTTCCTCCGCGTGCCCTCAGTCAACACCGCGTGCAGCGCTGATTTCCTGGCTGATCTTCCGCGTGGCCGACAAAAGCGACAGGCGTTTCGGCGGGATTCCCTCGCTTGTCGCGTCAGTCGGCGGGATTCACTCTCACGGCGTCACGTGGACCGGACTCTCAGCCTCTCCCACCCGTTGCTCCACCAAGCTTGGGCCGCTCTTGCTGGGGCTGTTGGGTTGCTGGGCCTATTTTGTGGGCCTGGCTTCTTAATAGCCCAAGACCCAGTTTGGCCTTTGGGCCTTTCACTCCGTGGGCCTCCTACAGGCCCACATTTTAACCTCATGCTGATGGGCCTTGGGGCCCAGCTCCCTCTCTGGTTTTGGCCTTTGGGCCAGTAGCACTAAGCCTTGAACCCAACACTTCTCCTCAACTCCGCAGATGGGCCTTGGCCCAGATTCCCAAGCCTTGTTAAGCTTTAGGCCTTGGGGCCTTATGTTATTTGCTTTATCATGTAATGGGCTTTGGCCCAAAATCCTATCATGTAATGGCTTTGGCCTAGCTTGGTTGCCTTATTGGTGGGTTGGGGGCCCGATGAATAATATATCCCCTGAAATTAATTTTTAAAAAAAAAACCCTAAACCCCCCTAAACCCTAAACCCCCCTAAACCCTAAATCCTAAACCCTAAAATCCTAAACCCTAAACCCTAAAATCCTAAACCCTAAACCCTAAATGTCTAAATACTATTATTGCAACCAAATGCAATGAAATAACAACAGAATGTTGCGTAATTGTAAGTACTCTTTTTAACTATCATAAAATGACAACAAATAGTTTTATAAATCAAATATTAGGTAAAGTGACTTGATATGCAGCTAATAGATCTCTTAATATGTGTGTTCAACTAAAATACATGAATATGGTCATAAAGTTTGTACAATTATTGATATTATATTAAAATACAATAATATGTAGAAAATCAGTATCTCAAAGCTTGCATTAACTAGAAATATTTTTATTTGTATTGAATTGGCCTATAAATGCCAAAATACTATTTTTATGATCATATATGGTAAAATAATATTAAAGAGTTGTATAATTGCACGTATTCTATTTAAGTACAAAGAAATAGCACTGATTAGTTGTGTAAATGCAAATATGTTTGAAAACTTATTTGATATGCAACGAATGGATCACTAAATTTGTGTATTCAATTTAAATATATCGATATAGCGATGAATAGTTGTACAATTGATAATATGTTGTTAAAATATGTTAAGATACAACAAACCAGTCTCCAAAAGTGCGTATTAATTAGTAATGCATCAATATATCACCAAATAATTTTATAATTACAAGTATTCAATTAAAATACTTTGATATGTACGGAATTGATCTTCATATGTTTGTATTTAATTATAATATGTTGATATAACTCTAATTAACTATAAAAGTAACAAACGTCTAATAAAGTACCGAGATATGTATGGTATAAAAGACTAAAAACTATTATTCTATTTAAATATAATGATGTATCATAAAAAAGTTATATAATTACAATTAGTTTAACAAAATAACTAAACATATAATATATCAAACTCTAAACGCAGGTATTTTGCTCAAACTAGTTGATGAAGCTTCGAATCATGGAATACCTTTCTTCGTTCTGCTAAAATTCATTGATATATAATGGTTCGGACTCCAACATGGTGTATTTATTTGTCGTACAACTATATCTAATCAAATAATTAGATATGTCTTAGTATTACACAAAGATATCGATCAAATTGGCCTTTAAGTACATTTTTTGCAGTTGAAATACGATGATAAAATAGTGAGAAGTTATAAAAATAACAGTATCTTGATAAAATATGGCGAATTCGTGTGAACATTTTAGTTTTCAATTAAAATACTATGAGATCACATCGAACCGTTATATAATTATAAGAACTCAGTTAACCTAGCTTGATTTATTTCTAATCTATGTATAAATGCACGTTATCAATAAAGCAATGATTAATTTTATAACTATAAGCATTCAGTTAAAATATATTGTTATGTGTTAAATATATCTACAAAAGCATGTATGAAATAATAATATAACTATATGAAATCACATAACTGTATAATTTCTGGTATTTAACAAAAATATCATAGTAATCTCCAAATTGGCCTCTTAATACGTTTATTCAGTTAAAATACGTAGATATAACAATGAATAGTCACAACATTTTTATTTTACTGTTAAAATAGTTCAATGTATAACAAATCAGTGGTAAAATACTTGTACTTCCTTCTAATAAATTGAAATAGCAACAAATAAATATATAAATACACATATTTTGGTAAAACAACGTGATTTATAACGAATCAAGCTCTAAAATCATGTATTCATCTCAAAAACATCGATATTGAATTGAATAGCTGTACAATTGATAATATTTTGTTAAAATGCATTAATCAGTTTCTTAAAGTGCATATTAATGTGAAATGCATCGATATATCACCGAGGAATTTTAAAATTGCGGCTACTCAATTAAAACGCTTTGATATGCATCGAATTTGTCTTCATATATTTGTATTTAAATAAAATACGTCGATATAACTATAATTTAAGATAAAATTGTCGGAATTTCATTAAAATACCTAAATATGTATGATATAAATGTCTTAATACTATTGTTCTCTATAATTACGATTACATAACATTAAAAGTATTGCAGTTGCAATTATTTTACCAGAAAAGCAAATTTATAATATATCGGTCTCTAAATGCAAGTATTTTGCTCAAATTGGTTGATTTAGCTTCAAATTGTGGAATAGTTTCCCCTGTTCAGTTGCAATTCATTGATATATAATCGATAAGCCTCTAAAAGCATGTAGTTTTTTGTAATACTACTTTGTTTAATTAAATAGCCATATAACTCCTAGTATTAAATTAAAACCTAAAGATATCTATCAAATTGGTCAATAAATGCATTTTTATCATTATAATATATTGACAAAATAGCGAAGAGTTCTAAAATTATTAGTATCTTGTAAAAATACTTCTATATATGGCGAATTCGTCTGAAAATTTTAGTTTTCAATTGGAAATACAATGAGATTACAATGAACCATTGTATAATTGTAAAAACTCAGTCAGACTAACTTGATTTGTTTCTAATCTATCAACAAACAAGACACGTACAGCTAAAAGTCATCGATAAAGAAATAAATAGCTATATAGGTACAAGTATACAGTTAAAATATACTATATAAAGTCACATAAGCGTATAATTACGGGTATTCAATAAACATATCAAAGTATCCATCAAATTGGTTTCTTAAAGCATTTATTAATTTAGAATACATAGATATAACAACGGATAGTTATAAAATTATTAGTATTCTGTTAAAGTACTTCAATATATGATGAATCAGTATCTAAATGCTAACGTTACCTACTAATAAAGTAAAATAATTGTCAAGTAATTATATAAATAAAAGTATTTTGATTAAATTGCTTGATATATGACTAATCAATCTCTAAAAGCGTGTGTTCATCTCAAGAATATCAATATTGAATTGAATTGTTGTACAATTGATAATATATTGCTAAAATACAATAATATGCAATAAAGCGGTCGCCAAAAGCTGGAATTAAGCTAAATTACATCGATATATCATCTAATAACAATATAATTACTAATATTGAATTAAAATGCATTAATATATATCGAATTAGTCTTGAAATAGTATATTCAGTTGACATATGAAAATATAGCAACAAATAATAATAAACACATCATTATTCCGTTAAAATACATTAACATGTATGGAATAAATGTCTAAATACTATTATTTTGTTCAAATGCAAATGAAATAACAATAAAATGTTGTGCAATTGTAAGTTCTGATTTTAAATATCATGAAATAGCAACAAATAGTTTTATAAATCAAAATATTAGGTAAAGTGAGTTGATATGTAGCGAATCGATCTCTAAATGAATGTGTTAAGCTAAAATACAATAATATAGTAATAAAGTTTGTGCAATTATTGATATTATGTTAAGATACAATAAAATGCAGTGAATCAGTATCTAAAAGCTTGCATTAACTAGAAATATTTTATTTGTATTGAATTGGCCTTCAAATGTCTAAATTCAGTTGAAATATATCTATGTAATAGTAAATTACTGTAAAAATTAGCAGCATTCTATCAAAATATCCTAATATGCAAGAAATAAATGCCAAAATATTATTTTTATGATCAAATACGGTGAAATAACATCGTAGAGTTGTAAATTGCACATATTCTATTTAAGTACAAAGAAATAGCGCTGATTAGTTGTGTAAATGCAAATATTTTTGAAAAACTTTTTTGATATGTAATAAATCTAAATTTGTGTATTCAATTCAAATATATTGATATAGCAATGAATAGTTGTACAATGATAGTATGTTGTTAAAATACATTAAGATACAACAAACAAGTCTCCAAAAGTGCGTATTAATAAAAAATGCATCGATATATCACCAAATAATTTTATTATTACAACTATTCAAGTAAAATAGTTTGATATGTATCGAATTGATCTTCATTTGTTGATATAATTAACTATAAAAGTAACAAACGTCTATTAACAAAGCAAGATATGTATGGCATATATGACTAAAACTTATTGTTCTATTTAAATACAATGAAGTAACATCAAAACGTTATATAACTACAATTATTTTAACAAAATAGCTTAATATATAATATATCTGTCTCTAAATGCGTATTTTGCTCAAACTAGTTGATACAGTTTTGAATCATGGAATACCTTTCTCTGTTCTGCTAAAATTCATTGATATATAATGGTTCGGACTCCAAAATAGTGTATTTATTTGTTGTACAACTATATTTAATCAAATAATTAGAAAATTCTAAGTATTACACAAAGATATCGATCAAATTGGTCTTTAAAAGCACCTTTTCAGTTGAAATAAGTTGACAAAATAGTGAACAGTTATAAAATTATCAGTATCCTGTTAAATTAGATCTATATGTGGCGAAATCGTCTGAAAATTTTAGTTTTTAATTAAAATGCAACGAGATTACATCGAACCGTTATATAATTATCAGAACTCAGTTAACCTAGCTTGATTTATTTCTAATCTATCTATAAATGCAATGTTCCGCTAAACATTATTGATAAAACAATGCATAGTTTTATATATATATAAAATTGGTCATTAAATACTTCTTTTTTGTCGTAATACATTGACAAAATAGTAAGGAGTTCTAAAATTATCAGTATTTTGTAAAAATACTTCTATATGTCGCGAATTCATTTGGAAATTTTAGTTTTCAAATGAAAATACAATGAGATTACAAGGAACCATTGTATAATCGCAAAAACTCAGTTAAACTAACTTGATTTATTTCTAATCGGTAGACAAACGCCTACGTATAGCTGAAAGTCATCAATAAAGAAATGAATAGCCATATAAATATAAATATACAGTTAAAATAAGTGGATGCGTAATGAATTAAATATAGTTATATAAAGTCACATAAGTATATATTTACCTATATTCAATAAACATATCAAAGTATTCATCAAATTGGTCTCTAAATGTATTTATTAATTTAGAATATATAGATATAACAATGAATAGTCATAAAAGTATTAGTTTTGTGTTAAAGTACATCAATAATGACGAATCAGTGTCTAATTGCTTGTGTTATCTACCAATAAATTGAAATAACATCATGTAATTATATAAATAAAAGTATTTTGATTAAGTTATTTGATATATATCTAATCATTCTCTAAAAGCGTGTATTGATCTCAAGAATATTATTTTTTTTTCAACATTAAATAATTATTTTATTTCACATCTGACACAATTTTTAATATAACTAAACATTATTACAAAAATTTTTCAATATCAATATTAGTTGAGTAGCTGTCCAATCCATAATAAATTGTTAAAATACATTAATATGCAATAAATCGGTAGCCAAAAGCTTTTATTAAACTAAAATACCTCGATATATCATCTAACAACAACATAATTGCTAATATTGAATTAAAATACATTAATATGTATTAAATTGGTCATCAAATATGTATATTCAGTTGAAATATAATAATATATAGCAATAAATAATAATAAACTCATCAATATGTCTTTAAAATACCTTGACATGTACGAAATAAATGTCTAAATACTATTTTTTTGTTCAAATGCTATTAAATATCAATAAAATGTTGTACAATTGTAAGTAATCTTTTCATATATCATGAAATAGCCACAAATAGTTTTATAAAGCAAAATATTAGGTAAAGTGAATTGATATGTCACGGGTCAATCTCTAAATACATGTGTTTTGATAATATACGTCGATATGGTAATAAATTTTGTACAACTACTTATATTATTTTAAAATACAATAATATACAGTGAATCAATATTTAAAAGCCTGTGTTAACTTGAAATACTTTGATTTATATCGAATTGGCCTTCAAATGTGTGAATTCAGTTGAAATATATCTATATTACAATACATTACTGTCGAAAATAGTAGCATTCCATCAAACTACCTTAATATGTAAGGAATAAATGCCAAAATACTATTTCTATGATCAAATTTGAACTAATATCGAAGAATTGTATAATTGCACGTATTCTATTCAAGTGTAAACAAATAACACTGATTAGTTTTGTAAATGTAAAGATTTTTGAAATCATATTTGATTTGTATTGAATGGATCACTAAATTTGTGTATTTAACTTAAATACAATAATATAGCGATGAATGGCTGTACAATTGATAATATGCTGTTAAAATATATTAAGATACAACAAACAAGTATCCAAAAGTGTGTATTAATCAGAAATACATCTATATATCACTAAATAATTTGATAATTTCAACAATTCAATTAAACTATATTGAAATGTATTGAATTAATCTTCAAATGTATATTTTTAATTAAAATACGTTAATATAACAATAATTAACTATATAATTATCAGAATTCCATTAAAATACGTAGATATGTTTGAAATAATTGTCTAAATGCTATTGTTCTGTTTAAATATAATTAAATAACATCAAAAAGTTATGTAATTGCAATTATTTTACCAAAAAAGCTTAATATATAATATATCGATCTCTAAATTCATATATGTTGCTCAAACTGGTTGATACAGCTTCAAATTATGGAATACTTTCCTCTGTTCAGTTAAAATTCGTTAATTTGTAATAGAATAGCCTCCAATATCGTGTAGTTAATTGTAGTACAACTATATTTAATCAAACGATAAGTAAATTTTGAGTATTACGCAAAGATAATTTTGAGATAAATTAGTAGTGTCCTATTAAAATACATTTATATGTGATAAATCTGTATAAAAGTTTTAGTTTTCAATTAGAAATACAAGGAGGTTGCATCGAACCATTGTATAATTATAAGAACACAATGAAGCAAGTTTGATCTATCTATAAATGCCTGTGTTCAGCTAAAAGTTATCGATAAAGCGATGAATAGTTATATAACTATGAGCATTCAGTTAAAATATTTTGATATGTGATGAATTCACCTATAAAAGCATGTATCTAATGATAATACAACTATATCAAATCATATAATTGTATAATTACTGGTATTTCAATAAAAATATTGTAGCATCCATCAAATTGGTCTCTTAATATGTTTATTTAGTTAAAATACGTAGGTATAATAACGAATAGTCACAAAGTAATTAGTTTTCCGTTAAAGTACCATAATTTATAACGAATCAGTACCTAAATACTTTTGTTTTCTTCTAAAAAACAGAAATAACATCAAATAATTTTATAAATACATATATTTTGGTAAAACAACTTGATATATAATGGATTAGTCCCTAAAAGTTTATATGTTTTTATAATTCTACTATTTTTAATCAAAAAATTATATTTGTATTTAAGTAAAATCCAAAGATATTTTTCGAATTGGTCATTAATTTCATCTTTTTTGTAGAAATACATTGATAAAATAGCGAAGAGTTCTAAAATTATTAGTATCTTATTAAAATACATCTATATATGGCGAATTCATGTGAAAATTTTAGTTTTTAATTGAAAATACAATGAGATTACAATGAACTATTATATAATTATAAAAAGTCCGTTAAACTAACTTGATTTGTTTCCAATCTATCTACAAATGCACACGTTCAAATAAAGCGGCAGATTTTGTAGCTTCCTTTTCTTGTTTTGATGATATAGAATGGCATAGGGGCATGTTCCTCCCATTCGACTTTTGTGCGATTCTCGATAAAGATTGAATCTTTTGTACTTGATGTATCTTTATTTACTGTTATAGTATTATGGGCTACGGCCAAATTTTCAAAAATGCATATGTTCAGCTAAATGTCATCAATAAAAAAATGAATAGTTATATAAGTACAAGTATACAGTTAAAATACATGAATATGTAACGAATTCACCTATAAAAGCATGTATTTAATAAAAATATAGCTATATAAAGTCACATAAGTGTATAATTACTAGTCTTGAATACAAATATCAAAGCATCCATCAAATTGATCTCTAAATGCGTTTACTAATTTAGAATACTTAGATATAATAACGAATAATCGCAAGATTAAAAGTATTCCGTTAAAGTACCTCAATATATGATGAATTAGTGTCAAAATGCCTGTGTTACCTACTAATAAAGTGAAATAGCATTAAGCGATTATATAAAAACAAATATTTTGATTAAATTACTTGATATGTTATAAATCGACCTTTAATTAACTGTAATACAATTATATTTAGTCAAATAATTATATAATTTCTTGTATTCAATTAAAACATAAAGAATTCTATCAAATTGGTCTTTAAATATATATCTTCAGTTGAAATACATTGACAAAATAATAAAGAGTTGTAGAATTATTAGTATCTAATTAAAATACATTAATTGTGCAGTTTTTGTGTGAAAGTTTTAGTTTTCAGTTCAAATACAATGAGAATGCATTGAACAATTATATAATTATAAGAACTCAGGTAAACTAGCTTGATATATATTCAATCGATCTGTAGATACCTATACTCAATTAAGTTTCATCGTTAAAATAATGAATAGTCATATAAGTGCAAATATTCAGTTAAAATATATTGTTGCGTAACAATTTAGCTTGCAAAAGCTTGAATTCAGTGGAAATACTATTATATAAAGTCAAATAATTATACAATTTAGAGTATTCTATAAATATATCTTGACATTCTTTAAATAGGTTTCTTAATATATTTATTCAGTTAAAAAAAATAGTTATAAAATTATTATATTTTATTAAGATACCTCAATATATAATCATATCTAAACGCTAGTATTCCACTTATATATAGTAAAATCGCATCGAATAATTATTTAAATGCAAATATAATTGTAAATTAACCTGTTATGTAAGGTATAAATCTCTAATTACTATTGCTATATTCAAATACAATGAAATATAGTGTAATTGCAAATATTCTATTCAAATATAGTGAAATAGCCTCGAATAATTATATAAATTCAAATATTTGGTAAAGTGACTTGATATGCATCGAATAGTAATATAAACACAAAATGCAAATGTAAAATAACTTATGTTCGAAATAATTGTCTAAATACTATCGTTCTATTCAAATACAATAAAATAGCAATGAAAGATTGTGTAATTGATAAAGTGACTTGATATGCATCGAATAGTAATATAAACGCAAAATACGAATGTAAAATAACTTGTAATGTAAGAAATAATTGTCTAAATATTATTGTTCTATTCAAATAAATCCAAATTTTTGGTAAAATGACTTGATATGCATCGAATAATAGTATAACTGCAAAATACAAATGTAAAATAACTTGTTATGTAAAGAATAATTGTCTAAACACCATCGTTCTATTCAAATACGATAAAATAATGATGAAAGGTTGTGTAATTGCATATACTCTATTCAAATGTTGTGAAATATTCTCAAATAGTTGTATATTATCAAATATCTGGTAATTAAAGTGACTTGATGTGTAACGAATCAACATCTAAATGCACGTGTTCAACTTAAAATGCATCGATATAGCAACAATTATTTGTACAATTCTCAATGTTTCTTTAAAATACAATAAGTTGCAGTGAATCGGTATCTAAAATTTGTATTAATTTGAAATATGTCAATATATCATCAAATGATTTTGTAATTGTTGTTATTCAAATAAGATACATTAATATATATTGAATTGGTCATCAAATGTTTGTTTTCAGATGGAATATGTTGATCTAATAATAAATAACTATAAAATTATCAGTACTCTTTTAAAATTTCTTAATATAAAGCTACAAAATATGGAAAAAAAATAAAGCACAAAACACAAAAGAATGGAATAAAAGCACCTTTTGGGTTAATGTGGCTCATGAAGGTATTTTAGATAATATTCGAGTATTATCTAATAGTTTATGAGCTATCACAAAATAAAAGATGTAGATGATGTAAAGTATCAAGTAGTTAAGTAAATTTTCCATCATAGATATGAGAGATAATCTAATGTCTTTATCTAAAAGAGTATTCATAGAAAAATGGCAAAACTATTTTATTACCTAGCAACAAGGTTGAAGAGTGACAAAAATATAATTTTGCTCTCAACCACTAATATGACAAGCTCTGTGTAACGAAAGTAAAAATAAGAGGGTTTAAGAAATTGAGGTAAGCTAAACCTTCATCCGACGTAATTTATAATAATTAATGAATTTTGAGTTAGGCTTTAAACTTCAATCAATTTATTTAATTATAAGCAATTGTTTGAATGAGCTATACTCTTAATTCAAATTACTTGAAATAAATAAATTGTTGAGACTTTAGTTTAGCAACCAAAAAAAATAAATAAAAGAGAAAATAAGGCTTTATTAACTAGAAATCTAAACAAAAAAATACTTACATCTTTGCCCTAAAAAAATAAAATAAAATTATAATAGTTGCTCATGATTTCTTGGACTTGAATTTTTTTATCTTAACGAAGCAATTATCCTGTAAGCATATTTAGGACAAAAGTTAGTTCAATAGTACTAAGTAATTGATATCATCAAGATCAATAAGATTTAATAGTTTGTATTTAATGAAATTATATTGTTATGGAATGACTTATATCTAAAATCAAGTATTCAGTTAAAATATAATAAAATAATATCTTATTTAATAAAATTATGTTGAGAGGAAATGAATTGTGCCTAGTAGCAAGTATTCGATTAAAATATATTAAAATGATATCTAATAGATTATAATGCATGCATTAACTTAAAATGATTTGATATAATAGCTCGAAAAAATCAAGCCAAAAAATGTTGGTTAGTTCACTTATTTGGATCGATTCACTATTTTAATCTGGTCCAAAATAGAATTCAACCTTCATTTTTTCATGTTGGATTCAAATTAATCTCCATCAAAAAAATTTAGTCATGTTAAAAGTAATTATAATCATCATAAAGAAATACTTTAGAAGAATAATAAAAGTGTAATTTACAGATTGCAAAATAATACGGTAATTTTGTAAAATTTGCAGTGATTGAATTTGCTTTTTTGTAGTATTGAAAGTACAACATTACTAAACTGTAAGAATAGAAGATTTTTAGCTGTCAGAAAGGAAATAAAATTCTTTGTACGGTTCTTGGTCGTCCTTTAGCGTTGAGGACAAAGGGTCGATTCACCGCCGAGCGACTGGGGCGAGCTTCAAATCCCAGCATGGCGGACAGCGACGCTTGATTTCCCCATGCTCTGAAGTCTTATTCATCCAGTCTTACGCGTTTCAGAGGAGCCGCTGCTCTCGGATTCGAGAATAGCCTCCGCAATCCTTTCGTCCCACTTCATGGCTTCTCCATCTCGGGTTGCTCGATTCGACGATCGGGAAACGGATGAACGTCTCGAAGCCGTTGAAAGCATGGAAACCTTGTTCGATCTGGTCTCCGAAGGGGACGAATCGGAACTGGAGTCCATGACAGGAGAAGTATACTTCTTGATCATGATTTTCTTGAAAAACACATGCTAGGAAGGAGTTAGTTAGATTTCGTTTCTTGATGGCATTTAGGGTATAAAGCGCTTGTGCTTGGAGCTTCTCGAGTTAAAGAAAACCTCAGATGAAGATTTTAAAAGAAATATTTACTCCAATTACCCAGCTTTCCCAAGGTAATTTTGCATGCTCTGTTTTTCCTTTTACATGTCCGGATTCTTCTATTCAGAACAATTTGACCTTGGCCCACGGATTGTTGTTCTCTAGAAAGTGATATTTGTGATCTGATTGTAGTTACAAGCTGGATTTGTTTATCTTGAAAAGTTCAAAATCGGCGGGAAATAAAATTTTGCACCACCGCATTGAAATCTTGTATTTTCGAATACTTTATGTCTTAGATGACTTTATATTTTTGAAGAACTAAGTTATGCAAGTTAAAAGTTGTTAAAAGATATAGTTTTAAAGAAATAAAATATATTTTCAGAAGAAAATAGAAGGGTAGAAAAAAGGAATTTGTCGAAAACATATTTTCAATAATGCAGCTTCGATAGAACCCCTCCTGTAAGGCTATAATAGAATTTTGTTACAACCGAGCTGTCAGTGCCAACTGTCAAACAGGTGGACATTTTGTTGGCGCAACCTATAAATACTTCTCATTTTTACTGTTCAAAGGGATAAATCTCTGAGTCTTGAACTTCAAACATGAAGCTTGTGATTTAAGAGGAAGTTTGAAATTGATGAGGCAATCCATCTAATTCTGCCTCAGTTTCCCTCTTTTTTTAAAACTTTCGGTCCGTCATTACATCAACTATCCCTTTAAATTAAAATCAAAATTGATCGATCAAGTGAAAACCAGAAGTTCCTGAGACGCTATTAAGGTAGTACTCAGTGCATTGAACAGAGATGATACTGATTCAAAGATTTTGCCATGTGAATTACAGTAACAGAAACTCTCTAATAGCAGAATCATGAACAGAATGCCAGTTATTAGCCGAAAAGACAGCAACAATTTTTCACGTGAATAAGAAATCTTCTATGGAATTTTGAAAGACAGCTTCTAAAAAGAGAAGAAGCTTAATCAATGCTAAAACACAGTAAGAGATTCTTCAGCAAGTGAACAAAAGATCAAATTCATAGTTTAAATTCTCAATCTTAAACACTTGAATTCATTTTCGAACCTTCTAGTCTATGTCTTTCCTTTGAAGGAGGTTTGCTAAGATAGCTTCCAATCTTTTCTCTTAGATTATAGCTCAGAAATGATTTTCAAGCTTATTGAGATCCATCAGAGCGCTATTTCTAATTTAATAATTTTTGCTCCTATATCTGATTTTGCCTCTTCAAACATGATTGATGGTTCTAACTCCTTTAAATTTAGAATTATAAAATATCTTGCCCCTGAACTCTCATCTTTGATGATTATTTTCGAACCTTTGAAAAGAGTTTAATCTAAGCTCTTATTCGAATGACAGTATCAAATGAAGTCTACAAACAATTCATCTTATTTGAATGATGACATCAAATGAAGTCCTCAGAAGTCCATCCTTTAATCTCTTTTTTGAATTCCTTAAAATGTTTCATTCGAGTGACATATTCAAAACTATTCTTTGAGGATTCCATTCAAAATGATACTAATTTTTAGAATTCCACTTAAACTATGTACTCAGATATCATCCATTTGAGAAAACCTCTATTCGAACTAAACATTTGATGTATTTATTCGAATCAAATCTTCGAATTTACTTTTTCAAAAATACTCATTCGAACATATATTTGAGTCCATCCTTTGAATGAGTCTTATTCAAATAACATCATCTACAATTCATTCTGTTAAAGAATCTCATTTGAGGCAATAACTCTGAAGTTATTCCTTGAAATTATGTTCAAAATTATATATTTGAACTTACTCTTCGAAAATCATTTTTGAAATTATGTATTCGAACTTAGTTCTTGGAAATCATATATGAAGCCATATATTCAAACTCATTCTTCGATATAAAGGAATAAGTCATAATCTAGGACTCGTTTTCTTTGAAAAATCGCGTATAAACATATTTTCTTCGAAAACCTTGTTTGAAATAGTAATTCTGAACCCATTCTTCAAGGATTGCAATCGAGATTGTGCAGTTGAAATCACTCTTTGAAACAATCTTCCCATGTAAAAGGGAATGACAGAATAAAAAATATAAGTTTACGTATTAGAATTAAAGATATGCAATACATGAAATATTACTGTAGATAGATCATCTCATTCTTCTAAGGAAGGAAGAAGTGAACATCTATGGGAGAAAAGATAAAAAAAACTTCAATAGTAGACTACCATACCCTCGATATGTTGACAAATACCAATAATAACAGGCTCTCAAGCCCTCATGTTATCGTGTATTCATGAAATGTGGACTTTAAATAGTTAATGTAAGGTTTCATTCTGGCTTATGGAACGTATCCCTTGATGGTAGGTTGTCATGCTTTTGAAATGTTATCTCCCAAACTCAATGAGTTGGGTATGAAAATGTTAAGAAAAAGATTATAAGCGGGTAAATCCCAATTTCATAGCTGGATATGATTAGTATAGAAAATTTGAATTGATCGAGTCGATTACAAGTATAACTACCTTGAGTCTGGATTTCATGTTTTTCCCCTGATTCACTGGGATGTCTCTAGATGATGGAACCCATGGTTACTAACAAAATATTCTGTAATTTTCAAATAGAAAGCTTAAGTGGATTAGGATCATTAAGTAGAATTATGGACGATGTAATCATGAGATCTTGATGGTGTTGTATCATTCACCATCTTGTCATCAAGACAACAAATAGATTCCTCTCTTAATCAAAAGTTTCATTTTTACATAAAAAGATGGGTGATTAATTATAGGGGTTTGCACTTGTAGGAAATTGATAATCTCCAGAAACTTTGAAGTCCTAGAGTTATTATCTTTAGGGTGAAATCTGATATCAATTTTCCCTAAGAGATGAAAATTTTTTAATGTCATGTACATCTATTGATTTTATTTCTCGAGTCAACTGCCTTTCCCTATGATGGTAACCATGGTTAAATAAATAATTTATGTACTCCTGTTAAAATGGCTAGAAATTTGTAGTTCGATATAAAATGAAAATCGACAAATTGTTGTTTCATCTCTAAGAGGCATTTGCGACAATTTGTCCTTTTGTAAGGTATAGATTTCAATGTTTTTAAGCCAATAAGACAATAACAAATTATATTTTGAAATGACATTGAGTTGGTGATGGCATATAGACATGTTTGCTTAATGGGGAAGACTGATTGAAAGGAATTTTGTTGGAGGCTATTCGTAGATTGACTATCAGAGACTGCAAGGGGCTCTTGGCATTTGGTGGAGTATATAGGGAAAAGATAGATTGTTGTAACTGTTAGGGAGAAGGTTGAATTTTTTGGAGAAGAACCCTAAGAAATTAGGTTGTGAGGCATGTATAAACACTTTCTTTAAGGTGATATTTGCCCCTAATAATTGTTGCAAGGCTGTAGCAAATTCACCTTCAGGATGCAACAAGAACTTGAACTTTTCAAGGTAATTTTGTAAATTTTTCTTGAGAATTCTTAGAAAAGAAATTGTAATTTTGAAAAGAGAAAGTGTATGGAGTTGTATAAATCAAATGATTGAGATCTACATTATAGAGGAGTTAATAGTGCATATGCTCAATGAATAAGTACGAATCGTTAAAAATGTATGACACGTGTTAGATCTTTGGTTACCAACTGAGATGAAAGCTTAAGCTTGTAAGTTTTGGCTTAGGAATGATTTTATATTTTAACATACTCCCTCACATGCAAGATTTTTTGCTTTGCAACGTGAAGTTCAGCATAAGTACTTTTTTTAAAACTTTATGCTAGAGATAATTGGGGTCATTAGGGCTCGAACTTACGTCTTTTTGGTTTTGACGCGATGTTAGATCTGTAGTTATCAATTGATTTATAAGAATAAGTTTATAGGTTACGACCCAAGATTAATTTTATATTCTAATACTTGAGAGGAGAAATAGTGAAATACTTGTGAGAAATATTTTAGGGAAAGTTTGCAATACACATAACATAGAATGAATCAAGCATGCTTTCTGATAGTACATCGAGTGTATGCATTTTTCTTGGGATGTGCGTATGCAATATTTTGCCTTTATTGAATTACATGTGTTGATTTGAACCCATAGACCCATAGATCTATTTAATTTGCATCCCTATATCTCTGTGATTTGAATATATAAACAACAACAAACCAAACTTTTTTCTCGCTAGGTGGGGCCGGCCACATGAATTTTTTGTTTCCATTATACTATTAAATAACAGATCTCTATGTAGCTCCAAATATATAAAGATCATTTCTTTTATTTTTTTACCATGCCTTTTTCGGCCTTCCTCTCTCTTTTTACATGAGCAAGATCCAATAATCCAACTGTTTTTTCTGGAACTTCTATCAACCTACGATTATATGTCCAAACTATCTAAGCTGACTATCTCTGAGCTTATCTTCAATTGAGGTCATTCCAACTTTCTCGTGGATATACTCATTTTTCATGTTGTCCTTTCGCATATATCGCTCATCCATTTTAGCATCTTCATTTCTATGACACTTATCTTATTTGTGTGTTTTTGTTTTGTAGGACAGTATTCAGCACCATATAATATCGCTGACCTTACAATTATTCTATATTGTGATTTTAATATATGCCTCGCTTTAATTTTAATGAAAGCATCTCTTTGATTTAATCCTTCTTACATTTGAATCAAAGCATATCTTTGACTAATAAAATTAGTTGATTCAGTCTTGTGTACAATCAGTCCTACAATTGTCGGCTTGCTTTAATCAGCTCAAATATTTAGATTTCTAATTTACACTAATACTGAGATAGGTTAAACATCCATTGGCTACATTATGGTTGTATTTCGGCCTCTTCTGATTATTGCACCTTACCTAAATACTTTTTTGCATAATATTGTTGCCAGTTAAATACTTTCAGATGAATCTGGAAATGATGCTGATCATTTTCCATTAAATGTATGCTCAGGATATTTGAACAAGTTGGAGGCCTAGAACGTGAAATCATCAAGTTGAAAGAACATGTTTCAACCCAAAAAATTCTTGTTAAAGAGCTTTTAAACAGCATCCATTTAGGGATTATCTCAGAAAACCTTGATGATGCAAAAGATGAAATTGTTGAAGATCTTGATCTAGATTGTCCTAGCTGGCTTGAAACTCGCATGCAAAATATTCTGGAGACGCTGGACATTCTTTTTTTAGAGAACCAGCTAAAGGAGGTGTTAGTTCTCTTGGAGAAGGAGACCCAAGCATTGCAGAAGTTGCAAAAGGAAAAGGAGTGCTTATTGCCAATTATCAGTCCATTTGGATGTGCAATTTCAGACTGGAGATCTAGGCTTGCTCACCAGTTTGCTTCATTAGCTGAACACAAAAGAGTGACCTGGTCAGAACTGCATAAAGCGTTGTCTGGGCTCTGCAGGCTAGGAGAAAGTCACCGTTCAAATATTTTATTGTTGAATTTCTTTCATTTACAACTTGAAAATAGTGTGCATGAACTAAAATGCTCTAGGCCATTTTCTCATGAAACTCACATGCTGCAACTTGTAAAGACTGTTTTCTCTACCCTCTCCCAAGCAGCAAGGAGTTCTGTTGTATTATTTGGGGAAGCATCACCTTATACTTTGGACATAATGCAGTGGGCTATATCAGAACTTGAAGTAATTTGTCACTGTTTCGATTCACATCTGAAGTCTATCTCTGATACTAGTCTTGCCTTAGCTTTAGTAGCTGAAACTTTGAAAATATCTGTCTCATGTTGTTCAGTGATAGAGAAAAACGGACTTTTCCTGCAGCCAGACTTTTTCAGACTTGTGAAACCTTACTTGGAAGACATTCTGCAGATGCATGTTGATAGTTTGAAGAAAGTCGTCAGTCAATTTCCAGCTACTGATAATTTGTTCCTAGGTGAATTTCTCGTTGCAGGAATTTTAAGGGATAAATCATCTTCACTGGTGTCTTATAGTAGATTGGAGCACTGTTTGCTTACATTGAATGGAAAAAAGTTTATCATACTTATCCAGGTATCATAGATTACATTTTGAACATTAACGTGCACTAGACAGTATGGCAATGCACAATATTTTTTGTACTTCTGTTTGGTTGCTAGACAAAAAGAGCCAGGACTATTTTAGCCACTCTCCTTATATCCATCCTAATTCTCAATAATAAAAAATTATTTTATTTTACATCTTTCATAAATTTTATAAAATATTAATTGTTTTTCCACATCTTTCATATAATTTAATATGATAATCAACTTTATGTTACATCTTTACAGTAATTCTAATAACTTTATCTCACATTCAACTTTCTTTCCCACACCTAACAAATATTTTCTTAAATTTGCCAACCTACCAAATAGACTAGGGGCTGTTTGGTTGGAGGAAACTTTCGAAACAAATTATGGCTTTTTTGTTATTCTTGAAATTTGAGTATCATCGGAGATAAAGTTGGTTTTTTTTTAATAATTTGTGTAAGATATAAAACAAAGTTGATGGTGATATTGAATGTTATGCAGAATGTGAAATAAAATCAATTTTTATGTAAATCTTTGTGTACAATGTCAAATAAAAAGATTTGTATCAAAGGAAGTTTAACTATAATGTTATTTTTATTAAGCCAAACTTTTTTTTTGTCACAAGCCAATGAATCCAATTTCACTATCTTCTCAATCATGTTTTTCATTGCTTATCTTCTATAATGACCAGATGGACTAAATTATGTTAACTTTAATAAATTAAGTTAAAATTAACCTTATAGATCACATCACATACAAATTTTAACATTAAATTAATAATATTTTAAATCTGACGTGAATTCCAACATTAAAATCAACTTTATTTCACATTCTTTACAAATTAAAATTCTAAAATAAATGTTATTTCACGTTCTATACACCTCTCAAAATATAACTAGCTTTATTCCAAATCTTTCACAAATTTCAAAATAAAAACTTCACATCCAAGTTATCTTTTACTCATTAAAATAATGTTACAAACTTCCAAATATTTTTTTGAACTTGTACAAAATATTTTCACTTCCAGTTGAAGATCTACTATAAAATGGACATACCTTTCTTTTGTGGTCTTCCTTTGATGTTCTTGCAGTGTTTCATATCATTATCTCTGTTTTGTTGACTCCTATATTAGACCTCTCAGCTGTAACAGAAGAAATAATAGTAATCACTACCCATATCTTTGACGTAGTGAACTTATCGGAAAGATTTAACTTGTAAATGTGTTAACAAACTATTGACATCATTTCTTCTGCTTTATGACATATTGCTCCTACCATTTTCGATGAAATGTATATATTCAACTAAACAGCAGTTATTTTTCATTTAATTTCATCTCCATTATTATGACAGGACAATTGGATAGGTTAAAATGCAGTATTAGGTTTTAAAACATTTGCTCATGAATTGGTAGAGGTTTCATTTTCCGGTTTTGTTATTCTTGGTTCTCTTGGAAGAAGAGGGATGGAAATTGTTTGAAACGCATTAGAGCAGTACATATAACCATTTTTCTCCACTCATGTTGGTAGTTGGAGCCTGCTACTAGGCCCTCTTCATTTGGCCTTGTACTAAAATGGTAGAAATCTGTTGGTAAAGAAATTTTTGGTCAATTTCACTGCAATTGTGTACATCATATGATGAATTTTAGGTGGTAGTCTTCCAATTTGTTTGCATTATTAATTCATATCATTTGGTCATTCTTATTTGGTAAGTTGCTTATGAACACCATATTGGTGGAATAATAGAATTTTGATTGTCTACAAGAGGTTTGTTTCAGTTGAACTTTGTTGCTATTTGAAATTTTAAATTATTATTTTATCAAAGCTCTACGTGTCATCTTATTTTGTTTCTGTTGAATTTTGCCACTATTACAAATTTGCACTATTATTTTGTCAAGCTTTACACATTATCTTTCTCGTGCTGCATGTTTTAAGTTTTTATGACATTTCTTGATATTATGAATTCCTACTTATATTACTATTTTTCATATACACATTCAGTCAACAAAAGTAGCTTTTATTTTGATGGTTACCTCTATCGAGCAAATTTATTTGTTGTCTTTAAATTTTTGAAGAATAAGGATTTAAGGGAAATTTATACGTCCCAATGAGTCTATGCGTGCCTTTTATTATAATACTTAGTAATTAATTATGACCCACTACTACAATTGTTAATTACAACCATTGTTTTTTGATGAATTAATTACAATCAATTACTATAGCTATTAATTACATCCATATACAGCCCCAGCTTTTGACCAGTGGCTACTATTCAGCCCTATATTAATTGTTATTGCCTATTAATTATGTTGAACCACTTTTCTAGCATTCCACTACTATTCCAACATTCTCGTTGAAGCTACAACATATTGATCATATTCAGTAAGCTTGTTACATATGTGGTTTATTTGAAGATCTTGTACGGGCTTGGTAATACTGCTAGCTGGTCAATTGAATTTACAAGTGAAAGCAGCAATTTCTTAAATTTTTTCTCTGATCAAGTGATAGTCAATCTGGATGTAATCCTTTTATGACAAATTGGGTTGGAGGCGATGTGTACAGCTGCATAATTATCACACAATGACTTTGTTTAACCCAGTTCATACAACTTCAACTCATTAACTGTTCTAACATATCAAGTTCAAATGTTGCAAATCTCCTAACTTTTTATGCAGTTTTTACAATTGACCTAGTGACTACAGTTTTCTTTTTGCATTTTGAGATTACCAAGTTTCATCATGAAGAATGCAATATTCAGAAGTTGAACTACTGTCTGGGGAATCTATTCGTTCAGCATTTTCATAGCCACAAAATTTTGTATGTCCGTTATCTTCATATTGCAATAATTTTCTTGGTGTTTCTTTAATGTATTTGAGAATATGAACAATAACATCGCAATGGGAGTCATATGGAGAATCGAGAAATTGGCTTATCCGACTCACTGTAAAGCAAATGTCTTGTCTTGTTCCTATGAGTTAGTTTAATATCGACTTCCCCTTTTCTAGAAGTTTACATTAGGATCCATTAGATAATATTTTGGACCCCAACATTCATGTCTTTTCCTAAATATCCAAAGCATATTTCCTTTGTGATATAGAAATGCTACATCTAGAGTGTACACTTAGGAAGTATCTGATCTTGCCAAGGTCCTTAATCTAAAAATGCTTCGGCAAATTTGCTTCAATTGTAGAGTGCCATTATGATCATTTCCTATAATGCAATGACGTATATAAACTATAAGATATATGCATTCATTAGTGAAAGGACATCAATAGAAAACAAAAATTCGCCTTTGGTGCTCGAGGTTCTTCGATGCTTGAGAATCAAAGAAAGTTTTGTATCCTCTTTCATAGCACGTCTCACTCCAATCAAGGCCTCGAAACTCGCGCTGTTAACTTAGAATGACAGAATGCGCTGATTGAGATGCATGCGTAAGGATAGGTAAAGGTAATCCGAATAAACCACAACTTTTTCTCCCAAGCTGGATTTCTCGTACTTGGCAATCCTCAGATCTCTGGGCCACTTGTTAGCATCACACAAAGTACATCAGATGATTGGGAATCACCCAACTCTACTATAAATAGTGCTTTGTGAATGTATAAAGGGACCTTTCTCTCTCGCTTTCTGAATTCCCTACTTTGCGGCCAAGCCCATGGTCCCCAACCTTGGGTAAAGCTCAATCCTCTATACTTTTTTTAACACTTAGTGAAACTTTTGTTTCCGCAGCATGATTGCGTGGATGTTGGAGGATTGTCTCCGAACCATGTTAGCTCTCTTTTTGTAGCTTACCTTCCTCTTGTTTTGCCATCTCAATTGATTAGGACCTCTAGCTCATTCATGATAATTCCCATTAATATCTGGTACCTTCATATAGGTTTCAGTTTACAAGATGGTGAACAAGAGGTGAAGTTAAGTTGCCTGCCTAGCCATGAAGAAGGGTCAGTTCAGCACCCATCCTCTTGCTAACCAGTCTCTCGTCCATCCTTTTGCTGATTAGGAGGAAGTTTCTGCCTCTCGTAACAAAGTCTACTCCAGGGCCTCCCTGCAAATTACCTGCAATCACCAACTCATTGAGATCCAAGGTATGGTCGTTGCCAACATTATAAAAACTAGACTTAACCAGCCGGTTCAACCGATTAAACTGTGAACCAGTCAGTTGGTCGGTCTGATCTGATTTTAAAACCGATCTTGCTTAAAACTAGCCAGAACCGGTCCAAACCTTGGTTTAGCTAGTGAACTGGTGAATCAATATGGTTGGACCGGTTTGCGGACCTTAAAACAACGGTTAAAAACCCTAACTCAAAACTCTGTCTCAGTTGTGGCTTTCTGCTCGCGTGCTCTCCCATCCAATCCCCATCTCTCGATAGAACGCGCAGTGATGTGCCGCCGTAGATGTAGAGATGCCGATGTCGGTGTAGCGACTGGCGCAATGATGCCAACACCTGCGACGCCGACATCAGCGATATCGACACTAGCGCAATGACGCGACGTCGACATAGTGATGTCGACACCGTGACGACTCAAAATGACGAAGGGCTGAAGGTAACGAACTCGGTAGCACCCCGCTCTGCCCAGCGACCCACTGGCGCCTACCGGAACACCCCATCCAACTCTGCACTAGCAAGGTATTGCCTACTCTCCGCTGGCCACCTAGCGGCCACACGACAGTTTGTCAGCCAGATTGCTTAGTGCCCAAACTAAGTGGCTTCGACTATTGCTAATCTTCTAGGTAGTGATGCGGTCCCTCTGTAGTGTGCGGCGTGAGTGTGCAGTGCGAGTATTCCCTCAAGCACGAACCTTTAAATCCTTTAACATGGTTCCTCTGCTTTGGGCCTCCCTCTACTTCGCCTCTCCGCCAAATTTGTGTAAGTGCATGGTGCAATTCCTTAGATCATGAACCTCCAAATCCTCTGACATAGTTCCTCAGCTTCGGGAACTCCTCCCACTTTGCCTCTCCGCTGATTTAGTGAAAGTTCGTGGTGTGAGTGTTCCTTTAGGCATGAACCTTCAAGTCCTTTGACATAGTTTCTTTGCTTTGGGCACTCTCCCCATTTCTCCGCTCTGCCGCCTCAGTGCAATTGTGCGATGTGAGTATTCCCTTAGGCACGAACCTTCAAATCGTTTATTACTGTTCCTCTTCTTCGGGAACTCCCCCCACTTTGCTTCTCTATTGACTCAGTGCAAGGGCATGGTCCGAGTGTTCCTCCAAGTATGAATCTCCTAGTCCTCTGACATGGTTCCTCTGGTTTAGGCACTCCTACCATTTCGCTTCTCCACCAACTCAGTGCAAGTGTATTGTGCAAGTGTTCCCTCGGGAATGAACCTTTAAGTCCTTTAACGCAGTTCCTCTTTTTTGGGCACTTCCCCCACTTCGTGTCTCCATCAACTCAAGTGCCTGGTGCGAGTCTTCCTTCAAGCATGAACCTTAAAGTCCCCTAACATTATTCCTCTGCTTTGAGCACTCCATTCACTTCGCCTATTTGCCGACTGTTATCTCCACCAATTAGTGGGTGCTCTACCTTCAGTGAAGGGTTATAGGCAGGATAACATCAACCACGCTAATTGCGAAATCAAACGAGTGTAGCTGGGAAACACTCCCAATAGGTAAGTACCCTTGATATTAGATTATACTAAAGCATCATTGCAGGATAGTAAAGTTCGTGAAAATGAAGCTCTGTTAACCAAAAACAAAGTACAATGTGCGGCTTATTCCTTCGGAGTTTGGCCATCCAAAAGGTCGAAAAGCAAGAGTAAGTCTTCATCTTCGATCTTGAACCCTTCTTCCTCATAGTTGGAGTCAAGACCAAGGCATGCGACAAGGTCTTGGCTATGCAAGACCTTAACTCTCACGTGCCTAGCATTCTTTAGGCTCGCGGCCAAGGCCTCCCAGGCCATCTTCATATCTAGAAGTCACTAATGCCAGCACTCCGTGCTGAATTGGAAATTGATGACCGCTAAATCTCGGGCTTTCTAAGCTGGCAATTGGTCCTAGCTTACAGCGTGAGCCTGGAGTTTGAGCAAGAACTTCTGACATAGGTGTCTTGGCGGCTTCTTCACCTCCGCCTTGAGCACTTTGACTCACTCCTTCGACTCATTCCAGGCCTTCTCAGCGATGTGCTGAAGCTGCTTAGCCATCTCCAGCTTCTTCCCTTGCTTCTTGACGAGCGCCTCCAACCTCAGGCCATGGTCCTGCATGGTGGCAAGATCGATCGCGGCATGCAATGTGAGGCACTTCAATAAAAATGCAAAGCACTCACTGAGAGAAGATAGTCGATCACTTTGTCGACTGCGTTCATGCCGGCTCTATCACCCTCATAACACTAAACGCAGAAGGATTGGGCCAGTGCGCTCGCTACCCTCCTTAGGTATGGATGAAGCCATCCTCCATTTGCTGTTTCAAATGGAGTTGGATGGTCCTATTTTCAGGGGTAGAATTCACCTCCAAGGTCATGTTGGGGGACCCAATGTTCCCTGAAACTTCTGATGGTTTGAAGGTGGTCATGGGCTTGACTGGACATTTCGCGCAGCGGCGTCTCCTGAGGAAACCTTCACCTTCTTGTGTGGAGGCTCCTAAGGATCTTGGGCTCCTTTAGCCCTTCTTTTACTCGCTCGAGCTACGACTTTGGGCAATGGATACTCAGGGATCTCCCTGGGCGAACAGGGCCTCCCCCCATCTGTGATGTCAGGCAAGGAAGACCTGGTTACCTTTGCCTTCCCCTTTTTTGTTTGGGAAGGCTTTGTCTAGTCATGATATCGGACCTTGATTTAGACACTGGGCGAGGCCCCCTCCTGTCGGTGCTGAGGGGAACAATAGATTGACGTTATTCTCAACCTTCGTGTTTCTCTCCTCCTTAATATCCATGGCCAGCGTTTTTAACTGGTTCATATGGGTAGCTGTGGACTCTTCTATCTCTAGGGAAATTCCCAATCAATTGGCCGGTTGACTATCTTGCAGAGTATCCACTCTGCAAAAAAAGAATGTTAGTGTTTGGGACAGTGGATCCCAGGCACAAAATTCAAAAACTTGCTGTCCCTCTTCAGTATCTCTTTAATGTCTTTCTTGATTCTTGGGAGAAAATCTTCTAAGGGCTAGGGTGGTTCTTCAGACGACCTACTGAGATGGCTAGGGGATAGCTTTTTCTAAGACCGAGCTTTGAGAAAAGACCCAGTGGGCAACATCGAGCACTTGGCTTTCTCGCCCAAGCTCATCATCGATGAAGAAATAGAAATCTCTCTAATTTGAATCTGAGTTGTTGGTGCTCGAGATCATCTTGGCTTCGGTACGGGATCTCAGGTTCAAGCACCCGGATGGATGCGTTGAGCATCCAACGGAAGAGCTCACGGAATAGGGTGACTCTCTAGTGCACAAATTCATTTTCTAACATCTTAATTAGAGAATAAGTATAAGCTATGGCATTGGGGTGATTTGTATAAGGATGGGCTTGAAGGAGTTCATTACCTTTGAAAACTACTTTTGGAATGGCAACATTAAGCTGTAATTTGGTTGGGACTTGTATACATAAACTGTTCTCGTCGGCGCATCGTTAAGGCGATCTCCCTCCGCCAATAGCATGACGATGATGTTGGGGTTTCCCTTGATCCAGCACGTGGTGTTCAGGACTTCATGTTCTGCTAGCTGTCTGGGACCGTAAGTGTCGTTGCCCAGGAACATTGCTGCGACATATCCCTAGTCATATTGTAGTGTTGTTGCTTCCTTCGCAGGGTTAGTCACCACCATCAACATCGGAGAAAATGAGGCAGGGTAGCCGTGCGAGAAAGTGGTGAAAGGGAGAATACTGGCACCTTTTACCTCTATTTATGCCCTAAAGGGTCTCACAATGGCCCCTATGACGCACATCTTCCTGTCGGCAATGTGTAAGCATCCGGTTTGCTGAGCTGTTAAGCATCACATGTTCTCTTAAGCACCTTCTGACTCAAAAAGAGAGCCTTTTTTCCTCCGAAAGTAAACCCAACATCAGGCAATCACTGTGATTGGGAAATCCTTATGACCAGGCAATCACCATGATTGGACAGTCCCCATGATTGGGTGATCACAATGGTCAGGCAATGTTAAACAAGTTGGGCATGTACGAGCAACAAACAAGGTTGGGCATGTACGAGCAACAAACAAGGTTGGGCTGAGCTTTTGGCTACTTAAGACCAATCGGGCACTACGAGAAGACATACACATAGCGGGGCAAATGCATAGGCGCATGTAAAGTTTGCACCTTCGTGCATGATTAGAAGAGAATCAACATGAAACAAGAATGTATGTGCTCAAAACCAAGTTTTTCATTTAATCGAAATGCTCGTACAAAAAAAAAGAGAGTACATAGAGGAAACTCATTGTTCCCAGCATGAGTCTAGTGGCGCCAACTGAGGGTACGGGCTCAAAGCTGAGGGCAAAATGATGGATACTGTCCTCTGTAGCTCTTGCTACAGCGTTCGAGAAGAATTAATGATGTCCCTTGCCCCCGTGAATACCAAGACTTTGGGAAAATGGATGTTTTGCTCATCAAGAATCTCCCGATTGACCAATGTTTGGAGCAATGGATCATAAGCTGGCTAATTCTGCACTTGCATCCCCAACAACCTCGACCTCAGAATCTCCACCGCTTAATCAATGGCAACCCTAACATCCTCAACCCGCTAACTGCCCCAGAGGTTTGTTCAGGACACCACCTTGTATAGGGCGGCATTCTCAGCTTGCAGTTTGGCTAGTTGGCGCTGGGCCTTCAGTACTTCACTGCGTGCCTAAGCCTTGCTCCACTTGAGGCTTTTGTTCTTGGTGTGGAGGGTCGTTAGCTTTTTTTTTGAAATTGTCCTTACCTTCCAATAATTGGGCGGAACACTCCACCCAAAGACTCTAAACCTCCGCCAAAATTTGAGGGTTCACTCCTTAAGGGTTGGTTTTAGACCTTGAGGGGGGGACCTCACCTCCTTCACCAGCTCGGCTAGGAGGACCTCCGTGTCCCCCACCATCTCTTCCTGAGCATGGGCCTTTTGGAGTTCAACAGCCAGGGTCCTATGGTTAAAAGAGCTATTGCACTTCTTCCATCTCAATTATCTTTCGGAAATCCACATCACTCTTAGATTTGAGGATTCCTAAGGAGGCTTGGGAGTCGAGACAATTTTGGGCTTCTCCTTGGAGGCTTTGCACAGACCACTAGGCTTCCATCATCCTTTCTCCGACCTTTTCAGTGAAGGCGACGAGCAAGGATTGCACTCATTCTTCCAATCCTGCCGCTCACTAGGATTGGCTTGCCTGAAGTTTGTTGATAACCTTCTACATTAACTCTGAAGATCGTGACAGCAAGGGCTGACTCCTAGGCACCGTATTTGTAACCCTCGGGACGTTTCTCTTCTAACATCACAGCGCCCGGAGTCGAGGTTGGCTTAGTTATACTTGTATACAATAGTCAATGGATTGAGTGGCATGGGGTTGGCCTTATTTTCTGCCCTAATCGTTGGCCTTGTCTCATTTCTCGGGGGCGACAACGGTGATGGAGCCTCTCCCTTAAGGCCTATGGTAGGCCCTCCATGGCGATTGTTGAGAAATTTTTTCGACCGTTCTTCAACACCCTAATTAAGCTGTTAATAGCGGAGAACCAACCCTCTATTGCCAAGCCTAGGGAAGTGCAGCCTACCTTGGAATGAGTTCCCCTAGCTAATAGTGGCGGTGGTGGCGGCAACTCTGCCTTAGGAAGAACTCCCTTAGGAGGGATCCTCTTTCTCAAATCAACCACCTCCCGTTGTATTCATTTTGCCTCTGGTTGCGCTTTTCTTCCAGCTTCGCTAAAGCTTTGGTGAATCTATGATGGTTGCCACCCTCCATTTGCTCATGCAGCAAAAAACGTTGCAATAAGCTCTACAATGATGCATCGTGTGGATCCTTTTATCTTAGGTGATCTTGAATGATGTGTGATGCTTTGTAAGTCGTGCTAGGCCTTGTGCTTCAGTTGTCGAGATTGGGGGGCTGATTGTTTACATATGTGACCACATCATGGCAATCCATGTAGCAGGTAGTCTAGATTCTAATGGCTAGACGCCTGGCCTGGCATCTGCCCGATGTTAAGACACTCATCGACGCGTGAGGTTTCTTGATGCTTGAGAATCGAAGAAAGTTCTATATCTTCTTCCACAGCACATATCACTTCTATCGAAGCCTCAATACTCGCACGTTTAACCTAAGATGATAATGCTGATCGAAATGCATGCATAAGGATAGGAAGAGGCAATCAAAATAAAGCATGCTTGCACCTCTTAAGGTGGATTTCTCGTCCTTGGCAATCCCCAGATCTTGGGTCACCTGTCATCATCATAGGAAGTGCATCAGATGGTTGGGAATCACTCAACCCTATATAAATAAAGCTTTGTGAATGTATAAAGACTTTTGGGTCTCTTTCTGTGCTAACCCATAGCCTAAGAGGGCAAGGAGTGGTTACCAGGTGATATCACAAGGGAAGAGAATTATTAGAGTAAAGTGCGGCTCCTGGCATACTTATTGGTCAAATAATGAGTGGTGAGAGAGGACCATGAATGAGTTATACCAGATCATAAAGGGAGAGAATTCCTGAGCTGTATAAGTAGATAACTAGATCCAAAATAGTAGAAGTAACTTTTATAGCAAACCGTGATGCTAATAATGAGAAACTCTGTAGTTAAGTATGCTTAAGCATGAGTAGTATTAGGAGGCGTTATCTTTTGGGAAGTACTAAAGCCACGTAGTTTCAAAATTTAAAATAGGCAATGCCTCTGCATTTAAATTACGAGATGTTACACACTCTCTCAGAATCCTCTTACTTTGAGGCCAAGCCTAAGGTCCCCAACCCCAGGAAGAGCTCAACCCCTTGTACTTTTTTTTATACTCAGTGAAACTCTTGTTTTCTCGGTGCGATCGTGTGAACGTAAGAGGGTTGGCTCCAAACCTTGTTAAATCTCTCTTTGAGGCTTATCTTTCTTTTGTTCCACCATCTCATTTTATCAAGACCGCTAGCTTGTTCACGATAAATTTTTTTCATTAAGGGTCTGTCTGGTGCGGGGACCAAAATCAGGACCAAAATAGTACTAGTTTAAAAAACAATAGTAATCATAAATAAATTTTTCTAATCATTTTATACAAATTCTAATATAAAAAAATATTATTTTATTTACATATTCAATAAATTTCAATAAAAATATCAACTTTATTTCACATCCTACACAAAAATACTAGATTCTAATATTTTGGTGTAGGATATGAAATAAAGTTAATATTTTTTATTGAAAATTATTGAATATGTGAAATAAAATAATATTTTTTATATTTTATTATTATTATTATTATTTTTTAAACTAGTACTATTTTGGTTTTAATTTTGGTTCCCGCGCCAAACAGGTCTTAAAAGATTTTAAAGTATTCATCTATAACTTGAGTTTTTTTCTTAGTTTCATCTCTGATCTTATTAATATATAGAATATCATTTGCTACAAATATACATCAAGATATCTCATCTTGAATGTGTTTAGTCAGGATCAGAGATACAACTTAAAATTAAGTGTTGGTGTAATTCAATTATAATAAGAAAAGCATTAGTCAAACGTCGTTGTGTTCTAACACAAGTAATATTATCTTTATACATATCTTTAATAACTTAAATGTAAGCACATACTTTTTTTTCTAAACATCTCTAAAGTACTTTTCTTGAAAGTTTATTATATGTTTTTAAAATCGATATAACCAAATGCAGGTTTGTGTTTGTCTTCCTAAAATTTTTCATTAATCCTGTCAACAAGTGAATAACTTCTATAGTAGATATACCTCTCAAAAAATTAAATTAATTTAATTCTTTTATAGTTGACATAATCTGTACATTGCTTTTATTCTTGTAAATAGATAGTATTTTACTCTTTCTCCTCATTTGACATCTTTTTAATTTGCGAAATTATATTATATTAAACAATTTAATGAGTTAAAGATTCTTTCATCTTTTATATGTTTTCAAATATTTATTGGGATGTTATCCAATATTACTACTTTATACACTCATCTTTTTTAATGCCTCAAAAACATTAGTTTTGTTGATACATTAGATGTAAGAGTAATGTTTACTTTCTTTTTGGATGCTGAGTTCAATGGGATTAATCATATTGTCATAATCTTTATTGAAAAAGTTTAAAAGTAACTCGTTTATTTATATTGGATATCTTATAACAATTTTTTTTTTAATTTTTTCTTATACTTTTTCTTTTTACCACAAAGCATTATTATTATTTGGAGTCTTTTTTTTGAATTCTTTCACTATATTCTTCACCATCTTGTCGATACAATTAGTAACTGTTAGCTATATAAGATCAGTTTTCCCCCTCAATATCTCAATACCTAAGTTCTGGAACCGTCCTCTTAAAATTATATCTATTCATATTCATTAGATTCAATTATTGCGTCCAATGGCATTGTTTCAACTTTATTATTCTTTATCTAATTTTATCTTGAATTCTATGATTTTGATATTGGTTAGATAAACATTCTCTTGGAATGACTTTTCAATCTTTACAGTTCAAACAATCTCGCTTTTTTATAATAAAATAATCATTTTTTGTTGTTGAGGTATGAAACTCATTAATTTTAGTGATAATATGCTTATTTTTTTCTTGAATAAAATATTAGCAATCATGAAATTATAAGCAAAGTAAAATTCCATCTAATCGTACTAATGCAATTGAAAATTTTGATTGGTAGTATACAAATTATTGTACACCATTATACAGTAAAATTGATTCAATCTATAATCCCATCCTGGGAAGATTACTCTGGACACCTTCGAAATGGTGATATCAACTCCCAACCTTGATTCAAAACTAGTTAGACCTCTGCAAAGGAAACTTTTATGCAATTTAGGGGCTTGAAAATATAGAAGATAGTGTTGTCTTTGTTGGTATTCTTCTATTGATAGTTATGGCTAAATCGCACTCACTCAGTCAAAGGGATTTCAGTTTACTTTAGTTAGGTGTTAACTCTTGTAATCCTTTTTTACATAATACCCTTTCATGTTTTCTTATCTCCTTCAGTATTTATTCCTTTATTGAGATATAGAAGGAACCATGGAGTGATAAGTGAGAAGAAGATTGAGACCTGGGCTAATATGTGGGAAGGCTCTTCAAAAGAGAGTGACTTTCTTTCTTAAAAAGGGGCTAAGGATATAGAAATTTGGTAGAGAGAAAGAGGAGAGGAGATAAGTTTTTTTATTTCATTCTTAGAATTGTGCCAGTTATAGATAAATTAAATTAATGAGTCATACTTTAAAATTTTGGGAGATAGTGATCGAACATAAATTATGTCGTGATGTTAAGGTATCAGAGAATCAATTTAATTTATGTCAGGTAGATTTACTGTGAAAGCCATTCATTTTTTTTAAAGTTTAATGAAGAGGTTTAAGGAAAGAAAAGAAAACATATATTTGATCTTTATTGATTTTAAAAAAGCTTATGATAAAGTCTCAAGAGAAGTATTTTAAAAAATTTTAGGAAAAAAAAGATTTTTACTGCTTATATTGAAGATATTAAAGACATATATAAAGGAGTTGTTACCTGTGTTCGTTTGACTAAGAATTTTTATATTGCAGTTGGATTACAGTAAAGCTCAGCTTTAAGTTCGTTTTTTTTTACTTTGGTTATGAAAATTTTTACTGAACATATCTAAGATAAAGTATCTTGGTGTATGCTATTTATAGATAATATTATTCTTGTTGATAAAACTAAAAAAAAGACAAAATGAAACTCGACTTTTGGAGAAATACTCTAAAATCTAAATATTTTTATCTTAATAGATCAAAAATTAAATATATGGAGTGTACATTTAGTCAAAAAAGTATTTATATTGATGATCAAATTGTCAAGAAAAGTGAACGCTTTAGATAGCTTAGATCAACATACAAATTGTTGGTCGAATAGATAATGACGTTATTAGTAGGATCCAAGCAAGATGGATAAAATGAAGAAATATTTTTGGTGTGTTGTGCAATAGATAATTTCCATCATGACTTAAAAGGTAATTTTTTTAAAATTATAGTAAATCTAGCGATAATATATAATGCTAAATGCTGATATATAAATAGGAAATATACAAATAAAATAAGTATTGCGGAAGTAAGGACGCTAAAGTAGATTTGTGGGTATATACAAAAGGATAGAATGAGTAATGAGTATATTCACGAGAAAGATTAAGTTGCACCAATTAAGAATAAATTTAGAGAAAGTTGGCTTAGATGATTTCAATATATAAATGGTAAGTCGATTGAAGCTCTAATTTAGAAAATCGACTTATTTGATTTTCCCCATGTATAAAGAGGAAGAGGAAGAAAGAGATCAAAAAGACATGACAAGAAATTATAAAGAATGATCTTACTCACTCAGACTTAGATAAAGTTTTGTTAATTGATAAAGCGCAATGAAAATAAAAGATTCATATCTTGATTGTTGTTGTTGATATTGTAAGTACAAAGGGATCTCATATTTATAGAAAGTAGTCATACATAAAATATATATTTTGGAAAGAAGGTGAAAGTTTTCTTCAATTATAAAATACATGAAGGGAAATGAAGAAGAAATTTCATCCCTAAGGTGAGAAGAAAACTCAACATAGGTAGGTGGGAAATTCCACCTACCATTTTTTTTTATCTTGGGTTGTGTAGAGTTAGTTTAAGTTTATTCAAACCCAATTCAGAAGTCCTTTGATTCTTTCTTTGTTATTTGATCTCCTGATCATGGGTTTCCCTCACTCCTTTGGATCTAGTTGGAGATGCTAAAATAAGATGGCCCCATGTTCTTTGCTATACCAATTGGCTTGTGATGATTTTTGTCCCTTCTTCCCAATACAAAAAAGGTACTTTGGAGCCTCGATGAGTTGTGGTGATATGCTTTTCCAACACCTTATCCTTAGTGAACTCTCTTTCATATCCCATATTGAAGTCATCTAGTTGCGGTATTANTAGTTAGCATCGAGAACCTCAAACCGTTCGAGTCGTCAATATTGGATGACAACTCAAAAGAGACAATACCGCAACTAGATGACTTCAATATGGGACATGAAAGAGAGTTGACTAAGGATAAGGTGTTGGAAAAGCATATCACCACAACTCATCAAGGCTCCAAGCTAACTATAGAATATAATTCCATACGAGCATAAAGCTTCAATTGATATGCGTTATCTCCAACCTTCTTCAAAATTTTGAAAGGACCATATTGTATTGGTTTGAGCATTCTACCTTCTCCCTTGAGTCGATCTTTGCTTATATGCGACCATATGAGATCTTCTACCTCAAATTCTTTTTTTACTCGATGTCGATCGTGTCGTAGCTTGTACGTTGCTGAGTTTTATTGAGTTGTTTCTCCACTTTCATATAAATCCTTCGAATTTCCTCTACTAATTCTTGTGCTTTGACAATGCCGAGCTCTTGTGTTGGTTGGTCTTGACCTATGGTGAATTTTATATCAAATGGGCTTTTAGGTAGATAGCCCAAACATTCTTCAAAAGGAGCTCGAGTGGCAGAACCATGAATTCCACGATTAAAAACTACTTGTATATAAAGGAGGCTATCATTTCAAGTTTTAGGATGACGAGAATTGAAATCTTTTAGAATATGCACTATTATGTGCTTGATGACCTCTGTTTGACCATTGATTTGTTGGTGAAAGACGGTACTCCTTTTGAGTGTAGTATCCATCATAGCTTATAGAGATTTTTAAAAATCATTTAAAAACGTGAGTCCCTATTAGAGATGATGGTGTTTGGAAGGCCATAATAAACATATATATATTGAAAGAACAATCGTGCCACTTCTGTGGTAATCTGCTTACAAAACATGAGTATGATTATTTTGGAGAACCTATCTACCACTACAAAATTGTAGTTGTGTTCTTTGCAAGTAGTTGGTAATTCTTCAAGAAAATCTATAGAGATATTTTCTCAAGATTGAGATAGTATTGGCAAAGGAATATATAGCTTTTGTTTATCGTTGGAAAGCTTGGACATGCAATATAGAATACACACTTTGATAAACTTAGCTACATCAAGATACATTCTCGACCAATATACAATCTTTGTAGATTAAGGAGGGTTTTTACCACTTCAAAGTGTTTAGATACTGTTAACACGTGGTTCCTGCGCTGCATCCTGGCCGAACGTGTGGCGCCCGGCGGGTCTGTACTTGATTGATTGATTTGCTGACTCAGCTTCCAGTTTTGCAGGACTATTGACCCAGGTCAAACCTCAGGCACGAGGATTTACTCAAACATCGACCACGACGTTCCAGGATCATCCCTCGTAACCTCGGGCCCGAGGGTACGAGGTAACGCCTGTCACAATCAACTTCACCTACCCCCGCCGATTTCCGTACAGACGCTCTCCCTCGTAAAAGTACCAGCATTAAAAGAGGTTATCTTCCTCGTACAGCTGCGGACCTCTCCAGTGACAGACAAACGGCGTTCAGAGCTCATTCATCACCTTTTCTCCGGAAAACCAGGGTGGAGCTACGCACGTCAACGGCTATAAAAACCGCTGAACAGTCCCGGCCAAGAGGAGGGAGCGAGGAGGATATAGAAGAGATACCAGAGATTAGCGAAAAGGACAGAGAAAAAAAGAGAAGAAAACAATTATTCATTGTATCAGGGCCCCAACTGAGGAGCTCCTGACCTTCTCCGTCTCTCTCTTCTTCTTCTTCTTCCTTTCTTCCTCTTCTTTTCTTAAGAATATTGTACAACCTTCAGGGCTATCTTTTTCTGATTAGTGAAACTCCTTCGCTGACCGACCGGTGGACGTAGGGGATTTTCTCCCTGAACCACCTTAAATCTCTGTGCGCTTTTCTGGTTGCTTTGGATTGAATCTTCTCCCTGAGCCTTCATAAACAGGTTCACCCCCCTTTGCGCGCCGCCGTCTCCCGGAACTCTCTCTCTCTTCGGTGTTTCTTGGGATCCCCACATCCTACGTCAACATTTTCTGGTGCTTTCATTGAGACCTGGAAAGATGGTGGCTAGAACACGCAAAACTAACTCTGCCCATCGCAGTGTACATGCAGGAGAACCCTCTGCCCGAGCGCCAGATGACGGAGCCTCAACTTCAACTTCCCGGAGACACGCCGGATCTGCCTCCTC
>JAEMOT010002411.1:322745-337890 GCA_019297695.1 Apostasia ramifera | reverse complement strand
TTGATTTTGCTGAATATAAATATAAAAATATCATTGGCATCTTTTTTCCGTCCCGCATCAATAAGTTTATATTTTGGAGAGTTTTAGGAAAAAAAATAAGTGTTTGTATTACTTATATTCAAGTTATTAATTAAAGACGTATAAAGAAACTATTATTTGTGTTCAAATATAAGGGAGTTTGACTAAGAATTATTCTATCACAGTAGGATTACAGTAAGGCTCAGTTTTAAGTCTGTATCTTATTGCATTGATTATGGAGGTTTTGATTGGACACATTCAAATAAGGTGCCTTGGTGCATACTTTTCACAAATAATTTTCTTTTTGTTGATAAGACTAGAGATATGGCCATGGTGAAATTTAACTTATGAAGGAATACTTTAGAGTTTAAATATTTTTGTATTAGTAGATCAAAAATTGAATATATGAAGTGCACATTTAATAAAAAAAGTACTCGTATTGGTGATATGATAATTGGTGATCAAATTATCAAATAAGAGTAAGCATTTTTAAATTAATCATATAAAATAATTATGAAATAGATAATGATATTATTAGTTGGATCCAAGTAGGATGAATGAAATTGAGGAATGCATCTGATGTGTTGTGTAATAGAAAAATTTTACTTATACTTAAAGATAAATTTTATAAAATAATAGTAAGACAATCGATATATAGCATGAATGCTGATCTACAAAGAAAAAATGTACAAATAAAATAAATATTGCAAAAATAAGGATGTTAAGATAGATAAGTGAGTATGCATGAAAAGATAGAATGAAAATGAGTATGTCTGCAAGAAAATTTGAGTAGCATTAATTGATGATAAACTTAGAGACAGTTGGCTTAGATGATAAATTATAAATCATTGAAGCTCTAATAAAAAAAGTTGGGTTATTGGGTCTTGCCTATGTAAAAAGAGGAAAAGAGATTAAAAAAAATATGATAAAAGCTATAAGGAATGCTCTTATATATTTAGAGTTAAATGAAGATTTGTTAACTAATAGAGCGTAATAGAAATAAAGAATTTATGTAATCAATCCCATTTAGTGGGATAAAGACTTGGTTGTGATTGTTAACTGATAAATTTTATGCCATGAAGCATGAGAATGATATATGATTTATAATTGATAAAATATTAATGTAATGATATGACAACCTTAAAAATGCAGAAAAAAGATATAATAAGGATACATCATACAAATTATTAGAAATATTATTGTGTGTGTATATATAGATATTGTCAACTTCATCTTTTCAAAAAAGATTGTAGCTCATTTAGTAGTGTGCTCTTTGTTTTTTACAAAAGAGGAGAAATTTTAGCGGAGAGGTGCTTGGGGGTAAAGAAATTCCATGTTGTTGGTTAGGTGAGAAGATGAGACTCATCCGATGAGAAATGTGACGAATGATTAGGCTAGGTGAACATGTGAACCATGTAGGATTATGTTAGTTTAAAAAACAAATTTAATAAGAAAATATTTCAACATGTCATTCATCTTATCTCATGCATATTCTCACTGTATTTCATGTGTATTTCCCATTGTATCTCATGTGTATCCAAGTAATTAATCTTCTTTTATTCAAAGACCCTATATGACTTATTCAACACTACTTGGAGCATATTGAGAAGTATCGTGTTCGATATAGGTACGATAGTGATACATCATTATTTTAGAAGTATCAAGTATCCATGTATTGTGTGTTTTATATTGGTTACCAATCCACTTTAATCTTCTCCTTTCTCCCGACTTCAAACCTAACTTAAAACCTATTATGTGAAAACAAGGCAATTATATACATGTCACTAAAATTTAGATATTTTATATATTTGATACTTAAATTTTTAATATTATACTTTAGCTACTACAATCATATAAAAATTACAATTTTTGTTACGTACATAATATAATTTTGTGACTTGAGTTATGCATGATTGTATTTTTTATATAATATTAATGGTTAATATGTAATATTAAGATTTGCATGTTAAATATATAAAATAAGTAGATTTTAGTGGTATGCATAGAATTTGATAATTCCATCTAAAATGATGCAAAAGTACAAGTTGCTTAATTGGGACCAGAAGAATTAACCTTTGGAATGTTTCAGAGGATTTTATGTTAGGCATGAATTTTTTTAGTTTTTTATAATAAAACTGTAGTAAGATCAACGGTGATATATGGTGTTGAATGTTGGCCTATAAAGAGGAAATATTTAAATAAAATAAATATTATAGAAATGAGAATGTTAAGGTGGATGTGTGGATATACACAAAATAATAAAATGAGGAATGAGTATATTCGAAAGAAAGTTGGTGTTATACCAATTGGGGATAAACTTAGAGAAAGTCGGTCTAGATGATTTGGACATATAAATCGTAGGCCGATTGAAACTTCAGTTAGAAAAATCGAGTTATTGGATCTGCCCATGTACAAAGAGGAAGATGGAGACCAAAAAAGACATGACAAGAAACTATACGGAGTGATTTTAGTTACTTAGATTTAGATAAGAATTTATTAATTGATAGAGCGCAATGAAAATAATAGATTCATGTAGCTGATCCTACATAGTGGAATTAAGGCTTGGTTGTTGTTGTTGTTTGTAATAAAATCATTAAACCCAACACTGAGTACTATTCTAAAGCAATTATAGAATCTCAGTTTTCAGTTCTTGTTCCTGATTGATGCTATTCATAGCAATCATGTTTTACATTACACGACTCATTATTTATATATTGTTGAAGTGTGACAACAAATTCTCGTATTTTTTGAAACTAGAAATTATGGGTGAAATATAAATCTATTCTCTGGTTGTCGTCGTCTTTCTTTTTTTTTGTAAGTCGATTCTTATAAAATCTGTTTTATGTGGTTGTGTCCTCCTTTTTTTTTAAGTTGATTCCTATACGATCTATAAAGAGTGCTTTTTGATCCTAACATGTGACTTGTCATGATAACAAGGTTTTGAGAAGTCAAGTGAAGGGTGTTGTGGAACGGGTTTGGTAGAGGCAGCGATACTCTGCAATGCCGAATCGTTGGTGTGCCGCGACGCATCCAAATATATATTTTGGGACTCTATGCATCCCACAGAGAAGGCTTATTTCATCATCTTTACCAATTTCAAGTCAGTAATAGATCATATATTGAAGAGCTATTAGCCATTTGTCGTTTCATTTCACGTTAAGGAACTACATGTGTGTGTGCTTATGTCACTAGGGTCTGTTTATTTGTAAGGTTAAATTTAACAAGGTTAAAATTAAATTTAGATAGAGATATTTTTTTATTGAAAGTTGTGAATGATGTGAAATTAAGTTAGTTATTATGTTGAGATATGTGAGGGATGTGCTATAAATTAGTTATTATTTTAGTAATGTGTGTTGGATGTGAAATAAAGTTAATTTTTAATATTAAATTTTATGTGTGATGTGTTATATCTGATTAAAATTAAACTAAATTAATTTTTAATTTTCAAATAAACAGACTTTTTATGATAATATATAATATGTTATCATTATAATTTGATTTTTATTTTTGAGAATGTTTCTTATGTTATTAAATTATCTCTATAAAAGAATATTATGATCTCAAATAAAATAATAAAATTTCATATTTTATAATATGGTAAAATGTAATTTATATGGATGCTCTTTAAATTCTCATTTTTACATATTAATTATTCTAAAATTCATATTTTCAGAAAATGTCATTTAATTATAAAGGATAAATTAATTATAATGATAAGACTTGTGATATCTTCAGAACTTAGACGAGCTTCTGTGAATATGATTTTTTGAGAAGATTTGTAATATTTTCAGAATTCTTTATAGATATAAACTTTAAATTTAGAAAATTTAATAGTAGTATATATATATATATATATATTTCAAAATAGATTTAAAATCATAAGAAACTTGAAAATTTCAAATGAGAAAATTTTGGAACTACGGATAACATATTTCTAACTTTACGAAATAAAATAAAAGATTTTTTTAAGTTAATAATTTGATCCTTTTAGTTTGATCTAATGTGAATATTTTTTATTATTTAAAATATCAATTAGGTCTCTCTAATTTGATTTGTGTATTTGTTGTGAAGATTAAAAAATTAAATGCATGTTTATATAATCTTGATAGAATAATTTTATTTAATTGATATATAGTAGGGATTTAGTTGCACATGAGGAAAAATTTGAGGGACTGAATTGCTATTTTCCCCTTTTTCTGTTAAGAAAGAGCTGTTTTTTTCAACCGTCCGCCGGCGGCCAAATCAAATGCCGGCCGCAGCTCCTCCTGATCTCTCCCCGCCTCCCCTTCTTCACCCCTATCCCTCCCATCCTCTCCATCCCCGCCGCGAACGCCGCGAAGAAGCTCGCCCTGTCTCCGGCCATCCTCCTCACCTCCGGCGCCGTTCTCCGGTCAACCCCTAGCGCCTCGTCCGCTCCCAGCACTCCCATCCCCTTTCCCAACCCCTCGTACCACCTGTTATCGAACTCGAACGGCGTCTCCACGTCCAGCGGCGCCACCACGTCGGCGTTTCCGCCGGCGCGCGGGCACTGCATGCGCAGAGCCTGCAGGAGCCTCCGGTCCATCGGCGCATCCTTCGCGCCGCCGTCTTCTCCGGCGGTGCCGTAGAGGCGGGAAACGAACTGGTCGCAGTGGGCGAAGCCGATGGTGTGGGCTCCGGAGAGGGCGACGAGGTCCCCGGCGGAGAGGCCTTTGCGGGCGAAGAGAGCGAGAAGTTGGTCGACGGTGGCGTTGGAGCGGGGTAGGTCGGCGCTCACCTTGGTGGGCGACGAGGCCTTGCTGTCCTTCCGGCCTTTCTGCACCTCGTAATAAGGCCCACCAGCCTAATAATTAATTAAAGGGATAATTACATCCAGGTCCTGCGTTTAATGCTTAATAACTCACAGATCTATACTTTAAAATTATAACAGATCCTAAGTTTTAATAAATTATAAAATGAGTCTTTTTTCATTTTTTATTATTAATTTTTTTTTAAAATTAACATTATACCCTCAGCCTCTCTCTCTCTCCTCCCGATCCCTCGCGCGGTAGTTGCCCGTGCGCATGGATCGAGAGGAGAGAGAGGCCGAGGGGTATAATAGTAATTTAAAAAAAAATTAATAATAAAAAGAATAAAAAAAGGATCCACATAATTTATTAAAACTCAGGGACCGATGTTATAATTTTAAAAACATGGATCTGTACGTTATTAAGCGTTAAACTCAAGGACATGATGTAATTATCCCTTAATTAAATAAAATAACAAATTTATTTTTAGAAAATAAAAATAGCAAATTACTGATACATCCTTAGAGTCTAATATAATTATATTTTTGTCATTTTCAAAAACATTATATATTTATCGATATTTTAAAAATTTTACCTAACTATTCTAAACTTTTAAGGATCTAGATGAAATTTTAAAAAATATAGATTAAAGTATAGTTATAGATAAATTATAAAAATTTATTATTAATTTTTTTTATTAAAAAATAATTGTATTTTAGTACGTTATAGTTTGCTCTTATTTTATGTAGATCCTTATTATGAAGATAATTTTCCTTAGTTCTTTAATTTTTAAATTTATCTATTGATATATTTAATTTCTTTGCATAATATATGATTTAAAATGAATTAATTGATCAAAATATAATTCCAATTAATTTGGCATATAATAGTTCTAACAAAAGGTATTACATACGTGAAATGATTGAATCAATTTATATATATGCAACACACTAATTTTTTTAAATTTTATAATATATTTTTTCAAGAATTAATTAATTTATATCTAAATACTGAAAATTAATTATAATGTTCAAAAATAATCAAGAAAAAGAAAATGAAGGGAAAAAAAGAGTGCGCGTGGAAATATAAATTTTTGATGTATTAATTTTTATTTATTTATTGATCAAGATGTATTAATCTTTTGATTCAAAATAATAATAATAATAAAAATGAAGAACAATTAAATAGATAATTCATATATATAAAAGAATAAAACAACTTAAATAATATTTGTACTTTTGAATATCTCGATTTTGAGGCTCATAGCTTTTTAAACTGTTGATTTTTAAAATTCTTGACCAAAAATTAATTTTTTTTGAGCAATTATTTATATATTATAAAAATTTTAAATATCATGCACATATTATTTTTTAAAAAAATTAGATTATAGAATGATATATATTTAACTAGGGATAATTACCTGCATGCCACACAATTTTATTTTATTTATGTCTTACCTATTCATTCTTAGTTAATTACGCTATGCACACTCAAAATATTATATAATCTTACATACACATATTTTAATTTATTTCTATTACAATAAGTAATCATAATTTTTCAATAACCTAATTATAGTTAGATTACAAAAAATCTGGGGCATTGATCATATTATTTTAAGGATATTTAAATATATTTTGAGTGAAAATCTTAAAATCTTAATGTTTAGATGGCGGCAAAGGAATGAGACATCCGAGATGTGAATTGATTTTAGGACAACTCAACGCTTTAGTGTGGTATTGAGGAAGATAAAAAATATGTACCATTAAGAGTAAAAAATATAATTTTAATGATTTACTAACAGAATATTTTTTTTCCAATAGATTTTGATTAAGTTTTAACTCAAATGTGTGTATGTAAGATTTTGTAATGTTTTGAGTGTGCATAACATAATTAACTTGTTGAACCCTTTGATTTTGATGACTACAATTAATTTAGTTGTTTTAAACTAATCCTCTTGTTTAGTGTGTTAACAGATTGCATTATCTCATTTGAGGATTTAGTCTCAATTAAAGTCCAGAGAAAAGCAGAATCTCACTGGAATTTTTACCATTTTCTTTTCTGGGACAATTATGTGAGCATGTGCATTTTTGTCAAGATTTTTACTTGAGTTTTTTCTTTTGGTTTTCTAGTTAAGAAAACCTTATTTTCTTTCGTATTTATCGTGTTTGGTTGTTTAAGCAAAAATCTCTTCAACCTATTTATGTTAAGTAATTTGAATTAAGAGTGTAGCTCACTCAATCTATTAATTTGAGTTTGAAGCTTAACTCAAAGTTCAACACTTATCATATATTAGGTTAAAGGTTGGTTTAGCTTAAGATAATTTCATGCCTATGATAGATTCCTACATGGTCATTAATTATTTTTCTTTTTGGTATATGGCAACATATAACCTATTGGTTAATACCCATGTATTTTTCAAAAGGTTGCATGAGCCACATCAATCCAAATCAAGAGTCATCATTCCTTCTTCTTGTAACTTGGGTTTTGTTTATCCCATGATCACTTAGCTTGTGTTTTGATTTCTTTCAGCCTATCGTTTTCTGATTAGCTTGATTTGTTTTGTTATGGCCACCATATAATAGATTGAGGCATGCTTGTTATATTATTTTTTATTCTTAATCCACTTGGCTTTGTTCCCTTCATGTTGGCTTAGTGCTATAAGCCAATAATCACAAAAGGACAAAATGGGTTGTTTGCTTCTCTCTCTTTCCAACGGAAATATTTGTGCATCCTTTTAAGCCTATGCGGTTTTCTCTCCAAAAACTGATTCTCTCCAAAATTGTTCATTATTCTGCATCTTTTTTTTGGAGAACTGCTACTCACCTTCTCCTCTCAAGCTTTCATCCGGTTATTGCTCTCCCAAAGCCTTATTTGCAAAACATTTGAAGGAGATTTCAAAGAGGGAGATTGTGGTGTTTCACAAGTGGAAAGAAGCTGAAATTTTTCTGGTTTTACTTTGTTTCCTGCTTCAGAAATTCATATTGCTGCTGTGTTTTGTTTTGGTTTACCGTGAATCTTGCTTCATGAGTTATTACTCTTTGTGATTCACCAAAACTCTGTTTTTCTTTTGTTCTTCCTGTTGAAGGCTTAAATTGGGTGACTCTTCTTTATTTTCTCAAACTATTTTGCTCACTGTTTTTACGTTTGCCCTTTCGGAATTATTCAAGTAGACCCTTGACTAATTTGCATGTGTATAGAGTGCCTCATTGTAATATTGATTCTTGTACATGCATTGTAACTTAAGCTAGCTAGTCTAGCAAAACCTTTACTTCCTTTCTCTATCTCCCTAGTGGAGGATTGTAGGTTTGCGCAGCTTTGGTTCCTGCAAAAAGCTGTAGGATTGAAGGTTTGCTTGGCTTTGGTTCCTTGAAAAAGTCATAGGGTTGTATTGGGTTTGTTCGTCTTTTGTTCCCGTAAAAAGCCGGGATTTTTTAGTGAAATTCCCATTCGAGGTGCGTGGGGAGTGGACTAGGCGGAAGGCCGAACCACTATAAATCTTTTGTGCCTGTTGTGTGATATATTTATGCTGTTTGCCTTTTTCATTTGTTGAATACATTATTTCTGCACTGAGTCCTATTTCTCAAATTGATCTCATTTCTGCACTGAGTCCTATTTTGCAAATTGACCTCACTTTCTGGTGGTGCTCTCTGTTCTATTTCTTCTGCTGTCTGATTTGCTAAATCAATCTCTCTGCATCGATTGAATTATCTCTTAGTTTATTGCCTTAATTTAAACTCATAAATTTTATTATTCTCAATTTACCCCCCTCTTGGGAAGCCTTTGGGCCAACATAACTAAGAATGGATGGGTAAGGCATAAATAAAATTAAATTGTGTGGCATGTAGGTAATTATTCTATTTAAATAATAATGTAGTGTGAATTAAATATTTAAGCTAAATGTAACTAAAATGCTGTTATATTTAAAATCAGAGAAAAAAATTCAGAGAATAAAATTTATCAAAAAAAAAAATCACCGGCCGAAATTTGTTCAAAAAAATCAGAGATTAAAATTACAATAAACGAACATAAAAATACCAGATGGACGAAATCACGAGCAGCAATGGCGAGCACGTCGGCGCAGGAGACGACGCCGGGGCACTTCTCCTCCACGGCGGCCTTCGCCTTGCCGACGCTCTCGAAGCCCTCCGCCGCCAGGTTCCCGTTCTCCGGCATGTCCCTCTCCACCGCCGCCTTCCCCTCGGCGCCCGCCTCCACCAGCACCGACGCATCGCAGCCGTCAACGAAGCAGTCGTGGAAGAACAGCCGGACGGTCGCCGGCCCCGACGCAGGCGCCTCCTTGTGCAGCAACGACGTCACGCCGCCGACGAGCTTCTCCACTTCCGGGCACGTCTTCTCGTAGAAGTCGCCGGAGAGCTGGTGCCGGCGTACTCCACCGGCTCTCCTTGCTTTCGAACTCTGGGCCCCGCCGGCGAGGCACGAGAGAGAGCAACCCAAGGAGAAGAAGAGGAAGAAGAAGTAGGAGGAGGGGGAAGTCATCGGCGATTGTATCTCGCCGGAGCCGCTCGTCTTCTTCGTTTAATTTGCTAAGCAGAAGAGGAATTGTATGTCTTGTGAAGAGCATGGCTCGCGGATTCATATACTCTGCATCTTCGTCTTCATGCATATAAATACAAGTCACGAGATTGGTCAACGATAGTCAACGATGGTCAACATGGACTTTTTATTTTGATCCGATCCGTTAAACTAATTCGGCGTAAACGGATACGGACCGTATGCAAGCTCGTATCATAAACGAGTTGACTCAAATTTAACGTCTCTAAAAAGACTATGTGCGGGTTGGCAAGTTGAGCTAATTATATCTTGCTAATGACCATTTTATTAGTAATTTATTTATATTTTTAATGCTCTTAATTTAATTTTATGATTTGATAAAAAAATAGCTTTATGATTATAGTTATTCAAAGTAAAAAAATATATAGAATTTATCAAGTTTCAGTACATAAAAAATTATAATAAATGAGTTGATGGGTTAAACTTAGGTCAAACTTAAATAGATAAAAATGAGTTAACTTGAACCTGACTCGTTAACGCTTTCGGAACTTGGAGTTCGAGGTGAATTCGTTATAAACTGTTGCAAAAATACATTCGTAGCGTGAGTTTAATCCGGCCAAATTGAGTTTGGACGTGCCAAAAATTAATAAAAAAGAGTAGTAATTAGGTAGTGAGAGCCTTGTGTCATCACTACTATTGATCATCAATTAATCACAAAGTAGGATTCACTAATTAAATTTTTGAGAAGTAAAATAAATTAAAAAATAAATAGCTAATATGAATCTTTGACTCGAGTTTAATTAACATGTGCTCATATGATTTGGATTACGATCAAAGATGATAGATATTTCTCGAACTTTGATCATAACCTCGTAAACTATCATTCTTTTTTATTATTTTGAACCAATGTGAGTGTCAGTTGTCAAAAAAGATTATACTTCAAATATTTAGCAATAAATAAAACTCTAACTTCCTATTAAAAAAATTAAAGTTTCAATATAATAAGAAGAATTATTAATACAAGAGAACTGTTGTAAAAGATAATCAGATAACTGTTGCATATAAGTACTGCGAAAGACATCGACTTTTTAACCATTGTGAAAGGATAGACGTTTTAGTCAATCACTGTAAAATGTCGTCACTTTAACACACCACTTCATACGGCAATTAAACAGTTCGATCATTTTATATTTGCTGCTACATATTATGTATTTTCTCCTAGAATTAAAGAAAATTTTTGCATTTATTTTCTTTTAAGTTATTTTTATTTTATTTTATTATTTTTGAGGCTTCCTTTATTATGATATTGAGTGTATTTTGCGATCTGGCTGGGTTGAGAGTTTGTCCTATACTGACATATATTACACTTGTATTATAATTTTGATGAAAGTTTATTTTTAATTTCTCTCTCCAATGAACATAAACTCAAAATTCTGAGCTGAATTACATAAATTTAGTATTTCTTTGATATTTACTTTACCATTATTATTTTTATTAATTAATTATATTTTCACTGTGCTCCTATCAGTTGAATGAGATTAAGACCTGTAACTACGCTTAATTGTTCTCTATTTTTTTTTTAAGTTTTTATTTTTCTATTTTTGAAATATATGCTAGAGGCACTGATGAACTACATAACAAGGGCTTTTTGGAGCTTTATAAAACAATAAATATTTATCGCCAAAAAACTGAATGCGTTTCGTAGTTCTCTTTTCAATAATAGTGTAAGAATCTATAACTTCAGTCGTTTATAATCACTATTTAGTATATGTCGATATGCTAGTTGAATCATCGTACGTACTTTAAATTAGAAAAAAAAAATGTATAATGATTAAAGTGTTTGCATATTATATATATAAGTGTTAAAATGTGATTTGAATAATAATTAAATAATCCTAATTATAAGAATTATTTATTAAGCTGTTGAGATTTTTATGAGAATCAAATACAAGATTTGTTATAAGCTACTATTATAAATACGGAATGATCAGGTAAGCTGAAAAAATTGGAGAGAGGGAAACAGAGAAGAAGGGGATTATCAGGATTTCTGGTGGGAGGCTGCAAGTTCTCAAGCTTCTTCTTAGGAAACGTGAATAGGTGATTCACTTGGATATTTTCAGCAGTGATTTCTCTTGGATCTTCTTCATCGGCTACGGAGGTGATTTCGTAGGAATCTGAAGGCAATCATCTGAGGCTCAAGAAGCAATTGGATTGTCTAATCTAAAAGAAGAAAAGATCCATATTCTGTATCCCGTCTGAGATCGAGAACCAGGTGATTGGTGTAAGGTTCTCTTTCTATATGATTTTCTACATAATAAAGTCTCTCTCTGCTCTCCCCGTGGATGTAGGAAGAATACCTCCGAACCACGTAAATCTGGTGTTCTTTTGATTGCTTCGCTCTTTTATTATCATTATTTTTCATACTTATCTGGCACGAAGCCATCCTAGTTGTATCAACCTTAAAAGTTGAAGATAGAAAGTTGAAGTAGGAAGTCGATAAAAGAACTTTTTGACCCGCGCTTTGTTAGGCACAAAGAAGGTATCTGAGATGCTCATTTTCCAGTTTGACAGCAAATTAATATGTAACTATCTCATGAGTTTAAGATTCACGAGGAAGCTGTGCATGATAAATGTCAGTTGGCCGTTGGGTCCAGCCCAACTGATTATATTTAATATGGTTGGCAATTTCCCATTAAACTATAGTTCGATACCTAGTCTAGCTATGAATTTACTTCCCATAAAATACACTCAGGTTTAATGTTAGTTCCCGATTTTTTATATTAAATTAACTTAATTAGCAGTACATTTGATTCGATATTATTTTGATATTATGTTATATTATTTAAATATCACAACACCTAGATGTTATCTTCTTAGTCACAATTTTATAATTTTTAAAAAAATTATTTAAAAATGAGCATCTCAAAGGATAATCAAAATAACATTGAAACAAATGTTCTCTTAATTCTTAATTTGGCAAATTCAAAGAATAATCTAATTAAATGGTAGCCCAAAATGTTCTCTTTTTCTCTCTCCCCTCCCCTAGTACCTCTCTCTCTCTCTCTCTCAATGGGGGGTCGACATTGATGTTATTGGTGAGAGAGATAACAGTTTGAAATTACTACATACGACATTAAGAGATCCGAGTTAAAATCAAATTATCACAATTTCTCAAAAGTGACAGCTAGGGAGAGTATTGCACCTTATGCAAGATTTTGACCAATTTGCTCATTCTCTCACTCGCTCATTAATTTCTAGCAATTGAGAGAGAGAGAGAGAGAGAGAGAGAGAGGGAGAATTTGAGTTGTGTAATTAGGCTAATCAAGTTGTAAAAATCTAATAGCACTACTTAGTTAAAAAGATTAATTTGAAGTGATCAGGAGATTAGAGGTTATTTTAAGAATAATATGATAAATATGAACTTATAAAAATTTATGAGATTTTAAGAAATTATCTGACTTCATTTTCCTTCCCAACTTCTAGTTTTTCAAAATTTTATTTCACTAATGATTAAACATGAAAACCACGCTTTCAAGTTTTTTATTTTAAAAAAAAAACATAATAGCATATCAAAATATATTTGGTTTAATTATATATTAAAAAATAAGACACAATATAACAATTAAAAGGTCATCAAGATCTACAGTTTGCATCTGTAATGAAAATATAAAAAGATATTATGTCATCTGTTATATATTAAAAAAAATAACTTATATCATCAGACCTAATAACTTAATGCTACATTAATATTAAACCAAATATCCCTTAAATTAACATCACAAGTTTTAATCTTGATCATCTTGTATCTTTGATTTAATATGAAGTTTCAACCTCATCAAAACAAACTTCACTCAACGAAACAGTTTTGGAATTAAAACATTCATAATCTCACTTGAAACCAAAAACAAAAATTTTATGCACTTTAATATAATTACAAACAAAGACTGGAATAAATAATCTACTTTTTTTTTATACAATGTGAAGTTCACAATAAAATAAAGTTACCAAAATCCACATCAAAAGGATACATAGAACTGAAGCTTAGAATGGGCATCAGAAGAGCTGGAACTCTCAGAAAAGTAAGATTCAGCAATCCCTGAATCATGAGCTTCTCTCATCTTCTCTTCTTAGCCTTTCTCTTCAGAGAATTCTAAAACTTGTGAGCAGTTTTGCCGGCATTCCTCACTGCCGTCTTCGCCTTCTCCTTGATGTGGCCTTTGGCGGAGCTTGCTCCATCATAATTATCAGAGCTGCAGCTTCCACCATCTCCATTATCGCTCCTATGATCCTTGTTATGATGATGAAGCACTGCGCCAAGCTTGTGAATACCCCTACGGATCTTGCCATGAGTATGAGATCGCTTTTCATCTATCATATCGCTGGTGCTTGCCGCCTCATTACATGCTGATTCTGCAGTCCTTGAGGTTTCACGGTATCCAAGATTTACATTGATCTTTCCTCCTTCCTTCTCCAGTGATATGCTGACATCATGATGCTGTCGATCGACGCTCCTGTGTTCATCATTCTCGTTTCCTGCTATTATCTTTTGACCCATATCAAGGGATGACAAGCCACTGGAATCTCCTCGAGCTGGACTTGATCCTGAGCTTATGGTTTCGGTCTCCACAGAAAGATCGTCATCATCGTCACTTTGCTTGTTAGAACTCTGTGGAGAAATGAATGGTTATGTGTGGCAAAATGCTGGCGAATTTTCAATGAAAATGGATTGCTTCTGAGTTCTAATGAAGCCAAAGTTGCAAAATGCCCTTGTTTCTGCTGACTGGGCATCCATGTCAGATGAAAGACTAGGCAAAAATAAGTGTAAGTCACACTACTTACAGAGTTTACACCTACAGAACTAACTATCAGCCCTATCCTGTAAGTCGTGTGGTTCACACAATATACAAAACTGCAAGTTATGTGAGCTACAAGACTTATAGTTTTGTATGTCTATGAGCCACACGACTTATACAATATGGTGGATAAGTCGTGTACCTCACAAGACTTGCATATGTTTCCACTGAATCATCAAATTTCACTGACGTCGATGCCACGCCAGTAGAAATAGTAGCACGTCGTAATTTTGGTTAAAATAGAAGCCTGTGTATGCATCTTACCAAAAACAAGGATGTTTTGAAAACTGTGCTGAAAAATGTTGGGGTAACACTGATTAGAGATTTCTCATAAAAAAAAAAAAACAATGATTGAAGATAAAATATAGACCAAGTGATGAAGATATTCGATAAAGATTAAAAGATGCACGCCAAAATGAATAAACATTTTGCGAAAGGAATGGAACGAACAATGGTAAACAAAATAATCTAGTTAATAGGTCATAAAAAAAAACCTGTATAAATTAGAACTTACACTAGAGCTTGCGCTAGAAATGTCAAAAAAGACCTAATAAAGCAAACCCCTAAGCCCCGTTTATTTGGCCGTTGAAGATTAACCTAGTTTAATTTTAACCAGGCATATCACATTACACATAAAATTTAATATTAAAAATTAACTTTACTTCACATCCTACACATATTATTAAAATAATAACTAACTTATGTCATATCCCAGATATATCCTAACATAATAATTAGCTTTATATTACATCCCTTATATATCCCAACATAATAACTAACTTTATTTCACATCATTCACAACTTTTAATAAAAAAATATTTCTATTTGAATTTAATTTTAACCTTGTTAAATTTAACTTTACAAACAAACAAGCCACTAATGATTGGTAACCAACAATAAATAAAGGGCAAATTTCACCCAGGTCCCTGAGTTTAAGGGTTATTATCACACAGGTCCACGTTTTCAAAATTATATCGGGGTCCCTAGGTTTTC
>JAEMOT010002411.1:303055-322470 GCA_019297695.1 Apostasia ramifera | reverse complement strand
TTAAAAACGTGAACCTGTGTGATAATAACCCTTAAACTCAGGGACCTGGGTGAAATTTGCCCATAAATAAATAACAAGCTGGATAAGGAGAAAATGCTGTTTTTAAAAGACGTTGAATTTTTTTAACCTTTTGCAGTTCAACTTCTATTATGGTGATTGCCAGGCGCAATCTTCCCGTTTTAATGTTCTCCAACTTCAGCCATTTATCATGCCTCTGTCCATCTCTTAAATCACTTACATTTATAGAACAATTTCTAAAGAAAAAAACAAATTATTAAACACACTGAAGAAATCAAAGTTCAGCATCAAAGCTTGCGAAAGTAACAGACCCTAGCATGCTGTAGCCGAAAGGATCTTTATCACAAACTTCGATTTTTAGGATGTTACGTGCTTCCCAAGAAGTAATAGGGATTTTGAATTCCTCTTGCCACTTGGGATCCAGTGTTTTCCTTTTGATCTTTGTCTGGAATCTGTACGGACCAAGGTGACCCTTCACATATGGGTCTGCAAGGCCTGCAAGTTAACTATGATTTTGCATTCAGCCAATGTCCAAAATAACAACACACTCAACAACGAAGACTTAATCCCAATTACTTGGGGTTAGCCTTTTAGCTTCTAAAGTGATAATATTATGCTGGCTATCAACCTACTGCAACCCTCTCGTTTTCGGGCTTAGAACCATGCATAATAAAAATAGGCATAAACGGAGTTGGCTAATGGCCAAAATAAAGGACATAAATCAAGAGACAAAAAAGGGCATGCCATTACCATCTGGTGGTTGCATATTCAGGGCTTCCAAGATTTCCACTTTGGCGAATGCAACGGGACATTTAACATCGATAGTGAACCAACTTCCTGGTAGGATTATAGAATATGATGAACAGTGATTTCTATCGTCAGTAAGGGAAAATATTTAAGCAAAACGAAGAGACATTGCTTAGTTTGGAGAGAAGCCATGAGTAACTTATAACTGTGGCACCTATTCAATATTTTTTTTTGGAGCGGGGTAACCATATAGATTTCAAAACCATAGATGCGCACATCCAGTTACCTTATGGATCATAGAAGCATTGTTTTGATTAGGGTGGCAATTCAGTTCGACAGTTTGGATTCATTAAGACGTACCGTTGGCCAAACTCACAGTCATGACGAATTAGATTATTAGTTAGATAACTTGACCTGACACATCAACTCGATTACAGGCTGTTAGGATGAGGGGCATGAAGGGCAATCCTGTCGAATCAAGGATTAGCAAGGCCAATGAGTAGTGAGCTCAGAGAAGGATGCCATGGAGTAGCCTAGTGGCAACTAGCAAGAGACTACTATGGGCACCATTTAATCAAGAAGCAGCAAGGGGCGGCAATAGTATGCAATGAGATTGACTATGAGAGCAGCGGGGCTGGTGAGGGTTAGACATGGCATCAACCAAAATAAGCATTAAGGAGTTTCAGTGCCTCAGCCTGACTGGATATAGCCACATGAGGTGTTGATCTCCTTTGGGCAATTACAACTGGGTTAGGGTGTCATTTTCTCAATCAAACCATAGTTCTTGGATGAAAACTACTTAATTCTGCACTTGTTTGGTATGAGACTCAATTAGCCTTAAGCATTTTTAAATTTTTATTTCAAATCTAACACAAATTCAGTATAAAAAATCAACATTATTTCACATCCAACATATATTTTAATTAACAAAAATCAACATTACTGCACATCTTACATAAATTTTAATATCAACATAATTTTATTTCACATCATATTCATATACTAAAAAATTTTCTCTAGCAAAAAAAATCCCTCCAAACAAATGAGGGAAACAAAACAAAATAGAAGTAAACTAGGAAACTTCAATGACCTGTGTGAAATCCGAATTGTTGATAAAGGACCTGAGGTGAAATAATTCAAAAAACAATGACCAACATAAAATTCAGGGACCTATGGATATTTTACCCTTTTCCTTTAGTTCTTAGCATGTGATACATACAATGGGGAACTTTGGATGCAGGTATTGGAATGGCATTGGGCTGGATGGCATTTTTTTCTGCAAGCTACGCTGGACCTGGATGGTGTTGGGCTTCAGGAGATGACTTGGAGCTCAAGATAATTTTATGATTATTGGCTGATGATTGACTTTATTCTAAGGATAATAAATGTCAGTCATACGGGCATATGAGGGTCATTTTCAAGTGAATCCACCAACTAACAACCAAGTTAATGTTCGTGGGCCAGATTCAAGCCAACTTGATGATAACCCATACTTGTATAACGTAAAACCTTACCCGATTGAGCTTGGCATGGGGATAGGATGAGCCCGAAAGTGTCAACCAAATATTAACCATCAAGAACAAATAGAAATACCTTATTTTAAAATATTTAGACATTAAGAATACTCAAGGTAGACAGATATTATAAAATTTTCATGAATCCCAACATAGAAGCAATCCACTCCAAGCTCTCAACTAAATGTTTTATGAAGACACAAGTATTACTTACCTGTTGTCGCTGATGTGAATTTCTCTACATCAATAACCAGCATATTTGGCTGAGAAAAATATTTATATTAGGAAACAGCTATTAGCCATAAGGCTGAAAATAGAACACTTGTATCATAATATTCAAGTGCACCTTGCATGAGTATTCCAAACAGAAACTTCTTATGCAAAATCAATATCATTCTAACAAGAGGAATGCAAAACTCACCTCAACCAGAGTTTGCTCAAATGCAGCATCAAGAGTTTTACCCTATATATTATAAGAGAACCAGAAGTTATTTTTCAGCTTTTAAATCAGAATCCAAAACCAAAAAGGTTTTGAGGGGTGTTTGTTTCAATGTTATCTTGATGCTATGTTATGTTATTTAGAAAAAATAATTGTTTGGTTTGATAACATGTGTAGATAATCTTGTAAAATATTACAAAATTGTTACTTAAAAGATGACATCTAGACGTCATGACATCTATATAACATGATATAGCATCAGATAACATTGAGTCAAATGCCCCCTTAGACATTTTCACAAATCTCACCAGCCAGCTAGCAATTAAAGGAAGATCGGTAACATCAATGCCATGGTGAGATATTGGTTTGATAGTCATCTGAATGTATGGTGGCTCAATAAAGCAGACCCTGACTCGTCCAAGAAATGGCCAATTTTGAATAAACTTCACTCCAACCAATATCTATAGAAAACATCTTAAGGTCAGAAATAATTAAATGAAAATGTTGAAAGTCGAAAAGAATAAGCCTTATCTAAGTAATTAATATCATATTCACAAAGAAAGAAACAGACCCCTTTCAACATTGCAACCACCAAGAAAAAATTTCTTTATATCTTTGTTCACCAAAAATGATCTATGATCAACTTTTTAGTAGTAACTATAAGTATATAAATCCTTAATTATGGTAACACCATGCCCCGGAATGTAAGCTATTCAAGGGTCTCTGTACAAAGTAATGGATATATTAAACAATTGATCTTAAAATTTACAACTATACAAAGCACGCAAAATTCCTACTTCGATCCTGCTTTTATCTCAATAGCTTTAACAAAAACTAGCCAACATGGATTGTAAGCATACAAACTCCAATAAGAAAATATTCTACTCTCATGTTTTATCTTAGAATTTTCACCTAAATTGTATAAAATCAGTACTACTATCTAGATTTGGCCTGCAACAATGACTTCAACAAACAATTGCCAAACTTAAGATTAGAAAGAACTATTTACCTTTCCTTCAACACGCATCCCAGTTACATGCATTTTTGTCCATATACCAAACCCCAACCTTTTCCTTAGCTTAACTGCAAGAACTGCTTTCATATCATCTGCAGCTAAAAAATTCATTCCCAACTCTAGGAGCTGGAACAACTTCTACTCCTTAGATTTTGAAAAAGTTTATACCAGAAATGCAACAGTGATATAACTCGAGCTCATACCAAGTCATTATCATCACTTGATTCACGATGTGCACGAACTTCTGTGAACATTGGTGGACTCCTGCCCAAGTAAAGATGCTGAGCTACTGTTTTTCTCTGGACATGAAATTAAAAAAAAAAAGCTGATATATGCCAACTACTGGAGGGATTTCAAAGCAAAAGATATAATATGATGCAAGGTTAAGGAAGATGGTATAAGCGTTACATTCTCCAATAAATAATGAGGAACATTAGAAATGAGAAGGATGAAAATAATAGCAATAATGATTATTTCATGTGACTATAAACTAAATAATTTGAACAATGTATGAAAAATTGGCTAACATGCACATACCCCTGTTTGGTTCAAGTCCAAGTTGAGCAAAACTATTTTTTTTAAAAAATAAAGTAGCTTATGCAATTCTCAATACATCAACTAATTTTATTTAATATTTTCACAATAAGTAATTTTATTTCTCATCATATATATATCTCAAAAAAATATTTATATTTTTTATAAAATAATTGAAAAAATAGTCATGCCTAACTTAGGCATAAACCAAACAGGATGGCATTTGTACAGCAGAAACATGAAAAAAGTTACCAAAGAAACAAATTCTTTTATGGAATTTGTACAGCAGAAGCACGAAGAAACTTACCGAAGAAACAAATTCATTGTCCAAAAACATTTAAATAGCAGCATAACAACATGAGATCTTTATGCCTAGATTTAATCTCCATATTTACTAAAATAACATGAAAGTGAGACTCACCACAGTCCAAGGCTTGAATTTATCTAAGAACCATGGTATAATGGGTAAGAGAAACTGTTGTGATGCAATTTGCTCCATACAAACTGGCCAAACTTTTCCAAAAGCATGATTCAACCATCTCAGGGATTCGGAATCTGAAAGAAGCTAAAAGCAAAAGACATAAAAGAAAGTAACATCATTTCAAAATGCTAAAATAAATGAGCAGCTATAAGATAGAATGGTCAGAAAGCAGTGATCAAATAAGTTGCATGGATAAGATTTTAGTACCTTTTTTTGATTGGCATGCTTTCTTTCCTCATGTACGAATCGCCGCCTCACTCTTTCCAAGCATCGTTCATTGACCTTCAAAATAAACAAATAAATTATTGTAAAATCCTCAGGACAGCTATCCATAATAATTGTTCTTATATGACTTTAGAAATTACACGGATCAAGGCGATAAATAAATCCTCCCAAAACATAAGGCAATTGCCCAAAAGACAATTTCATTGCTATGAAGCTAATAAAATAAGCTAGATTTGAGCTTAAATTTTGCTATGTCCATCACTATGAGAATGTGAAATATAATTAACATCTAACCAACTAGTTTTTGCTAAAAAATGGTCATCATGGCACATTTCACTACTTAGTTAATATAGCATTTAGAAAAGCTATAGTTAATCAAATGATTTAGGCAGCTCAAAGTTGATGCTAATTGATTTAACCTGTTAAAAATAAATAAAAGAAGTGTCTCATTCAAATAGCTTTAACTTAAGTTGGCTTATATTAAGAGTCTTGAATGAAGAGTAAATTGAAGAACTCAAAAAGGCTGAGAGCATTTAATCTTGGAAACTTGCATTGCTTCTTGGATTGGTTACAAGGGAAGTGAAGGGCAAAGCTCTATATATAGCTGCAACCTCCTTGAATAGACAAGGGACATTAAATTTATCTAATGACTATAATTCGCTCTCTAGAATTCTCTTATCTAATGTCAAGAGATTTTTTCAAGGAAGCTTCTAGTCAAAATATGGGCTCCTTGAAAATATCTCAATTTTGTGGGCTCTAGAATTCTCTGTAACCCCCGCACTGGTTACTCTCTTGTACCATTAACCTTATGGTCACACCAAGTTTCTTCTAGAACATCTCAAATTTCACAATGCTAAATCCTACCATGAATATGTCCATAATTGATCAGCAGTAGACTTGATATGCATCAGTTTATATGAAGTGTTTCAAATATTAATTTTCTGTCTTCGAAGTTTGAAAACTCTATAAATTACCTTCCTTTTAAACTGAATATATTAATGACTGGAAGCTAAGTTAAATTTGGTTACACTAGCACAATTGGTTTATAAAATATTTTTATAAGAATTATTTTGTTTGGGAACTCTTTATGCTAAGGACGTCTTTAAAGTAGAGGATAATTTAATTCTTTTTCATATTATATTCACTGATAGTGACAAACTTATAGATCTTGCATCAGCCTTTGAAAAAATATAGGAAAAAAAGAGTTTCAAGAACATGTAGTAAATTTTAACAAAGGTACTTTACATTTTGCAAGGTGTATTACTGACTGATTTAAATTCTATAACTATGAAGCACGACAATGACACGACACAGCAACATGACAATTTTTCAAAATATAGGATACGGACACGGCATGATACGCTAAATACAATAATAAAATTAACAATTCATACTTCAAAAATATATAAAACATAATGCAAACTTAAATTTTTAAATAAACAACTTGTAAGTAGCACTAAAGTCTCATAAAATCAAGATGAGAACTTAAGAACAAACGCCGTCGGAATTAAAAAGATTTAAGATATAAATTTAGAGTTCACTTTGAATAAAAGAAAATATAATTTTACTTGTTAGAACAATCACAGTGAGCACAACAATAAGAGGAAGTAAGAGCACTGTGTGTTGAAGATGAAAGAAGGATAAATGTGCAGTTAGAGTTCTAAACCTTTTGCGATTGATTCATTTTCGTAAGGCTTAAGGGCAACAAAGAAGGAAAAATTTTGATTTAACTTAGTTAATTTAGAATTTTAACTTATATTAGGTAAAATTTTAACAATAATAAGAGATAGATTTTTAATTTTATTAAATAAAATTATAATGATAATAAAAAAATGAGGTAGATGTATCCATAAATTTTATTAAAAATATATAATATTAATAAATAAATTTAACATTACTATTAAATATATCCAATTCTATTTTATGCATTTTAGAAGTGTCCTGCATCTCAGAAATGTCTTACAAGTGTTCTAGAAGTGTCTCAGAAGTATTCTAGAAGCATCTCAGAAGTGTCATAAGGTGTTCCAAAGTGTCCTCGCGTGTCCAAGAAATGTCCTTTAATTTTTTTTAATATTATTTTATTAGGACACACCACGTGGCGTGTCCGACACAATGTCCCCGCGTGTCCCTGAGTGTTCGTGTGTCCGACACGGATACGACATAGTTCTTGAAGTGCCCATGCTTCATAGTTCTATAACTACGTCAGTTTCTCCGTTAATGAAAATCCTTCTAAAGTTGCTCCAAACAAGTACTCCCTTGAGCTACCACTACTGCAGCTCTAGATTAAGCCTCTGTTGTGGGTTGTGAAATTACAAATTGCCTATTACAATGCGGTTCTGCTAACCCAATACTAAACATCTAACTCATAGTTGTGATGTTGAGCTATGCTGGCATCACAATACCCAACTACCTCGCAGATGTCTCTTCCATGTACGAAATTCCAAAGACAAAAGTTCACATACCAAAGTATGCACTTTTCTACATCTAAGCGAGGCAAGTGTGTCTTCTCCATGAAGCAGCTTACGACTCCTTTGAATATAATGTATAGACATGTTATTGTGAGATAAAAGAGACTACCCACAAGATGCCTGTACGTGGTTGCATCTTCTAGTTCTTGACCTTCCACGACAATTTCTTTTTATTTTCTTCAATACGTGTCTAGATGAGCTTTTGATCTAGCATCCAAAAATTGCCTAGGAGATCACGTGCATATTTCTGCTGGCACAAAAAAAACTCATCTCCACTCACATCTTCTACATCCATGGAAGGTGTGGTGTTGCTGCTGACAACTATTGTTGGCTTAAAGGCTTCCCAAGATGGAGGGTGAATTGGGAATAATAAAAATTTTAGATTTAATTGAATAGTAAAAATATTTTCTGAAAAATAAACTTTGAGAGTGATTGTTTACGTTCAAAATATGTATAACTAAAAATACTTTAGTTAATATAGTTAGTTTGATTTCTTAAAAAGAACTGTTGTCAAGAAAGCACAGCTTCAGAACGAGGTTAATAGCAAAAATCAAACTCAACGTAAAAACAAAGCTATCCAATATTCAAATAAAATCAAACTTCACAGAATTTAGATTTATATGATATGTTATGATTTTATATGAAAATATTAAAATTTTTAACTTAGTTTAAATTTGATTTAAAGTATACTTCGATTTTTTACAGAAACCAAAGCTACAGAAACCCATTACAAGTTGCTTTTTCAGGCAAGAAGCGAACTTCAAAAATTTTTATTGAAACAAAATCTCACTCACTTATATTTTTCATGAGATAAATCCTAACCTACAAACCTCCACTAAGAGAGAAGGAAAGAGAGCAAAAGATAGGTTTGCTAGACAATCTAGCTTAAGTTACAAAACAAATGATAAAAAAAAATACAATGGCTCTATGCATACACAAGATTGCCAACAAAAAAAAACTCAAATATCTTGGAAGAACTTGTATAAATTCTTTTACAATCACTTATAAGAAGTATGAGAATCAAGAGAGAGACTTTAATGTAGAACTAAAAGATGCTTGGAAAACTTTGGAGAAAATACCTTGAGTAAATCTTATTTCAAGCGTGGAACTCAAAAACAAAGGAGAGTGGTTGGTGCAGAGTAGCAGAAGCCAAAACCAGAAATTGGGACAGATAAAGTGAGCAGAAAGTTCAATCAATTTCTTACTACTTGAGAAGCACAACTAGCTTGATCTTATTACGTATCTCCTTCAAAATCTTTGTCAATGTTCACTTGAGGGAGATGGAAGGAAGCTTAAGCGTTGGGAGAGAGCTAGAGCAGCAAAACACAAAATTTGCAAGTGATGAACAGTCGTAAGAGGAGAAGACAGGATTTTGCTTAAGTATTGTCAACCCAAATTTGACGTAGCCAATGGAATGAGCCCACATGGCATTTCTTGGACCGTTGGAGACAAAGGAAAAGTGGAAAAAATAAGAGCAAAGCTTTGAGGACTATTGGATGAGTGCCACCTAGGATTGGTTAAAGGCTTAAATCCATGCATAAAATAATGAAATAGTACCAACACAAGGCTCAAGGCCTGAGTAAATATAATGATAGGTGAAAATATCATATCTTTATCCAATACAAGGCAAGGCAAAGGAAACAAGTTCTCTTCTCTATGATGTAGCATTGCACAATTAGGCAAAGGGTAGGTTGACCTAGCAATGCATCAAGGACAGAATATGTCCTTTGGGCATAGTTTTTCAACGATGGCCCAAACAGATGCAGTTTCAGCCCAAATGATTTTATTTGAGAAACTCAGCTGATTTGGAGAATCAGACTGAGTTTGCTTCAAGTGTATAGATATGAATGAGTTATAGAGTTTTAGACTATGGTAAGAGGATATAGGATATGTCATAAAAGGAAGGAGAATGAGAGAATATGAGTTTTGGTGTGAGAATAAAATCGCTAGGCTCAAAAGCTAAAAGAAAACGAGTAAAATGTCGACAATTATGTGAATGCTTAAATTAAGTCCTAGAAAAGAAAATAAAATAATCTAATGTAGATCTTGCTTTTCTTGAACTCTTTTGAACTTTGCTTGAACTTTATCCTCAATCAAAGTATAATTATCCAATTTGCACAACGGAGATGTAACGTCCAAGTATCTTTGTTTTCTGTATTTTGATTCTAGGGTGAATATGACTGTTTGGACATTACATGGGAGGTATGAGTTAGGCATAACCTCGTGAACGATATTATGTATATGAGTTAGGCGAAACATCGTGCATGATGAACGTGAAATCTCGGGTTAAGGCGTACTGTCGTGCACGAGGAACGTGAAACTTTGGGTTAAGCATAACCTCGTAAACGATGTTATGTAGTATGGACTTTTGGTGCCATGTGCATAGCTAATCATGAAGTCAAGTGTTGGGATAGTATGCAGTTGGTGGGCAAGTTCTAAGAGTAAGTGTGAGCTAGCTCATAGTCGTGCCAAGTGTTGAGATAATAGTGCCAAGTGTTGAGATAATCGTGCCAAGTGTTGAGATAATCGTGCCAAGTGTCGAGTTGCATGAAAACACGCAAGAGAATAATATATATATTCTCTGATTTTGTTCTTTCTCTCTCATTAACTCCTTCTGACATTCTGGTTCTCTGAAAAATTAGGGGAAATAGCTCAGCGGATAGGACGAACATGAAGTAAGTGAAATTCCAAGCTAATATTCATTTATTATTTTGAAAATGACAGACGCAAGGTAGGCAAATCTCATATATATAAATATAAAAGAGAGAGCTGTGAATCATTTACTTTGTACGAAAATAGTATGTATCTTTTTCTTTAAAGAAGTGTGCATGAAATTTCTGATTTATAACTGAGTACTTATAATTAAAGAAATTCTGTGATTTGCTCTGTTATCTGAGTAAGATAATATTGCGGAGAGTAATTTGGAAGCCAAGTCTAGAGGACTTGTGTTAAAGAAATGAGCTGTGAAAGAAAAGGAAAGAAAATGTGGTTTCTGATTTCTCGTCGTATAGGTGTCTGCCCAAACTGAAAAAGTGATGATGTTGATACTGTAAGTTCAGTCTACCGTTGAGGGTAGTATTGACAAAGATGATACTGTAAGTCCAGTCTACTGCTAAGGGTAGCATTGGCAAAGATGATACTGTAAGTCCAATCTACCGCTGAGGATAATATTGGCAAAGATGATGCTATAAGTCCAGTCTACCGCTGAGGGTAGTATTGGCAATGATGATGATGATGACGTAAGACCAGTATATTGTTGAGAATAGTATTGACAGTGAGCTGCAATATGTGGTATTATGGGTGGTTGCTGAAGATCATTCCAGTGAGTTTGGGCAAAGAGGCAATACACTGAGAAATAAGAACCGATTGAGCAATCATTGTCCCCGATGTTTGGTGAGACAATCATCGTCCCCGATGTTTGGTGGGACTGATGTTTGGTGAGACAATCGTCGTCCCCGATATTTAGTGGGACTAATGTGTTGAGTGGTACTATCATGAAGACACGGATGTTGTAAGTGTACCGATGTTATGAATGAAACTAATAACATGAGGTTATGAAGAAACGATGTTTGACTAATTATGGTTTGGCGGTCCGATGTTTAGTAGCAGAGGATTGACGGTGCACGTATCGTGGCCGAGGTTTGTGCAAACATCGTGGCCGTGATTTCATATTTTTATAACATCGTAAATGATATTATGAAATTTATTTGTGGTACAATGAACCCTGTTAAGAGGTGTTGATATGAACTCTATACTTTCACACGATGTTAAGGTAATCAATGTTAGGGTGGTTTCCTAACATCGTGATCGAAGGTTGATATTGAATTTGTTGAGCTAATCTATTGATATTGTGTTCTGATGAAATGTTCTTTTAGTATGAGTTCTATCTACTCAGTACTTTTAGACTAATGCCTTTTTGGCAGGTACTCTTCCACCTGGTCAAATACGGAATAAGGGCAAGGGGATTGGCGAGGCTTGAACTATCACCCTTTTACCTATTTTTTTTAAAAGTTCTAATAATCATCATGTACGATATTTCCTGAGTGAGCAGATAAGTGATTTGTAATAAATGTTTTATTTTTATGCTAAATTTTGATATCTCAAACTCGATATTTTCTTGCTAAGAGAATTTTTTTTTCTTGGTCACACCCCCACTACCATCAAGAGTGAGATGGTTAAGGTGGCGGGTTGTGACAGGAGAAGAAGATTAGTCCGTAAATCTAAATTATTTGTGATCATCAAAATCAAAAAGTTTAATAACTATATCCCATGGATCATGGCCAGAACATAAAATTGCATGCAAGTACTCCAATTATTATAAATAGAGTTGTTGAGCTTCTTAATACCATCAATAGAACTTGAAAAATCTGCCATAGTAACTTGGTTGTAAGCCTAGCATCAAACCAAGCAAGCTTAGTCCCAAACCAATCGACTTCACAATCTCAAATTATGCACTAGCAAAATCTCGACATACCTCAACTATAAATTGTCGCTCAAAAAACAATTGTCCCGGACAACTGATCCTTGATCATTTCCTCCACATGCTGTGATCCCATAACGCCTTCAGAGCTTGCACAAACAAGATTGCTAAACGCTTGCTCTGATACCACTTGCTAATGAGGAAAGTCTAGAATGAGTTGTAAACACAAAAACTCCAAGAAGGCTAAGGGAAGAGTACTTGAACTTGGAAACTTATATTGCCTCGGATTTGGTTAGAGGGAGACTCCATGAAGGTATTCAAACTAATTCAGAGTAGGCTAGACTAACACGAGGATACTCAAAGCCAATTAGACCTCACACGAAAAGAGGGAGGTGGATGGCAACAACTAGTAGGAAGCAACAAGGAGTATAGAGAGCACTGCATGTCAAATTTGGTATCAGCAATCAGCCAAAAGAGCTCCAGAGACACCATTCAAAGACAATTAGAGACCAAAAGGCCACAAATATAAAGCCAACGACAAGTAATACTAAGAGTACGCACAATTTGCAATGCTAACTCACAAAAGGATCTTATAACTGAATATATTGTCACCATCTTAGTTTCATTTTCCCTTTGTATGCTAACGCATGTACAACGTAACATAAATAGTGCAGTCAATTTTGTCACACTATACTACATTGAGTGCTTTTTAAGTTGACCTTTGTATTTTTTTATTACTTTGCTTGAGTGTAATACTATGGCTATGCCATTTTTCAAAAGAAAGGCTAGGCCCTTTTACTAAAGAAAAAATCTAATGGGGCTCCTTGAAAATATCTAGATTGTGTAGGCTATGTGGAAATCCTAGAGAACGAGAAATATATATATATATATATATATATATATATATATATAGATGGTGCTCTCTAACATTTACTATTTAGTAAAGATAAGCAAGCTTTCAATGAGAAACTTAGACCTTATGGTCAGTTTGGGAATTAGAAAATTTAGCCATGTCTTTTTATGCAAAGGCTAAAATTTTTTTATCATTTCAAAAATTGAAAAATTAATTTTATATCAAATCCTACACAAACTTTCATATAAAAAAATAACTTTATATCATATTCTACATAACTTTCAATATAACTATCAACTTTATATTATATTTTACACTATTTTTAATATAACTAACTTTATTTTGTATCAATACACATATCTTAAGGAAGGCCAAAATTTTCAATCCAAAAGCAAATTCTTGCTCCAACAAAATGGACTGAGTCTGCTTGGAAACAACTTGAAGTTTTAAGCTGTCTCCCAACTTCAGCCAACTTCAACTTTAAGCAGTCTTAAGGGGTATAAGCTGCTTTACTACTCTGGGAAGTTGAGATTTGATAGCACAAAAAGGCTAAGCAGGTTTAAACTTATGTTGAAGAAGTTTCCAAACCCTGAAGCTTAAAAGCCGACTAGTGTTAACTATTAAAATGGAGTTTATTCAAGTGCTTCCCCTAGCTTAACCAGTCAAACTACTTACTAGTACGCTGAAATTTGGCAAGGAAACTATTGCTACGATAGAAGAATGCAGTATGTCTGTCTGACAAAGAATGAAAAAAGTAGGTTCGCACGAAAAGCATGTGAAAAGTGAAAGTTTGAAAACTGAAAGGCCTCAAGAGCAACAACAGAGGAGCTTAAGACTTTAATGATGGCATCTCCATCGGTGTGATAACAGAGAAAGAAAGCCAATCCAAAAGGCAGCCATTCCATGCAATTCCTATTTAGTAAAAATAATGAAAAACTCAACGAGAAAAGAAGCAGCCACCAGACCTTGTAGAGATAGATGAAGGAGATGAAGAAAGCGAAAGGGTTGTATAGACCAAGCTGGCCCAGGATGCAGAGGACGAGCAGCACCAGGGCGACGTGATGCACGATGGAAGTCTCCCCCACGCCCATTTTAGTTCATGCCAGCGGTTTCTTTGTCGGCTCCAGAAGAATCAAGATCTTGCCCTAGAAATGCAGAAATCGATCAAGAAGAAGAGTAAACGGGCCAGTTGCCTGATCGGGTCCCACGAACGGCGACCTCCTTAAATGCATGCTTCGAAATCGGGAAAAGCGTGGAACCTGTTGACCGGCGAAGAGATCGAAATGAAGAAAAGAGTGAGGGGCAGCCGTCGATGACGGTGAGCTTGGACTTCTTCGATCCTGCCGGGTTTGTAACCTGGGGAGGGAGTCCGCTAACGACGACGAATACAATTGACAACACGCGTTTTTGGGACTATTGAGTTTTACTCAACCAAATAGTGGTGTGAGAAGGTCGGGTGAACAAGTGGGGGTAACAGTGGCCGTTAGAGAGTTGGTGAACGTAGAAAGTGGAGTAGGTATGTACGACCAATTATTTGGTTCAGCAAAACTGTGAGGTGGGCCAATGTGGATAAAAAAATATGTAATTATAAATATTACATTATAATGCAATTAACTGTCCATTAAGATCGTCAAATATTAATTTTTAATTAAAATATAATAATATAACAAATATTTGATGTGTAATTAGAGTATTATATTAAAAAATCATCATATAGACAAGATCATAAGCAAATTGCATATATTCTTTTCAAATACACTAATAACTAATTGAATACTCACACAATTGCTTGTATTCAGTTAAAATAATTTATTATGCTATGAATCGTACTCTAAATGCTTGTACTCCACTTGAATTCAACGTAATGCAATGAATTGCTGCAAAAAAATCACTATTCAACTCAAATTCAATCCATTGATTTAGAAATTATTGCATTCAAATAGAACACCATCCAGATGTCAATCAGAGCTCACCACGTGTGCAACACAAATGGGTCCGAATACACGTGACAGCCTCTAATGTAATAATTTCTCCTATTGGTCAGCCAAATTTAATATATGAAGTGCACATTTAGTCAAAAAAAAAATACTTATATTAGAGATGTAACAATTGGTGATGAAATTATCAAGAAGAGTGAGCGCTTTAGATACCTTGGATCAATTATACAAAATGATGGTGAAATAGATAATGACGTTATTAGCAGGATTCAAGCAGGATGAGTAAAATAGAGAAATGCTTCTGGTGTGTTGTGCGATAGAAAAATCACATCCAGAATTAAGGGTAAATTTTATAAAACTGTAGTAAGACCAGCAATGATATATAGTGCAGAATGCTGACCTGCAAAGAAGAAACATACAAATAAAATAAATATTGCAAAAATGAGGATGTTAAGGTGGATGTGTGGATATACACGAAAGAATAGAATGAGAAATGAGTATATCCGAAAGAAAGTGAGTGTTGCACCAATTGAGGATAAACTTAGAGAAAGTCGGCTTAGATGGTTTGGACATCTAAATCGTAGGTCGATTGAAGCTCCAATTAGAAAAATTGAGTTATTAGATTTTGCCCATGTACAAAAAGGAAGAGGGAGACGAAAGAAGACATGGCAAGAAACTATAAGGAGTGATCTTAATTACTTAGACTTAGATAAGAATTTGGTAACTGATAGAGCGCAATGAAAACAAAGGATTCATGTAGCCGACCCCACCTAGTGGGATTAAGGCTTGATTGTTGTTGTTGGTCAGCCAAATTTAATAAAAAAAATTTATATACACAAACTACATGGTAAGTTAATTGGTGGGTAATTAATTTTTTTTAAAAAGCATATTAAATTTGGAATATAACAAATTTATTATTTTATTTTTTATTTATATTTAATAAATTATATTATATATATTATAAAATATATAAAAATTATCTCCTATATTGTAATATGAGATATCAAAATTAATATAGTTTTAGTAATTTATAATGCGCATACTATAATAAAAATATATATGATGTAATTTATAAAAATTTTAAAATATATAAAATAATAAATTTATTATAATATATAGATAATTATCTTAATATTTACATATTAACCTTACATTAAACTACTTTGAGTCATCTAGATTGATAAAATACTTTAAATTGGTACTTAAATTTCATAATCTTTCACACAAATTTCATGAATTGATAAGCACTTTAAATTAATTTATCAAATTTAAAATTTTTTGCATAATTTCTTAAGATTATAGGGTACTTCAAATTGATTCTTTAAATTCTTTTACTTGAGAAGAGAGGTGAGGGACCAGCTTGAAATCAATCTATCGATGTCACGATCTACGTGTGAATTTTAAAATTCATGAATCAGTTTGAAGCTCCTAGTTAACCTTAATAATTTGCATAACAGATTTTAAACTTTATAGACCAACTTGAAGCAACATCAATTTAAGGAATTCAATAGTAATTTACCCGTAATCTAATTTACTTTTTAATTTTTGAAATTATAATAGTGATGCTCTATTAATATTATTAATTCATATAAATCATGATTAACTCTTTAATCTGTGCACTAAGTAGATTGTAAAAAAAAAAATATTGCATGTGGCGAGCAAATAACATCAGCGATTTACTCGCCAATCATGCCGTGCCGCAAGAGATAAGAGGGTCTCGCTGCGCAGAAAATATCATAAACGATGTTTAGTCAGCATAGACTATCAAATCATCTAATCTCCACAATAGACCGTCCAATAACTAGAGATCACAGCCTAGTAAAATTCTAATAGTCTAATTCGCTTGACCAAATAATTCATTCTGGAGGATGACATAAGTATCAAGTCGGTATTCGGTCGAAAGAAATAAATATAGCTTGAGACCATGTAGATATTCATTAGAGAGAATGTAAGCAGATGTGATACATACCGAATATTAAGATATAATTATTTTTCTGAATAAATGCTTGCTTGGATACCGACTTTTTTGATAATTACTGAACCGTATGATAAGATATGATCGAACGGTCCATTTTATCGAGTAGACTGTTGAGTCATGCTTACTGAACGATTCGCTCGATTTTAATACTGTTTTTTTTTTAATAAAATTTAGAGGGATTTACATACAGAATACTGAATTCATCACAAATTACGTATTTCACCATCTTTTAGTAAATATTACACATATCACACTCTTTTTACATTTTTATTTTTACAATAGAAATATAAAATCCATAAGCAGAGTGTGATATGTATAATATTTACTAAAAAATAGTGAAATATATAATTTATGATAAATTTAGTGTTCTGTATGTAAATCTACCTAAAATTTAATACTATTTATAGCACGTAGAAGAGCGATAAGATGTAACGACCTGTTTATCTACTAGACTGTTGAGTCATGCTTGACCGATGGTGCCGGGGAAGCTCCGGCAGGCCTTTCTCACCCCGCATCGGAGATGGCCGCACGACCTCTCCAAGCTCCTCCGACGCTGCAGCGCCGTCCCAGACCTCCTCCAACTCCACGCCGCCATGATCAAGACCGCAATCGACTTCCTTCCATTCCCCGCCGCCAAGCTCATCGCCGCCGCCTCCATCATCGATGCAGAACACGCTTTCTCCCTCTTCCGCCACGTCCCCTCCCCCAACCTCTTCTCCTTCAACTGCATCCTCCGCGCCCACTCTCTTGCCCCTGACCCAGATCTCACGGAAACCTTCCTAATCTTCAACTCCATCCGATTCCGATCCCTCCCGCTCGACCAATTCTCCTTCATCACCACATTGAAGATCTGCTCTCGAAAGCTCGCCATGGGCGTCGGAGAACAGCTGCATGGGCTTCTGGCCAAGGCCGGATTCGACCAATTTCTCAATTTAAGAAATACTCTCTTGCATTTTTACTGTTCCTGCGAGATGATGGCTGACGCCCACCAATTGTTCGACGAATTTCCTCAGAGAAGAGACTCCATTTCTTTCAGCGTTCTAATGAGTGGCTACCTCCGGACCTCACAACCCAGCAAAAAGGATCGAGGCGAGCAGCTCCATTGCTACTGCATCAAGGCGGGGATAGACTCCGAGCTCAAGGTGGCGACTGCGGTTGCAACGATGTACTCTAAACTAGGAGCCATGGAACATGCAAGACAACTGTTCGACCAAATGCCGAGCAGGGATGTTGTTCTTTACAACTGCATCGTCGACGGGTACGCTAGCCAAGGATATCTGGACCAGTGTTTGGCTCTCTTGCAGCAAATGGAGGCCGATGGATTGAAACCCAATGCTTCCACGCTCGTGGGGCTGCTCGCAGCCTGCGCTTCTTCGGGGGACTTGGAAATTGGTCGACGCATTCACGCATATGCAGAGATGGGGATGATGGAGATGGAGGCTTCTCTTGGGACGGCTTTCGTCGATATGTACTCGAAGAATGGGTGCCTTGAGGAAGCCATTGCTGTTTTCGACAAGATGGAGGATCGAGATGTGAAGGCGTGGACAGCCATGATCATGGGCTTGGGCGTTCATGGCAGGTCGGAAGATGCTCTGCAGCTGTTTGCTGAAATGACTGGGAGAGGAGTTCGGCCAAACGAAGTTACGCTGCTAGCGGTTCTTTCTGCTTGCAGCCATGGCGGATTGGTGAACTTGGGGAAGGATTACTTTAAGAGAATTGTTCAAGAATACCAGCTATCTCCCAGGCTCGAGCACTATGGATGTCTTATTGATCTATTGGGGAGGGCAGGATTGTTGGAAGAAGCTTACGAGCTTGTGAGAATCTTGCCAGACGGAGGTGATGCCATGGCTTGGAGAGCGTTGCTCGCAGCTTGTAGGGTTTATGGGGAAGTAAGGATCGGGGAGCTGGCGAGAGAAAGAATGGCGGCCATGGGCGAGGAGCACCCCACAGATGGTATCCTTCTGTCGAACAGTTATGCCTTTGCGGGGAGGTGGCCGGAAGCTAACATGGCGAGGGATTCAGGGTTGGGGGAGGAGACGATAAGCAAGGAGGCGGGGTGCAGCTCTATAGAGCTGGTTGGTTTATAGTAAGTAGTTACAGAGGTAAGTTCGCTATTAATCACAGGGTAATTTAAAATCCGGAACCAGGCCTTTTGTTATAATTTTGATAAAGAAATCAAATTTATTTCTACATTAACGATAATATTCAAAAAAACTTTTTTTTTTTTCTTATAAATTTTATTTGACAAATAGTTATTTTAGTCATTATAATTAAAATTGTTATTTACTAAAATAGTTATATAAATAATAATATTATATAATACTGAATATTAGTCTACGAAAAAAAAAATATAAATAAAATAATTATCGCTGAGATAAGTATGTTAAGATAAATGAGTAAGTATACATAAAAAAATATAATGAAAAATAAATATATCTGTGAAAAAATTAGCATAACCTCAGTTAAAGGAGAATCGATCTAGATAATTTGGACATATAAATAGTAAGCAGATGAAAGTTCCAGTAAAGAGAATTGAATTATTGAATTTTATTCATGTTAAAAAAAAAAAAGAGATTAAATAAAATATAATAAGAAACTATCAGAAAAGATCTCACATATTTAAAGATAAATGAGAACTTATTATTAGATAGAGTGAAATGAAAATAAAAAATTTATATAGTCGATTTCACTTAATGGAATAAAAGCTCGATTATTATTATTGTTGTTGTTGTGACTAAAATAATCATAGCTTTAAATTTTAATTTATTTATAAATTTTTTAAAATT